>OZ025241.1:59410716-59640716 GCA_964019155.1 Osedax fenrisi | reverse complement strand
AAGAGTATTGGTCCAAGGACTGACCCTTGGGGAACACCGTGTGTTACAAGACGGGAAGATGAACGGGTTGAGTGAACTAAAACTGAGGAAGTTCGGTTGGTTATGAATGAGGATAGCCATTTGTGTGCAGTACCAGTGATACCTATAGATGTAAGACGGTGTATGAGAATCGTGTGGTCAATAGTGTCAAACGCAGAGGAGAGATCAAGTAGTGCGAGTATTGTGCCATTTTTGTTATCAAGGTTAGTGAGAATATCACTGGATATCTTCGCTAGTGCGGTTTCTGTTGATTTGGAAGGAAGATATGCACTTTGGAAGATATGAAGGATTTTGTGTGATATTAAATAAGACGTAAGTTGTTTCGCGACGATTCGTTCCAAAGTTTTGGAAAATATCGAAAGGTTTGAGATTGGACGATAATTGTTGAGGCTCTGAGGGTCAAGGTTTGGTTTCTTAAGGAGGGGTGTAATGAGTGCATGTTTATAGGATGTTGGAAACGTACCGGATTCGAGGGATTCACAGAATATATTATTGAGAGGGATAGTGAGGGATTCAGTGATTTCGTGTAAAAGGGAAAGAGGAATAGGGTCAAGAGGAGATGAACTTTTAGTTGCTTTAAGAAGTGTGCCTATGTCTGACATGGAAGGGACTGAAAATACATTAAGTGAGTGAGTTGGCATGGTGGGGGTTATTAAAGTGGTATATCGTGGGAGATTGCTGAGAGTACGTGTAAGCTTATGATGGAAATAGTCATCAAAAGTTGATGATAAGGTGTCTGGTGGGAAGTCGGGTAAAGTTTTCTTTTTAGTTGAGACATTAATTGTAATATCAATAAATAATGGAAGATTATTAGCAAAACAATTATAATCGACTTATTTATATTAACTTAATTTACGTATTGGTAAATATATAAATATATATATATATATATATATATTATATTCTAATATACTATACTATATTATACTATAGTTTACTATACAATACCATATACATATGACAGATAACACTTATTATATGGATATATATATATATATATATATATCAAATAAATGAATATAATAATAGGTAAATTATAAATGTAAACCGCAGTTCGCTTATTTATATTTAAATTTCTATAGTAACATCTATTATAGTATACTAGATCTATTATAGTATACTAGATATATTATAGTAGACGAGTTCATATAGTTCATATACGAACTTATACGAACATATACGTATATATGTATATATATATATATATACATAATTGTATGTTTTATTATGGCCGATTAAATAATAATGTAAATCGGCACACACATAATCACACACATACGCACACATAAACACACACACATCTATACACACATCCACATACATATCCGCATACACATACACATACATACATACATTCACACCTACCTACATACAATCATACACACATCCACATACACATCCAACTACACATCCGCACACACATCCACACACATACACACATCTATACATACATATATGTATACACACACATCCACAAACACACATCCACAAACACATATACACACATACACATACACATACAAACACACACCTCCACACACACACATACACACACATACACACATCCACAAACACATATATATATATACACACACATACACATACACAGATAACTGAAATCGATAATAGAGCCATCATTCTGAGGGATATTTACTTCTTCGGCAATCTGATCTCGCTGTTTCTACTGTCGGCTACCCTGTTCATATTCCTTTATTTCAAGTTAGTTAACTAATATTATAAGTTAGCAATCTTACAAGATAGAGAGCGACCGTGATATAATATATATATATATATATATATATATATATATATATATATTAATTCAGTACATTAATTTGATTTATAAAATAACTAATTAATAGTTACTTAACCAATTCATTATATTTCACTAATTAGGTTTGTTATTTTAATTATTAAAATATATACTATATTTCAAATATTGTACTTTAGACTATATTCATGTACATATACTAACAACGTATGCGCTATATATAAATATATATATATATATATATATATATATATATATATTTATATATAAATAATGAATTATAATTAATATAACCTATAAGTTTATAAACACTCAATATTATGTTATTCGATAATGTATTAGCTCAAAAAAGTCGTATATTTAAATACCGATCCGGGGATGTACATACATTTTAAAAAATAAAATATGTTATTTAAGTATCAGTAAAATGAATTAATATATTTCAATTTTATTGTCACGATATATTATTATTGCCTATTCGATGTGTTTTACTAATTGTATTATCGCTATTGAAAGTTTAAGCTTGTTCACTATTGGTATTATTATTTATAAAATAAAGTATAATTAACTCTAACGAACTTACTTCCGAACATACAGTGATACTATTGTTATGCTCCATGTTTACAACGGATCATCAATATTATATTTGAAATCAAAATATATATGTACTAAATAAAATATATTTTATAATATAAATTAAATATAATCTATATATTATTTAATTTAAAATGTAGCCATTTGTATTAAACAATTAAAATTATTAGTACATGTCAATACTATCTTGTACATCTCTAATTAACTTACAGTAAGATCGTATAATATATGTACTGTGGTATTGAGGTAATTTCGTATTGCACACATGTAACAGCAGGTTAATGTCGGGTTTGTCGGTGTGAGTCGTTTAATCCTCGGGTTTATAGTGTTGTTATGTTAACTGTGATGTGCTTACGTTTATAGTATACAGTACGTACTATATATATATATATATATATATAGTATACTATAGAGTATACTATATACACTCTTTTATATTGTAAACTATAGACTATAGTCTATAGTCTATATATATATATATATATAAGGGTAATTGTCTCGACAAGCAGCAATGCTTCTACAATTACCCAGGTACTTGTACCTAAATCTGATAATAATAATAATATATATGTGTACATATTATACTATATACACTATATTATATTGTAGACTATATACACTATACTATATATATATATATATATATATATATATATATATATACTAGTACATACTATACTATATAAACTATATTTATATGTATATATATAAGCATATCTCATTACTATTAATAGCTGGCTCACCAATAACTATTTACTACGTAACCCCAATAAGACTTAACTCCAAATTCCCTACCCACCACTATATTCCCACACATATACCTAGGTCATATATAGGGTACCCTAACCCCTCCTTCTACTATATCAAAATATATTGGCATACATATCAATAACAAATTAACTTTTGATATATCTACATTAAAAGATTCCACATTTCACCATTTATTCAATATAAACAAAATACGTCCCTACATAACAACACCCACCGCACTAACTATTACTCATACTTTAATTCTATCTCGACTACACTACTGCATACCTATACTAATTTCTTCTCACAATACATACTTTACAACCATCGACCGCTTAACTAACAGATCACTTAGACTAATCTACCGACTAAAAAAAACTGACTACACTACAAGTATAACTGACCTACGAACACAACTGAACTGGCCATCCGCAAAAAAATAGCTCAACTTAAATTAATATCCATTCATCATCCCTCCCTACTGACTAAACAACCTTATTACCTTTATAGACTAATTTCTCTCCATACTACACCACGCCACCTACGATCCTCTAATTATACTGTCCTGACTGAACCATCCTATCTCCGGAAAAAACTTGGGAAGCGTCGCTACTCTGTTTGCGCCAGCCACCTTTGGAATTATCTCCCTCTATCCCTCAAAACCATCAATACCTCAACTAATTTAAATATAAACTAAATAAGTACCTCCTTGTCCATGATATTTTAACTTTAAATATATTCGTTGTCGACATGTTGTACACTTGTCTGATATTATTATTACATTTATTAATTGGTTTTTATATATTATTGTCACACTATAATAATTTTATAATTTAATTAGTGTTTATATAAAATCATCATCATCATCATCATATTTATATATATATATTATATGGTATTGAGGTCATTTCGTATATCACACATGTAACGGCAGGTTAATTAATGTTGAGTGTGTGGGACAGTTAATATTCGGGCTTATAGTGTTGTTATGTGTGTTGTTATGTGCTTACGTTTATAGTATACAGTACGTACTATACAATATATACACTATACTATATTGTAGAATATAGTCCTTAGTCTATATATATACACTATATTATATATATATATATATATATATATATATATATATATATTAGTACATACTATACTATATATATAATATATTATATTATGTACTATATACACTATATTTTATTTTATACAGTATATATACTGTATAAATTTTTTATATATACAAAATACTATACATATACTTAATTATAATAATTAATAATTAGTTATTAGTACATAACGAATATATAATTCCTATTAGATATACGTATTTTATTCGAGGGTAATATATTTATAAGGGTAAGTTGTCTATATGTGTATGAATAATGTATAATATCTGCATTTATTTGTCCAATATCTAATCGTAATATAAATCATTATAATATATTGATAACGTTCAATATTATATATTATTGAGATGGTTACCTTCCTATTAAAAGTATGCTAATACCGGTGAGGTATACACTATATTAATGAGGATTATTAGCATAGTTAATTATCGTGAAGATTGTATTCATAGATCTAATTATGCGTCACTCGACAAGTATAGTATCTAGATGATCCAGTATATGTATATATGATATGTAATATCATACCAATTAAATGAAATAATAACTACATCTAAATATAATAGCGATAATGTAGATATGTTTTATTTATATATTATATTTATATTATTATAGTTATACACCTTATATGCGTTATTACTATACCTATAGATATATCTGCACATATACATATAGATGCACCTAGTAAACTATGCTATTTAGCGATATAAAACATACGAATGATATGCATAGAACCTCTATACAATATAGTTTGGGCATATATTACAGAGTAGGTCGTTTGTCTGATCGGGTATACAATACATATTATTAATATTTGTAAATTATATATTGCATATTTAAAAAAGTAATATTAATATTTTTTGAAATCGTCATCTGACAGGTAATATATTTACCTATAGGTATTGTGTTTCGATATTAGATCATAATATTACATCATACGCATGAGTTATAATATATATATATATATATATATATATATATATATATATATATATATATATACGTATATATATATATATACACACACACATATATATATATATATATATATATATATATATATATACAATACACGATTATATAACTTATTGCTATCTGGTGAAAATGGTAATTTTATAATATATAATCTATATATAGAAATTATTTAAATATGAGATAATAATTAACATGCAAATATATTCAAAATATAAAAATCGATTATTATATAAATGTACATCGATTATTGTTATAGCGTATATAGGTTATATATATATATATAACCTGATTATAGTATTATAATTTGTATTATTATTGAATTGGATTGAATTAATTTGATAACGAATTATATTCATATAATTTTAATAATAAACATATAGTCATTAATTGCCAGAAATGTATTGAAATTTATTTTAATAATACGATACTTGAAACAGTTCAATGATCGGGCATGAACTGTTACAAAATCTAGATCATTCCATATGTATTTAATACGTGATTATTAAAATAGTTGATATATATGTTAGGACGATGTAGCCACGAGTGTTATGTCATGGACACGGGTATGAGAGTTTCTCTATATTGGATACAATATATTAGTTAAATCTATAGTGCACATAATGTGAATTATTTTCAAATTCATAAGTAAATCTTTATTTAGCCTTATTAGCCTTACTTCAAATTATTGTAACCCACGACGTGGGTCCCACGTTAAGACATTCGATGTATCTTATATACTTCATTCCACATCTTCCGAATAATATTCTCGCAAATACTCGCTGAACCCTTTCTATCTTATCAGATAGACCATTTCAGACCAACTTCCATATCAGGGTTCCATACTGTCGTTAACAATTCTACTTTTGACGGAGAATAGGTAAAAATATAGTATAATTAGTTAAAAACATCAGAATAAATTATTAATCGTCAAAATAGCACCCCTACAACAATATAAGCTTGCTAAAATATATTATTAAATCTAACACTTTATGTTTATCACATGTATCAATTAGTGTGTTATCTATATAGTAGATTGATATATCTATACTATTTGATGTAATTATAGCTGTTTTATTTAAAGCTATTCTAGTTATTATTTAGTATTCCAATATTATTTATTATTATTTATTTGCATGTGCTTTCATCAGATAGATTTTTAGATTATAAGTGAATCTTAGTATCATCTGCAAATAACGTTAATGTTATTTTGTAAGTAAATACATTAGTACATTATTAATAAATAAAATGAACGGGGAACGCCTGGTAATTAAAATCAAAAATCCCAATATAAGAATCATGAAAAGCCTAAAATAACTTATTTCAATTGGGCTTTATTATATTAATTATTTTAAATTATAATTATTAAAAAAAATTGCATAAATTAAAATACAAATATAACATATATATGTATATAATATATACTATATATATATATAATATATATATGCGGATATTATTCAGTATAAATCATTTTAAAACTTAGATTAATTTTCAAATATGTTTAGCTAAGTATAATTATTTATTATTTCCTATTATTTTTGTTTCAAAATGATTATGAAAATGATTATTATTGCATATTTTATCTTAACATGTTTATTATATAAATATATATATATATATAATATATTATATATATATATATATATATATAATTAAATATACGATATCATTTTATTGTCAATATCTCTCAATATAATACATTATAATCATTACTATGAATAATACAACAACATTATGACAATATAAATTATTTCCAATTGTTGATATATTATTACGTATACGTATAGTGAATTACTATAGTGAATATATAGGTAGTATATTTAAATGTCTATATATATTCTAAATATTAGAAACATTTTAACAATTGGCAAACTGTTAAATAATAACATTGGTGTAAAGCGAGAGCAGCATATTTCTATATATGAATTATATATATATATATATAAAAATATATATATAATTTTATTTAAATTTTATTTAACATTCTATCAGTATTATTTTCTATTCGGAAAGTCACATTTTTATTTTAAATAATAAATATATAATATAACATATTCACGAGTACTTTGTATTAATTATTTATGTGACCGGTAATGGTTCGTGTCGGGGATGAGGATGCAATTGTTGTGTGGAGGCCATTGTTGCCAGTGCTCTTACTTTTGGCGAAAGTAAGTTCCTTAAAAGAAAGCTGCCCCGCTCCTCCAAGTTGATATATATATATATATATATATATATATGTATACACCTTTATGGAATTTCATTGGCAATTGGTATAAAGTATTCGATGTAGATTTGTTATGACTATTTTTTTTACTGATATCCTGGATAGAAATTTTATTTTATAATCAATATTTTATTTAAGATTATTTTAATTGTATACCTGATTCCCCACACAATCAAATTGGGTAAACGACTTGATAAGATCTGCTTTTTCATTCATCCAGGCTAATGCCAAAACTCTGATTAATATATATATATATATTATAAATTAATAAAATTATATTTTAATTTTATTAGCATAAATAAAACCAGAAATCAATGCACATACATCACTACACACACATGCATGCAATAATGCACCCACCACACGTTATCACACATATTCAATACTGGTACGTAATATACTGTCATATATGAATGATACCATAGCTGTATGAATTCTATTTTATCAGCAATGAATGTATAATGTTTACAAGGTCGTATTCATTCGATCATTTATACATTATAATCAAGATTTATTCTGGGATTTTCTAATAATATATATATATATATAGATGGTTAGATATATAGATGGCTAGATATATACATAGATAAATAAATATATAGATATATTGTATTTATTTATAATATATGTACATATATATATATATATATTAAAAAATATACAGGTTAAATATATTATAATAATGATATTACATTTCATGTATATTGTGGGTGTATGTGGGTGTGTGTATATGTGTATAGGTGGGTGTATGTGTATGTGTGTATACATTTGTATGTACTATATACTATTATAAAAGTAATACATTTCATAATATTTAAGTTGGCGTATATATATTATAGAGTGACACTATACTTGTATGCGTGTATACCAATGGCAGATGACATCATAGTAGTACACGAATGCCAGCTGCCAGATGTAAACAGTGTTCGTGTACGAATACGTTGATATGTTTCCATGAAGCTTCCCATCAATGTGCACGTGTATGTATGGTAAAGTGCGCGCGATTCCACTATCCATTATGTCCATTGTATGTCCATAACGATGATGTAATTAGTGCATACTAAGAAGGGACATGACCAGGAGGACATATATTATATAATACCAGTATTAAGTGATATAGAATACACGTATATATGGTGTATCCATAGTGAATACATGCACTGTTTTAATTAGCACCAGCAATAGGATACATTGCACTAGGAAACATTGCACTATAGGATACAATTAGTGCCGTGTTTAATAGGATAGATGTTATGTAATGCACACGCAATATATCGCTGTTTTATTTCCAATTTATTACGTCATATTTCTGTGATTTTGTACACCGATAACGCATTAATAAAATGGTATTTTCTAAATGATTCAATCATATACATCGGAACCTTTTTTAGAATGTGAAAGTGGAAACATTTAAAAATATGTATATAAAAATAATATACGAAAAACAATCTAAAATACATCTGCTACTGATTTATATTAAATACATAGGACTCTGAATACTTGGTTGTGAACGATATGATGTTGCACCGTGTAGACAACAATTCAAACGTCGGGTGGGGTAAACAATAATAATGAGAGGCCAGTTTCCCACAATGTAATCCTTAAGTAGTTATATACTTTATACAGGGGCGCTACAACATGGGGGACGTGGGGATATGCCCCCCACTTGAAATCTAGTGGGACCTCCTATGTATTGGTCCCCCCACTTTTACCATACAATTTATTTAGATTGGTTGCCCCCTACATACAATATCGTTCCAGCGCCCCTAACTGTATACGATTGTTTACATCACGTGATACATATACACTACCTACACGGGTTACGATCAATAAGGACGAGTTGAGGGTTAAAGGTTAAATTTTAAATACGAAATAAATTTGTATAGGCTCACTTTGGGATGTAATGCAGCTAAAAAAACCAAACAGGACAAAAATAAACCAATTAAACCAAATAACCCACAAATATCTATATAAAATATATATATATATATATATATATATATAATATTAACTCGTATTACATTTGTAACCTTTAACCCCTAACTCGTACTTTTTGATGGTCTCCCACCCACACTACCCACACTACCCCCACTACCCCCACTACCCACACTACCCCCACTACCCCCACTGCCTACACTACCTACACTACCCCCACTACCCACACTACCCACACTACCCCCACTACCCCCACTACCCTCACTACCCTCACTACCCTCACTACCCCCACTACCTACACTACCCACACTACCCCCACTACCCCCACTGCCTACACTACCTACACTACCCCCACTACCCACACTACCCACACTACCCCCACTACCCCCACTACCCTCACTACCCTCACTACCCTCACTACCCCCACTACCTACACTACCCCCACTACCCCCACTACCTACACTACCCACACTACCCCCACTACCTACACTACCCACACTACCCCCACCACCTACACTACCTACGTTGCCAGGTCGCTACAGTGCAGTAGGATATCGATACACAAACATCTGGTGGCGTCGTTCCTGCTCAAGTCCATCACCATCATCGTTATGTTCGAGCCTTTCGTCACGGGCAGGGATACTTACAACTATAGGAATGTGGTTAGCTCGACTCTTGTAGAATGAGATAGTGAGATGGGGGAAGTGTGTGTGAGATAGATAGATAGATAGATAGAGTGTGAGAGAGAGGGAGTGTGTGTGTGAGATATATAGAGTGTGAGAGAGAGAGAAAAAAAAGAGGAAGAGTGAGCGAGTGAGATTGATAACGATATTTAGAGATAGAGGAGTATGGAGATAGAGGATCGTATAGAGTGAGAGAGTGAGTAAGAGAGAGTGGTTGAGTGAGATATAGAGTAAATGTGTGAAATAGAGTGAGAGTGAGAATGAGGTATACCTCACATCTCTATAGAGATCTAGAGAAGTAGATAGACAGGGGTGAGAGAGAAAGATATAGATATTTCGTGATAGAGAGGAGGAAGATATAGGAGAGGGAAAGAAGGAGAATGTGCGAGAGAGAAATTGAGTAATAGTTAAAGAGAGAGATAGATATAGAGAGAGTTATATATAAATATATAAAGTTATACGACGTATATTATACTTAAACATATATGGTATATATGGGTATAGTTGTTAAAATATTATAATATATATAGTGATATATATGATATTTATAATTATATATTCGACTAAAATAAAATTAAATGTTATCCAAATTAATGTACTCACTTTTTTTATACTTTTAAAAGATTAAAATATATTAATTTAAAAATATTAGAATGCTATTATAATATATTATGTTATTAATCTTACAATAATTCATCATTAAATTAATAAATATAATTATAGATACATATTAGAATATATAAAATTTAAAAATCTTTAAAAATTATTATGCATAAAAAAATAAATATATATATAACATATAGGATTATTTTATATATATATATATATATATATATATTTATATATATATATGAACATTTAAACTGACTCCTGACTACTAATTTGTTGTTATGTTATCAGTCATAAATACATATTAGCAAAGTTACAGCAACCTATTGCTACAGTAATAGTAGTTACAACTACAGTAATAAACTGTTTTCTATACTACAAGCGAGTTTATTTCATCATGATTCTAATTGGACTCTTCTACTTTAAAATAAATAATCAAATTAATTTCGTATACTCAGAAGTTTATAGTTTAGAACTTATTACCGTATGTTAAGGGAATATCACAATGGATAAATTAGTTAAAATCAAAACACAACACAAATATTTTTGTATATGTAATATTGAAGTATTATTTAGTCAATGTGAAAAACTTATCTATACAAATAGTTTATAAATAGCATAAAAAGAATATTTTATAGCACGCTATTATAAAATAAATTATTTATTTTGAAATCTAAATTCCTAACTAATATAAATGTTCTATAATATTATATACCTAACATATAGATTTGGTTGAAATACAATATATACATAGATAAGAAAATATAACGTTAACAAAGATATCAACTAGCTGTTCATCATCTCATTTGCTTACATAAGCCTATTAAAAGGTAACCAATGAGCGCTTCGTAAATATGTTATTGTTACTGATTATATGTGCTGTCCTCTATATGAAATCCGCAAACAATATCATTCTAGTTATACTAGCTGATTTCCCATTAGTTATCACCGACACACATATAAATACGGAAGTTAATTAGTATACTAGTAATAATAGTAATTATATATAATTACTCTATAGAGTATATAATATATACTATATGTATATTTATAATATACTAATATCGTTGACCTGCTTTACTAATGAACTATAGTTATATGCTACAGAAATATTCGCTACTATAGCAGCCCATAGTTCTATAAGAATATTATAAATAATATAGAGATCACAATATGCTATCTCCCAAATATCTCAGGATGTTATTACAAGTATTCTAGTTTAGAATACCTATATATATATATCATGTTGGTTATAATAAATACTATGTATGATATAGGATAGTAGTATACATATATAAATAGGGTTGGTTTAAGTTTTAATATATATATATATATATATATATATATATATATTTGTGTTTGTGTATATGTTTATATACAATATACAATGTACATTGTACATTGTACAATGTATAGTGTACATATTATATTCAATAAGTACACTCCTATCAGGGTTGGAATTCAATTGGTTTTGAGTTTTTATATGTTAACATATAGGTTTATTATAGTATGGAAATATATATACCTATATAAACCTATATGTTTTTAGATTATTGATAATATTTATAGATGTTAAATACTTAGTGAATTAATTAATATATTGTTTTAATTACTTAGTGAAGTAATTAATATATTCAACAATGTAGTAATTTTCTAAAACTAAAACAAAACTAAAAAATCATAAAATCTAGGAAAAACCTATATTAGTATAACAAAAATCTAGAAAAAATTCAAAATACATAAAAAAACATAACAAATTAATTCTTATATTTTATAATTTGTAATTAATGTCGAAATATTCGATAATTTGATGTTTAAAATTGAATAAAATCAACCATTGAATTTTAATATCGAAATGTAAATGCTTTTTAAATTTTAAATGAAATTATAAAACTAATCGAATTTACAATTTATTTTTTTAATGGATCACATAATTAGTGTATTTATTTTTATTTATTATATTTGTGTTTGATTATTTAGAGACAGTAATGTTTAATATTGTATTATCTAGATATAATAATTTTTCGATTTGATTATATAAAAATAATGATATAGGGAAAATGTTATAAATATTGCAGAATTTTTATTTTATGAAGTAATCGATAATTAAACTTAAAATATTTGTAATATATGCAATATATTTGATTAATTTGTAAATATTTGAAGTCATTGAGAATTATATTATATGTGAAAAGTGCAATTACTACTACTAATGCCTATTCGATAACGAAATTACTATTATATGATCGACATTTTAATAATAAATAATGTAGTTCAATTTACCAAAATGTCAGCCATTGAATGTAAATATATAACACATTTTATATATAAAATAAATTAAATTAAATTAAATTAAGTACAAAATTGTACATAAGTACAACAATTATTTTTTAAATGTTACATTTGAAAGTATGCTTTACTTTTACTTAATTAATTTAATTTATTGCATATATATTGTCTTAATCATATTGAATTCAATTTAACTAAGACAATGCCATATAAATAATAATAATTACGGTTATAATTTCAAGTTTTTCATTTGGTACACAGAATCTGTCAATAATAAAATTGTAATAATTAAGTATTTAAGAATGGACTCTTACTAACACCGGACTTGTATTATATGTTGTGTAACTTATAATCCAATACCTACGCGTGTTCTCTAATCCATTGCCATTATATAATGGGTAAGGGGCTTATAACCCGTAATAATGTATGAGAATTTGAAGATATATTGCATAACTATACGGGAATGGGTTAGTTTTATAATTTAGTTCAATTCAAATCGTACGTACAACAATAAAGTGAATTCGATATTTTTTAATATATTTATTACGTATAATATAATGCATATTTTAAATGTTTCGTTATAATTTATAAAATAAATGTATATAATCGTAACAAAGTCTAGTAATATAAATATTAAATTATTGATTTAGTTATAGTGGTATCGTGATAGAAATAATTACGTGCACATACATACGTATACGTATGTATGTGTATACACACACACACATATATATATTATAAAAATATACAAGTATACATATATATATATATATATATATTTGGTGAAATAATTCATTACTATTTCAGCCAATGAGAATCCTGTAGATGTCAGATCAATATCAATCAAAGTAAATGTTAATTTTTATCGATCGAATTAAGCATTACACCACACGTATTTCGTGCAAGATGCCATATCACCGAGCGTATTGTTGTGCTATTTACAACCGGTTGCTATAACATTAATTATTTACGCTTACGCCAGTGAAACTGCTACGTTAACTTGTATACACATTTAATTAGTATTCATTATATTAATTTGAAAGTGAAGTTTATAATATATATATATATATATATATATATATATATATTATATATATTTTACATATTTTTTAGTTATTATATGGTATTGTATTTTTTCCTATGGACAAATGCTATTATTATTTATAGTAATATAATTTATAAAATACAAAATATATATATACATAATTGTATTATATTTATGTAAGATATTTTGATATATACTTTAATTATTAAAATATATACATTTATTTATGTTTCTTTGATATATTTACATATATATATATGAATATGAATATCAATTTTCTATTTTGTATTTAGGTTTAACTCAATATTCAGTTTTAACTATATATATATTAATTTATCTCATATCTCATATCTACTTTACTTTTATATTTGTAAGCTTACTATATAATTTGTATATTTTATTTATTTTTCAGATGGATTTTATCAATTTTATACAAATAAAATCCACTATATTGGGGATATACAGATAAAACATTATTATTTTGATTAATTTCTTATTTTTCTTTGACTGTTGGCGAGGAAGGCACAATGTAAATTTACATTAATGTGTATGTACATGTATGTATACATGTACATGGTATTTATATATACGAAATATTTAAAATAAATAAAGGTTGTTTACTTATAAAGATATTTCCTTCGTTTACGGAGGGAGAGGAAGTAAACATTTAGAATAATCATTTAATGCAAAATTTAAAATAATGTTTTTTACAAAATAATTTTTATAATCATTTATTTTATTTCAATTTCTCAATAAATAAGTAAAATTTACACTATATAACACATTATAAATAATGACCTTGTAAAACATTTTGTATAACAAATACATATATGTTTATATTGCCATAAACTATAGTTTTTTAAAATAATATTGCTATATATATTATATAACACAATGTATAATTATCAATATAAATATATTTCTATAATGAAAAACAAAAAAGTTTATCAGTCAATTATTGTAGATATAATTTGTTCATGGCATCACTAAAAAGTATATAACTTAAAGTGTATTGAAGGAATAGTATTCATCGGGTATTCAGCATATCTAATGAACAGTATTAATATATAGAGCAGATAGATAGAGCATATAGATAATATAGTGTATACATATATATATATATATATATATATTAACGTTCCCCACTAAAATACCACATATCTAACCCTCTTTGAAATGTAATCGTGTTATTATATTATTATATTTAAGAATGTTATTTTATTTTATTATATTATTTTTTACGGATGATCGTTAAATCACGGAACCCACACCTGTAAACTGTTCGACAAACAGTAAAACACATTGTAGAATATTATATTAATCTTTGTGTATAAATAAATACTATTACTACTACATATATATATATACTAGGTATTTAATATTAATACTTTCCGAATATTAAATTTATATCTATACCTATCGAAGGATTGATTGTTATTTCAATAAATAATATTAAAACGTGAATAATGATCATATATAAATAGATTTTAAATAAAATAAAGTAATATACTTACACATTCTGCTATCCCCGCGTGTGTAATGAAATAGGTAACACTTGCAATACACTAAAACTACTAGATTGATAGAGTATCGAATTATAATACATAGCATATACTAAACCCAAAAAAATAATATAAAATTTAATTCAACAAGGACTAGAAAGTACACTATGTAACACGCCATCCAAGTCCGTGTATAGGATAAAAGGATCAGCCCCAATAATACAGATAATAATACCAATACAAATTAATATTGACAATGTTTTAATTTCGATACTGATAAACGTGAAAGTACGTTCGTTAAATTCTCTAGATTAACTGAATTTCTAATATTACTATTTCACGTTTATCAGTGTCGTTACTTAGTCATATATATATATATATATATATATATATATATATATATATATATAATTATATATGCATATGCAATTATATAGCTATTTACATTTCCATGTATAAAAATACACCATTCACAGACATAGAATTAGGTGTGAATTCTATGTCTGTGACATTAGTATGTACCGCGCACAATACGCATACAAATTCACACATACCATCACCAGTATATGAGCGATAATTGCGATAAAGGTCAATACATCACTAATAGCGTATTACCAAGGGAGCACATTTATCTAAATATTATTCTGATAACTATAGCTGGTATCGATTATTGGTGAGCAGATATATATTCTATTATCCCCTGGTAGATTTGTTTCGTTAAGCGAACTGATTTTCACATGCCGTTAAATCACGTGGTGGAAATCAACAAGTTACTATATTTGTACGCGTGTGGTATAAATTATATCAACACATATCGATTTGTAATTACTCTAGAATAATAGAACTCTTTAAATTATTTTATCAAATTTAGTCTAAAACAAACATTGGATCTATATTCAGATTATCAAAACACGTCATACTAAATCATTAATTACAATTTATAACAGTTTATTTTACCCTATATGGTAAGTATACTTAATATATATTAAGTATACAATATATATTGTATTATTCTTTCTAAAATATTTACAAATCATACAAAAAAATTCAATACACAATTAAAAAAAAATTAGAATAGTAAATTAGAATACATTTTATTAATATAACTAAAACTTATGTATAACAAACAATATATTAAAACAGATAAATTAATAAATTATAACCCACTTATTCACATAATTACATTAGATAATATATATCATGATATAGGGGAAAGTAACCTAATACGGACACCTTAACAAAAAATGGTCTTAACATTTTATGACTCCTTATTTGTATTCAAAAATTACAATATATTAATATTATATGATTTCAGATATTATTGTGATTTTTAAATTTTATTTAATCTCTTAATTCCATAGATAACGGGGATGTCCATATTTGGTACCAATGTCCGAATACGGACACACTGTGTTATAATACGGATACCTTATATACCACTAGATAAACTATATATAATATTAATGAATCAATCAGACAACTTACAATTACATTATTTATAATTAATTTTATGAACAATTTTTCTAATTTAATTAGTTAATAATGTATTTATTTAATTATTTTTTTAATTAATAATACAATTTAAGTATTTAAATAACACAACATTTAGATCTAGCTTATTGGTGGTATTAATATTATAACGCACGCGATTTTTATGAAAAACAGAATAGTTCATACGCTGCGCGCTGATTGGTTATAGGGTGTCCGTATTAAGATATCTAGAGTGTCCGTATTAGGGACTTATATGACCTCTAGATATATGCTTATAACTTTATGAATATTTAATAACAAATATATAAATTATATATATAATTTTAGAATACTTTATTTTTTAATAATATAGTGTTATATTTTATATCGATACATTTGTATATTATTGAGAAGGTTTTAAGGTGACTTATTTGTTCATAAAATTAAAAACGTATTAAAAAAGTCAGTTTATTGGATATATAACAATATTTTAAATACATTAAACATTTTTTTTGTAGGATTTATGGTTTCTGAGATACCGAGAGTGTCAGTATTCGGGCACTGTCCGTATTCGATTACTTACCCCTAATTATCAATAGAATATCACTAATGTATAACTGCATATGCTTTACAAATATTAATTCTACTTATCAAAGATATAACCTATTCGGTTAAGATTAATGATTGTATTACAGATTAGAATACTTCATTGTACGCCATACAATGTAAGGGATTCCAAAGGGTTACACATTAGTCCATATTCTTTTTACTATTTATATTAAAACGTTATAATATATAATATAACAAACAGCAAATGTGAAATATCATATATATATGCGGATCATATTCAAATTTATTCTGAATCTTGTCATCACGATAAATTAATGTTATGTGCAAATGATATACGTAAATTGCTCTTTATTAATAATGTACTTATAAATAGTGGTAAAACGTTAGGATAAAAAGATAGGCTTATGCTTAAATATTTATCTTTCTAATTTTGTATTTTCCTGATATTATATTTGGTAATCTTGTAATTACTCCCTCATCTAAAACTACATTTCTTGGAATATTTATTTCATGTAATTTATCGCAGTCATATATTACATATATATATATATATGTAAACCAGATAATTACCATTTACATAATGTAAATATTATTCGTTAATATGTATCAATAAAATATATTATTCGACTTACTGAAAGCTTAGTTCTATCGAGATTAGATTATGGGAATATTATTTTAATTGGAGCTCCAATATATATATTTCAACAAAAAGTAAACGAGTTATTCGTAGATTTATAAAAATTATATTTATATTATATTTTCTAATAGATTTTCGATTAGTGATTATCTACAAAAAATTAAAATGGTTAGGAGTTTCTTCCAGAATTAATTACATATTTTTATGTTTAAATAAAAAAGAAACTATTTCTGGAGAACCAACCTATTTATCAACGTTACTATTAGAGAAAATAACTGACTTTTCGAGGCGGTATCTGATGAAACTAGAAAAGGGTCAACTGAAAATTACAAAGAGGTCTTTCAAGATGTCCGCTGCCTCGATGTACAATAAGATACATCTGGTAATAAGAAGTGCGCCTTCCATTTCAATCTTCCAGAAAAGACTAAAGAATCATATTTTATTATAATTATTTTGTTTAACATTATTATTTGATTACACATTAGAGTATTGTTTATTACTATTATTTAATTAAAGTGTCTAACTAAACTATTATTATTATCATTATTATTATTATTATATAAAGAGCCATTTACGAATATTATTCGCACATAACATTAATATATCATTATGACAAAATTCAGCGTAAATGTTAATGATATATATTGTAAAGGAGAAATATAAATTGTAAAAAGTAATAGACCTAATGTGGATCCATATGTAACTACGTATAATTAAATATTATCACCTGAAATACAATTATGAATCTTAAACGAATATGTTCTATTTTTGATAAGTAAAATTATTTTGTAATTGTAATATTATATATTTTATTACAAATATCAATAAATTTAAAATTAAAATTCTCAATAAATAAGGAACATACATTTTCGTAAAATAAGTATAATTTAAATATGATTCATTAACTAGGTGTTTTCTAGTAATAGAGTAACATTTCTTCGAATTATTTCCATAAGAGACTATATTTTTATAATAATATCTTTATATTTCATATTTTCATTCTATATCCATTTCTTGCTATTGCTAATTGTTTATAATTAGTGATCGACACATTTTAAAAATAAATTCTTTCAAATTTTCTAGTTGACCTTTTGCTTCTGATATATAACTATTAAACCATGATATATTACTTCTAACTCTGAAATGTTGTCTTAATTGGAGCAAAGATGTCAAGGTTTAATTTTATATAATTATTTAATGAATTAATATTGTTTAACAGTATTTTTGGAATATCTTATTGAAATAACTTTATTATATATTTTTGGAGGTAATATTATAGGATGTTTAGATAAAATATTAGATATTGGAGTAACTACTAAGTCAAGTATATGACGAATACAATGTGTAGGGAATGTTATGTGTTGAATAAATGAAAAAGAATCGACAAATTAATGAATAGACTGTAGATTGTGGATGAACATTACACACACACACACACATATATATATATATAATTACTGTTACTTATACTGAATTATATTATGTATTATTACTTAATTATATAAATACTGTTAATTGTGTATTACTATGATAATAGATATATTAGACAATAGCTTCGTAGTGACACGTGTGAGAATATCACGTGATCACCAGCTAATCAATCAATATTGATTACTGCTCGGTGATATTTAATTAATACAATTCCATAACCGTATAAATATAATTATTTGTTTCGTACAAATAAATCGATATTGACAAAAATATTATATTATCATGTAATAGATTTATATATATATATATATATATATATATATATATATATATGCGTATGTGTGTGGGTGTTTGTGTATGCATCTGATTACAACAGTGATATGCGAGTAGTACGCACCTAGGTAGATGACGCTGTAACCTTACAAGGAGTTACCGACTGATGATGCAATAACCCACGTGATAGGACTAGGGGCAGCGCTGGAACGATGGTGTGTACGTAGGGGGGGGATCAACCGATCAAAATAAATGTTGTGGTAAAAGTGGGGGGGGGACGATACATCGGAGATCCCCTAGATTTTAAAGTGGGGAGGACCAATACATATGAGGTCCCCCTAGA
Organism: Osedax fenrisi; assembly: GCA_964019155.1. Classification (NCBI taxonomy): domain Eukaryota; kingdom Metazoa; phylum Annelida; class Polychaeta; order Sabellida; family Siboglinidae; genus Osedax; species Osedax fenrisi. Next base: position 59,620,455 of record OZ025241.1, on the reverse strand, counting down.
TTTTAAAGTGGGGGGGCATACATGTGAGGTCCCCCTAGATTTTAAAGTGGAGGGTGGGGACATACCCCCCCCCCCCCGTCCCCCTAGGTTGCAGCGCCCCTAACCACGTGACACGTGACTCGTGACCTTCACCCACTCGTACGTAGGAATGGCTGTGCAAAACGATGAACATCCTGCAGAACTACTTCGTCATGGCTAACGTGTTCTGGACCCTGGTGGAGGGGCTGTACCTTCACAATAGGGTGGCGATATGCGTGTTCGATAGGGAGGCTCCGTTCAGGGTATTCTACGCCATCGGGTGGGGTTAGTACATATGTGTTAGTACATATAGCCCATATAGGGGATGGGAGTACGGGGGTTATTGTATAGGATGGGTTAGTGTATGTGTGGGTAAGTGTATGGGGATTAGTGAATGTGAGTTTTGTCCGTGGTGAGTTTGTCCGATGTCTATAGACAGGTGAAATTAGTTAAATAATGAAGTGTATATATATATATATAATATTCTATAAAGTATGTGTACCACACATAAACACGTACGAGACGCCGAGCGAGTTCTCGTACACGTGATGTCGTGTAGTAATCACGTGACATCTCTTGGTGTGGTCAGGTATTCCCGTAGTGTTCGTGGTGACGTGGACGGCTGCGATGTACACGTGGTACGACGACGAACAGGTGACCTACTGCTGGAACCACTGGTCGACGCATCACATCAGCTGGTTGATCATCGGACCGCTGATCGTATCGTTGCTGGTGAGTACCGTGACGCGGCGCCAACGTAACCAGATTACGCGAGATTGTACGTCGTTATTGTGATGACGTCATCGTCGTCATCGTCCACCGCTAGCCTACGTAATTATATCGTAAATATGTAATGCCACTTAGTATTTCTACGCTTTATACACTTAGTCGTTGGGTATTTCATATAAATACTCATAGATATACGCATAGTATGTGTAATATGTATATATAGTAAAATATCTCTAGATATAAATAAAATAAAATATTAAATAAAAAATATGAACTTTATTATAAGGACATTTTCGGTAGAATTTCTTCATTTTAACATAAAATAGCCTAGTTATATATATCGTGTATAACAAAAATCTATTTATAACCAAGTTATATTATTTTATTTAGGAAAATACCCGGCTATAGCGAATTATTTCATAATTTTTTATAATATAATAAGTTAAGTATTATAATTTTACAAATTAATGAACAAACTCAATAATATTATTTAAAATATAAATGTTATTTACTATGACATTTGTGTGCATAATTATGAAAAACTATTCTTGGATTTAGGATTTCAGTGAAGTAAGTTAATCAAGTTTAAATGTATAATGGAAGCTATTAATTATTATAATTGTCATCATTTTAAAATAAAGTGACATCAAAGACTAATTGTTTGGTATTTATAGTTAATTTATTCTAATAATAATAATCCACTTATTATTTTCTAATATAATTTCTAACTTAGTTACTGAATAATTTAATGTGGGATATTAGTTCCTTTCGTTGTATACATCACCGTAATTTAATAGATAACTTAAACACATTATTTATATAATGTAATACCATGATGACCTAATTATTTAGTTACGGTGATGTAATATATTAATGATGTAATAAAATGTGAGGTAATATAATAACTATTCGTACATAGAAAAAACTTCTTTAAAATATATATATGTGTATTTTTCTACCGTATAACTAAATACATAGTACTATTAATTTCGTAGCTTGATGTATATAATTGCTACGTTATTTAAACTCCGTTAGCATATAATATTATACAACTCAATAGTGTTTATTAAATAATAGCGATATATTATAATAAGTACTTTTAAAATTTATAATAATAAATATAATAAATGTATACACCGGTAGGTAAAATCCGGTCAACAATTACTAATTTAATATTGTAAAGTGTTTCACTTTAAGCCTAAAATAACTTAGCTTGTTATAATTGATATATCAAGTAAAACGTCACCTATAGGTATCGTGATAATATGGATATCTAGCAACAATTGTAGTACAATTAAATGTTGACATAATAGATCCTATATAAGTAGGTATATCAGATCTAATAGAAGATAGAGGTGAATAGTATTCGTTATTATTAGAGAGTTTTGAACATATGTATTGAGTAATACATATTATATGTTGTTAACTAATTGATTTAATTGTATATTGTAATATTGTATAATGTTTTAAAATATACTATATCGAAGGTATTAAAATAATTGATTCGTCACAAATGAAACTCAAATTGTTACCGATGGTTTAGGATATTACCTATAATATTATTCTAAAAGTACTATTATAAAAGAGATTTATTACGTTAAATATTAATGAGATTTATTTACTCACATGTAGTATACTATAGTAACCTATTATGATAATAATTATAGGTCGTGAGCTTGTATATTTAATATTTTGAAATTGCTGGAATAATTATAATAGACGGTTTATACTACAAATATAAGTGGAACAATAATATTATATTGATATATTAACCATGTGTTAACAAGATTACTTCAAATACACAGTCGGTATTTAAAATAGAATAATTTAATATTTCAAGATATATTTAAATAATTCGACAGCATTAGTATAAATGGTATGTATTGAATACCAATATCATATAACGAATGAAAAAAAAACAATGATCAATATATAAAGCTGTGATTATTTATGAACAATAATAATCATAATTATAATCATAATCATATAATGTCAATGATAATAATGATAATAATAGTAACGATAAATATGTTAATAAACATTAAATATATTTAATATATACATATATGTGCCAACTAATTTATCTCATAGCAACTCGTATGAATTACTTTACTAGAACAACAATGTCATTATTTGAGATTAAACGCAATATATTAGAGACGAAACACTACAGCTACCGTCGAAAACAACAATTACTAGAATTATGTAATATGTAATGTATCTATACAAATACACGTACGATGACTAACACACATACGCCGCCTCCCCGCAGATAAACATGATATTCTTGTGCAATATAATCAGGATACTAATCAACAAACTACATCATAACACTACGACGTTAGACTCGAGAAGAATCAAGCTAGTATGCTATTTAATTAATTTGTCATGCTGTGGTAAACTGTTAATTATATATTTAATTACTTGTGTGGCTCAGTGGCTAAGGCGTCAGACACACAAGCAGTAGGACTCGGGTTCGAGCCTCGTCCAGACTATTATTAATTTTATAAAATGGGTATTAAATATTATTTAGAAGTGATTTTATATAATTGTGTATAAATAAATGATCGGCTCTCATTAAAACCATGGATGTCTTAACAAGAGAGCGGCTTCGAATGGACATTAGAGCCATATATGATCATAAGTGAAAACTTCATCTAAGTTCCTGGATGGGATGAAAGGACTCCACCAAATAAAAAATAACAACAATATATATATACAACATGTGATATCTACAGTTATTAGTATTACTTGATAAATTACTTAATAAATACCACCATGCTCTCTATATATAGGTATATAAATGTAATTCTATCATTAAGCGATGATATCGTAACGTATTACGTAACACGTTACTATGACACGCCCACAACACGCCCACAACACGCCCACAGAAAAGCGGTGAAGGCGACGGCTATACTGTTCCCGCTGCTGGGCCTAACCAACCTGCTGTTCTTCATGCCCGCCACCTACGAGGAAGGTACTATAGCGATCAAAGTGTACCGGTACACGAACGCTTTCTCTCAGGCCTCGCAGGTTAAACCTCGGCTTAACTGTAGTAGTTGTAGTGTAGTTTTCGATGTACATCGTACCCCGTACATCGTACCCCGTACATCGTACATACTCGTCTGTCGTAATTTATGTTGTGTATACTATGATATGCAAATAGGCTTGTAAATCTGTTTTTAACCGCAGTGTATAACTAAATACATGAGCCTAATTGCGTATATATGTCAGGGCTTCTTGTATTCGTGATTTTTTTATTATTCTTACATATATATCTTATATATGGTATTCTTATGAGAATAATAATTATAATATATTATATAGATTTATATTATGTATTAAGTGAAACGTTTACAATACAATAATATATAATACTTATACTCTCTGTGAAAAAGTAAAGATGATTATAATCTCGAATATCATAATATGCTGTTTAACTTAGAATTCATATTTCAATGTATCAAATGTAGCTATAATATTATACGTTATATATATAAATATATATGTATAAAATATCATATATATATATGATATTGGAGTTTGCCTACATATATGTGAATAGATATATCTATAGAAACATAGCACATTATAGTAAGCGTATTACATTTTTTATTACGTGTATATTAATTATTTACATGCTAAGTATACTTATACTGATATACTTATACTGATATATCATCCAATAATACCAGTGATATATGCCTATGTGATCATTAGTAATGTTCTAGTAATGGTGACCTCAATTGATTGCGAATAGGTGATATTAATAAATATTTAGATATTATTTTTGCTAAAATGTATTTTATACTAAAATGCCTACAAGTTTACCGGATAATTTATACCAAAAAAAGTGTATTAAAAAATATATATATATATATATTATAAACATATTTAAGAATATTAAAACCTTTAATTGGATAAACAATGTATTTATATATTAATATACTAATTAATTAACATAACTTAAATATATAGTATCGTTAAATCAAGTAAAATTCAAGATATATTATTTTAAACAATTGTTTTAAAATTGTGTATCGGAGTCCTTACATCCCATCAGGCAACTTATATGAAGTTGTAATTAACTTATATGCAAATATCTCTGATGTCTATTCAAAATCGCTCTTATGTTAAGGCATCCATGGTTTTAACGAAAGCCGATCATTTATTTATACACAATTATAAAAGTTCACTTCTAAATATTATTGTATGACCTATTTTAATGGTCCGGACGAGTCTCGAACTCACGACGCGGGGTAGACATATTGCGTGTATACATAATTATATATAAATACATATATATAACTATTTGTGATATTTAAATGATCAATTTCCAGAATATATACTTTACAAATATTTAATATGTAAATATTTAATATCTATATCTCAACGAAATTATTTAGTAATTATAAATTATATTTATATACCTATATCTAGAATTAATTTATAAACATGTTAATTTTCTCAATTTGCAGTTATAGATATATGTAAGTATCTATAATCTAACCATATAATATATATATATATATATTGGATTTTTCAAATGTATGTAATAATATGTATATAATTAATAATGTTCACGTATGTACGATATACATTATACATGTGCAATGATGCGTGCCTTAAACTAAAAATGCCCACATCATCACACAGGGAATCTTCATAGCGATAATCTATTGTTTTCTGAATGGAGAGGTTACTATATCATCTATAAGAATATTATGTATTATAATTATTACAAATATAATTTAAATTAATTAAAATTAGATTTGCAAACCCCTTAATGTAAGCTTAATTTAAATGCTGGAAAATCAGACTTTTCATATTATATAATTTTTATAAAACTAAAACTAAAACCCACGATTGTGTTGCTCGTAAAATCAATAATATCAACATGTATTTATATTATGATTATCAAGTATAGATATAGTACCGATAGTGTTCATCTCGTACGCAGGTTCATAAGGTGGTGATGAAGAAATACCACAGGTACAAGGCGCGGAGGCTGGGCAGGAAGTTGTGCAGGACACGAGCCTCGAGGACATCTTCTGTGATCATGATGTCGACCAGTGATTACATGGTAGGTCTGCGCATGCGCGTAGAGTGTCACGTGATAGGTACGCTGTCTGGGGTGGGGGGGGGGTGATCTGTGCGTATTCATCTAATGTTTGTTTTAGTTAAGTTCATACATTTTAGATAACTATGTATTAATACATGTTATATATATACTAGTATGAGCTCATATATATGTATATATATATATATATACTCATATATATATATATATATATATATATATATATATATATATACATATATATGAGTATATATATAACATGTATTAATACATAGTTATCTAAAATATATGAACTTGATTAAAACAAACATTAGATGAATACGCATATATGTTGTTATTGTTATTGTTATTATATTTTGGTGGAGTACTTTCAATAGTTATAGGTACTTAGATGAAGTTTTCACTTATAACCAAATAGCTCTAATGTCCCTTCGAATCCATATATAGACATCATTTAATTACTGTTTATCACAGGATACTACAATTTAAATACTTGAATATTGTAATCATTGAATCTAAAAATAAATAGACGATATTTAATAAAACAACTAATATTTTTATATTACTATAATCAAATATATACCCTCGATATATATTTGTATTATTTCATCTTATCGTATCTGAATTAAACTAATAATATAATTCAATTTAAATTAAATGTACTAAATATTTTAAATGTATATATATAATTATTAATTATAAATTACATATAGAAACATATAACTAATATAATAATTCATTAACCAGCCGAATATATCAACGAATGGTAATCAAAGATTTAAGATGAAACCACTTATCCACTTCCGATCCACTAAACCTCGTGATCAAAGAATGTATAGAAATATATCTAAAATTTAATTTTGTAATAAAATATAGGAAAAAATTTATTTATATGATATATATATGTATATTAACTATAAATAATTGTCTTAAGAGGTCTGTAAATTAAATAATGTTATATATATATATTATATATATATATATACTATTACTGATATAATTAATAATATATTCATCTGTAATTTATGACTTATTATATTATGAAATACTATATATTTATCAATATTATTTTTAATACCTTTCTATGGAATAAAATTGGAATATTTTAAAATATAAATTAATTTATGTCACAATATATATTATATTATATATATATATATATATATATTTACTGAATACTATCATAAAACATATAATTGGGAGCCACATAAATGTCCGAGAGAAGAAAATACAACTTATCAACTTAATTATATAATTAATGCATCATGAATTAATAATATGTATATTACGTACCAATATACTATAAATAGATAACTAATAAACATGAAATATTGATACAATAAAATATAGTTATATAATAATTAAAAAAGGAATCATTTAATTACAAAATACTTTTCAGAAAGGATATCACAAAAATAAAATAAATGCACACTTATATATATATATATATATATACATTTAATTGTATCATGCGATATCTTGAATCATATGGGGAATTTGAATATTTGTCACAACGACGTCACAATTCGTTTCGGTTATTCGTCATCATCATTAGGTATATTAATTTAACAATTGTGTCCATGCATTTCTTCTTTGGGCGGTCACCATGTCTTGAACATTCGATATTTCCTATTTAAATGGTTTTAGTGAGAGTATTGTGTGGTGATACGTGTCAAACCTACACAACTCTTTTTATTATTGATAATAGTGGCGGAAATTATCCAATTAAGAGTTAATTTTCTCTTTAAAGTAGATATTAGTTTTAAGCTATCAGTGATTTACAGCTAATAGCCGCCTTTGCACTTTATTTTCGAAGGCTTACATTATTTCTCCGTCTTTTCTGTAATCATCCAAGCATATATGTGTATCAGAGTGCAGTTAAAAGAATAAGCTTTTATTCGTATTTATGTAATTCTGCTCGAGAATGCATTATAGTATCTAATTTCATAGTTCCTAAATTACTATGAAGTCTACACACTTAATGTTTGATTCTGTGTCCGCTGTATACAAATGTACACTGTTAGAAAAAAGAGTTTTCCAGCGTTTATTAAAATATAGAAAACTCTTTTTTTATAATCTAGAAAACTCTTTATTTAAAAAGAGTTTTCTATCTACTAATACGGCCAAATACTCTACAAAAGAGTATTCCATATCATAACAGATATAAAAACTACCAAAAGAGTTTTCCAGCGTTTAAAATTTAGAAAACTCTTTTTTTATAATGTAGAATACTCTTTTTTTATAATGTAGAATACTCTTTTCTGTAGAATTGATGTAAATATTACCTAAATTAAAGTTATATTAATTATTTAATATAGAACAAATAACATATTATACCTTTTATTTATTTTATTATATTTATTATATTGTTGTTTATAAACATCAATTATTAATTATTTTTTTAATTGTATATTTAAGTTAATTTACTGTTTAATAAATAAAATATTTTTTTTTTTAAACTTAAATTATTTAAGTATCCTATAGATGTTTCTAAATTATCAACTACAATTGTTATCATAATTATATTGATAATACAATTCATGTTGAATAATTGCTCGATATTGAATATGTAGCAATTGAATATTGATTAAATATTGTATTCAATATTACAATTTTATTATTATTGAATTTAAGTTTTAATCTAACTTAAATGAAATTATATAATATATTGTAATATACGAATTAATACTTTCATGTTACGATACTATTTACTACACTAAGATACTAATATTTATTTTAATATTTTATTTTATAATTCTACATCAACAACTTAACTTATTAATAGCTAGAATAATATTTTAGTAAATAGTTTTTATATGTATTAATAGCTAGAAAACTCTTTTAATAAAGAGTTTTTATATTTATTAAAAGCTAGAATACTCTTTTGGTAAAGAGTTTTTATATTTATTAAAAATTAGAATACTCTTTTGCAAAAGAGTTTTCTATTTGCTTAATTCTCGAAAAGAGTTCTAATACAGGGACACTTGGAAAACTCTTTTTCGGTGGTATAGAAAACTCTTTTTTCTAACAGTGTATGTCATTTATTAGGTGTAACTTAACCTGTTCCTTTCTACATAAGTTATGATAAACCAATCACGTTCCATTTCTATTTTCCAAGTCATGTAATAATTCTTCTAGCTTACATATGTAATGTGATATCACCTACTAGTATTCTTACGTTCCGTGTGCCAAATGGTGTTGTTGTTGTTGTTGTCAAACTTTTTTCTTATTTTATTAACGTTCTTGTTGTTGTTATTGTTATTGTATCCAGTAGTCAATTATTCGCGTTCAACTTGGAATTTACCGGTGATTCGCCCCGTCATTTTTAATCAGGGCCGCGACCGATTCGGCATATTGATGTTGTTGTGTATTATATTCATAATCTATCAGTATGAATACCATTCTAAGGGTTCCTATCTCCTCTATCAGTTCCTTCTTGCATATTAGCCCAAATATTAGTTCGGATTCCAGGCTGCGTCACGATAAGTCAATGCAAGAAAGTTTGGAGATGGTTTATATCAACACTCCTACTAACCCAAATATAATATTTGTCCATTTATTGTTTTTCTTTTATAATGATTACAATTATAAAATTTATCTTATCTTATCTTATCTTATATATATATATATATATATATATATTACGGGAGACACAATAGAATATATGCACTATTATTGTAAAGCCCTTTATCAGTAACAATCATACACAATATTATAAACATGAAAAAAAAACAGAAAACAATTAACAATTCTTCTAATAAATATTATTATTATTATATTTATAAATAAAACTTATAATATATATGCTAACAACCTATGCACATTAAAGAGTTATATCTGATGCATACAACCAGTATTAATAAGCAATTGCGTATATTCCCGGGCAGCTATACTCCTAATCAATAAACTGTATACTATATAGTATACTAGTATATTATATATAGTATAATACTAGCTAGTATTAAATGGTATACTACATAATGCCTCTATTCACTGTATCGCATATATGCACGTTTAACCTTAAACTTTTGTAATATGATATTACCCATTTGTAACATAACATATAATAACAATATTAATATAAATGTACTATCGTATTGTTCATAATATATAATTATAAGTATTTAAAACTAATAAGCTATTTATCTATAAATGATGTTAATGTTTATTAATTATATTATATACAAAACATGTATTCATTGAAATATATATTTTCTAAACTTTAAATTATAACATAAATATTTAATTAAATTATTTAATTAATAGTTTATACAAATATCAATGTCTTCGAAGATTTAGATCTAAATGTATGGAGAAATTCTTAATTAAAATAAAACGCTTTTGCTAATTCAATTATTATTCAATTTATTCTTATTTATCGTCAACCATCATCATTATTTAACAACTTTTTATCTGAACTTGAATCATTTTTTGAATCAATCTCGACAGATAATTTGATAATTCTTGGTGATTTTAATGTTCAAGTTAATACACATTCGTCATGCTCTGAATAATTTAAGAAGCTTATATTTGAATAGTATTATAATCAACTTGTTAATTTCCCAACACATACTAGTGGTAGGTCCTAATACTATTGACTTGATAATTATTCTCCCTGATTCAGCTATTATTTCAAAACCCACTCAAGGTAATTTGCTTTCTGACCATTATATTATTTCTTTTGATATACGTGTCTCTCATTTTATATTTAGTGACCATGTAAAACACTATAGAAAAATTTCAAAAATTAATCTACAATTGTTCATAAATTCTGTATATGCTTATATATCTATTCATAATACATCTCTAGCGAATTACATATCTTATGATAACTTAAATGACGCATTACGATATTCCCTTGATGCACATTCACCTTTAATAATTAGTACCAATAAATATGGTGCTCACTCTCCTTGGTTCTAAAGAGAATACTTCGCTACCATCAGTTGAAATTCAAACGAAGCAAATATTTTACTCATCTTGAATCTTTCAAAAATATAAGATCTTTGTACAAGACAAAATTAGCAGCAGCAAAATCTTCCTTCTATACTGATAAACTTAATAAGTATTTCACTTCTTCCAAAGAATCTTTTAAATATTATTAGCTTTTTCTCTAATTGTTAAAAATCGAATAAAAAACTACCAGATGGTTCTGATGATAATCTGTATTCTTTATTTGCTGACTTTTTTCAAAATAAATTTTACAAATAATAGAAGATCTTCCTGTAGTAGATTCTGTTTATATTGAAAGTCCACCATATTTCTCTGATACTCACTGGTCTTATTTTAATTTACCCACTTATTCTGTTGTCCTTTCTCTCATGTCTTGTTTGAAATCCAATTCCTCACTTAACCTTCTTCCTCTTTATTTACTTCGTATATTATCTCTTTATCTAATTGATATAATTACTGGTATAATTCTTTTATCATTATCTTCATCCATTGTTCCATAATCGATGAAGTATGCCTACATCACTCCGATATTAAAGAAACATAATCTTGATTCTTCCATACTATCCAACTATCGTCCTATTTCGAAAATAGCATCAATTTCTAAGGCTATGGAACGCATAGTTACGCGTCAGATTATTGATTATATCATATCGAACTATATTTTGGATTGCTTTCAGAGTGCATACCTTCCCAATCGTAGTACAGAAACTATCCTAAACATTGTGTTTAACGATATTATACTATCTATGAATAATAATATTTCTTGTTATTTGGTTCTTCTTGATCTGTCTAGTGCCTTTGATACGTTAAATCATAGGATTCTTTCTTACCGTCTACGTGAAATAGGCATTCATGGACAAGTTCACAACATGTTGATGTCATTTTTATCTAATAGAATATCTTCGGTAAAGATCAAGTCATCTTTGTCGGCTCCATTTGATCACTCATGGCGTTCCTCAAGGATAAGTACTGGGTCCGATTCTTTTTATTTTGTATATTCTTCCAATTAATTTGATTTTTTTAAATACCCATATATTCGTTATCACCTCTTTAATGATGACTTACAAATTTATACTTTTTTCCACCTGGTTCTGATATTGACATAATTCAACTTTCAATTGCTATCTGTATTAATGATTTAATCTCTTGGTTTTCCTGTAATTCACTTTCATTAAATATTACTAAAACTGATAGCATTATACTTTCTAGATCTCTTTCTTCAACTACTCTCACTCATCCATTCCTTATCTCACTTCCTATCTCAAACACCATCACTACTCTAGGTTTTACTATAAATAATGCATTAGATTACTCAGTACATATATGCATATATACACTATCGCACTGCTAATTATTTCCTGTATAATATAGGCAAGACTCGTTCTAAGCTAACATTTAATTTAACTAAATCATTATTACATTCATTAGTATTTAGTCGACATAGATATCGTAATTCGATTTTAATTAACATTAAGCAAAAATTGATGAACAAATTCAATTCAATACAACGTAGAGCTGTTCGTATATTATTTAAGCTAAAACGTAATGATATAACCATATCTATATATTCCATAATGGCGACTCTCAGGTTGTTGAATTTTCGAGATTTATGCAAGTTTCGTCTTCTTTTCATTACTCACAAGGCTATATATATATGGGAGTTCCGTCATACCTATCGTCCGAGTCGTAAATGTGAGCTGATGAAACTCTCTGTAGTCTACCATGCCCGTAGCCACGGGTGGACCTGCGGGGGCAAGGCCCCCCCCCTGAGATCGGCTAGGCCCTCCCTGAGATTAGGCAGGCCCCTAAACATTGTTTCACATCAAGTTTTTTTCATATAGTATTTACTAGCTATTCAATTATATTTATATTTTTATTTTATAATTGTATTTATATTATATTCATTTATTAGAATGTATGTATTTTAGTCATAAACATTATAGTGAGGATCCAATGCAGTATTTATGGTTTTATAAAATATTTTCTAAAATTATGATAACTATTAAAATAAATGTTAATAATTTAATTGTAATTAATTAATAGTTACCCTATCATAAGCAAACAACCACATACTATTTAGTTTTCTAACTAAAATAGGAGCAGACAAATTAATAGGTCACATAATAGTAGTAACATAATCTAATATTCAACCAACACACCCAAACAATAACACTACAAAATATGAAGAAAAAAAAAATTAAATTATCTTCCATCTTATATCGGAAATGTTTGTCCTAAACATACAAGTGGTAGAGCACCCGGAACATCTTTTGGAAATAAAATAAGAAGATATACCGATAATATGTATATATATACAAAATAAAACACATTTAATTTATATCCATTTGTAGATTATAGTACTTTCACAGTAAGTGGTTATTACAATTGGCATTCCGCAATGGAAAAAGAAAATGGTTTGATAAATGCTCCCAATCACATGATTTCTTCTATGAATCGCATAAAAACTGTTACTTGACCAGAGCACTCTCCTAAAATGTATTATTTTCAACTCATCAGTATGAAATAAAGTTAATTTGATTACACAATTAATTATTGATTATAATTTTTCTATTTCTGCTATTACAGAGACTTGGTTAACTACTGATGATTCAGCTATAACTTCCCAACTGACCTCTGATTGATTTTAAGTATTTCTTGTTAATAGGTTTACATCACATCGTCGTGTGGACTAGCTTTGTTATTCTCATCTAAACTTAAGCTTATTTTGTCATTTACCCCATATTTCTCTTCATATAAAATTCTGATCTGTAATATTCAGTTTCCCTCATTATTTACCATTGTAAATTACAAAATACAAAATACAATTTGTAATTATACTTATCTACCGTTCACCTTCATCTAGCCTATTGAGTTTCTTAGATGACCTATCTTCCATTTTAGAATCTTTCACGTCAGTTAACACGATTATTCTTAATGATTTTAATATTCAAATTAACAATGAAAATTATGCATCCTTATTTCTGAATGAACTTATATTTGAGTATTACCTGATGCAACATGTTTGCTTTACTTCTAACACTAATAGTAATACTATTGACTTTTTTTGTATTTAGCTGATTCTAAATTAATTTCATATCCCACTCACAGTTATATAATATCTTTTCACTTTGCCATATTATTTGATTTGAATTTGCCGGTGATACAATTAATCGATCTTCTATAGATCATTTTGGAAAATATCCTTTATTGATAAACCAACGTGTATTAACTTTGTATTCCGTTAGCTTAACAACATTATATGTTTTGATTTGTCTACACTTTTTGATTATTTTAATTTGTCATTATCTCATTTGCATGATATTTGTGTACCCTCCATTACTCTTATTAACCGAACATATTCTAAGTTTCCCAGATTTAATATTAATCTTGTTAACCCAACGCAAATACTTCGTAGACTGACATGTAAATATACATCCTGTAAACTTGAATCTGATCTTATTGCATATATAAAGTTTTCGATCTCTTTACAAAAAAAAACTTCTCTCTACCATGGAAGATAATTTATGAGCTTATTACTAACTATTTTCTATATAATATTATAAAATCTCGTTATTGCTTACCTTTGCCGTGACTAAACGACTACCTTTACTTCACTCGCTAATATTCAGTAGACATATCTATTGTTGTTCAATATTGTGTAATTTACCTGTTAAACTGATGTATAAACTCGAGCGTATTCAATGTCGTGATATACGTATATTATATAAACTAAACTTTGCCTCAATAGTTTCTATATTGCTTTAATGATATCAATAGGCTGGCTTAAGTTTAGATATATTTGTAAACATATGCTATTGCAATACACATGTGTAAGGAGATAGGTAATGTAAAGGCTATACGCCTCGGATTTCTTGAATATCTAGCTCAGTCTACTATTATTCAGAGTTATAACAGTCTAGTCGAAAGTGCTACATCATGCAATTGGTGCAACGCTAAATATATTTGGCTGTCAGCTATCTTGGTTATTGCTCCAAAAATCTGTAATTCACTGCAATATGATATTCGCTCTACTACATCGCTTTCATTGTTTATACGTAAACTAATTTCAATTTTAAATCATTGTAATTCTTCTATTTTGTTATACATCTTTTTATTTATTTTAGTTTTTGTTTTATATTATCTAATGACGCCTATAGGCGTCATGGTGATTATATATAATCACCATGTGTTTTTGAAATCATTATAAACTATATTTAATTTTATTATATACATATAAAGTTATGTTTATATAGTGTATAATATACACAAACAGTGTATTTTTATGTATTGTTTATTTATACCCTGTGTAATTCATATGGTTCGTCAATATAAGTAATAGAGTAGGTGAATACTATACTAGTAAATTATGAGTAGTGATATTATAACTAGTATACTAGTTTATATTCATTACATTCTAGTCTTAAAATTGTGTGGAGCCTTGCCCCCCCCCCCTGGTATAAATGTCTGGCTAAGGGCCTGTCCCCTACCGATTGTCTCATCTATATATTCAGATGCTGCTTTCACTGTTGCTGCTCCGAAGTACTGGAACAGTCTTCCCGATGAATTACCGACCCTATCATATTTTATTACTTTTAAATGTCGACTATATTCATATATGTTATCATTATAATTTCTTCTTTTTAAGTTTATTATTATTTGTGTTATTATTTATTTGTTTTATTATTTCAACTTGACGCATATAAACGTCCATCGTTTTCAACTGAGTTAATAAACCTTTCTATTATTATTATTATTATTATTATTATTATATATAGTATATATAT
The DNA here is from genome assembly GCA_964019155.1 of Osedax fenrisi. NCBI lineage: Eukaryota > Metazoa > Annelida > Polychaeta > Sabellida > Siboglinidae > Osedax > Osedax fenrisi. The sequence continues at coordinate 59,604,888 of OZ025241.1, read as the reverse complement.
AGTATACATATGGTATACCTTATATAGTATACCCTAGTATAGTATATATGATAGTATGTTATTACGATCGCTAGAATGGAACTTGAATTATTGTAGTATTCTTCATCAAATATTGTTTATGCCTACAGAAAAAATGATAACTATACTGACAAATAAAACGAACTGCAGAAATAATGATATATGAATTATATATTATTTATTATAATTAATTATGTAGGTTTTATTTATTTATTATGTAGATTGTATGGTATTACCTAGTATTTATTTATTTATAAATTATTGAAAATAAAGTAAGAAAGTAAATGTACGAAGAAACTACACACATATATATGTACTATAATCTGACTATATATAACTAAACTAGTGCTACTAGTTCATATATGATCTATAGAGCTTACATTATGATATACGACACTGCGATATATTATGTATTACACTAAATAACAAACGTACATAAATGGTGTTCATATTTTTATTTCATACGAGTAGAAACTACTACATAAATTTAAATCGATTCAGAAATATGATATTTAATTTACATATACAATATTATATATATATATGTATATATATATATATAAATTAATAATTATAATATCAAAAAATCGCCGATAAAAATATATTTAATAAAAATATAACATATAATAAGTTAATCCGATAGAAAAAATATTCGTAAAAATGTAAAACATATATATATATATATATTCGTTTATATGTGTATGTGTGTATAGATGACTTCATACATTGTATATATATATACGTGTAAGGACTACATACTATAGTATACTATAGTATACATACGTATATGTATAGTATACATTTAAATTAATAGTTGTTTTAATAATAAATAATAGCACCGAGTTTTGGTTTCGAAATAAACTATAATATTATTAATAGTTAAATAATAGTAGGTTTAAAAATATAATTATAGTATAATAATAGTTTATAATAGTATACTAACAGTGTAATAATAGCATACAATAGAATAATAATTAAATAGAGCTATTTACAGGGCTGTATATTTAAATTGCATCACTGATTGAATGAAAATGCGATATTAATGAAATTCAATAATAATAATAATAATAATAATAATAGGTTTATAAAAAGAAGATACTTCTTCTGTAGTATCAAAATTAATTTAATATGCATATATATATATATATATATATATATATATATATATATGTGTGTGTGTTGTTTTGATAAGGAAAATATAAAATAATAACTAATGTTTGTTTGATTCGCATTCGAATACGAATATGTAAAAGTATACGCATCTAAGTGTACTTTAGTCTATTTCAGTGTAATGCATTGTACTTAATCGCGTACCAATTAGAACGAGAACAATGGCGTTGAACCCGATCGCTTCTGATTTCTTCTTTTTAAATTCTAATCTCCGCTTCGAGTCACAAACTGATGTGTACATCCGCGGGGGGCAGCACCGTATCCGAGTTGGACTTGTTCAGTATGATCGTGTTCACACATTTACCGTTCCCCACTGTGAAGTGTGTATGAATTAATACGTATACATTTAAATAAACATATTTTAACGGCATTTATAGTATATTTATACATATAAATACATATATATATATATATATATATAATATATATGGTTTCATTATTGGTTTCGATACTTCTGAAATAAAACATTTTTGGTATCGAAACAGTTGGCTCTGGTTTCGAAACTATTTCGAAACATCACAATTGTGACCCGTGAACATCCCTAATATATATATATATATATATATCAAGAAAATATATACTAGTATACTTATAGTACCTTCTCCGTTATTGGTGCCGGCATCGTGTGTATCGATCAAGGACATGGATTGCGTGTAGAATGTCCTCGCAGGATGACTTCCCATACTGGGGTGGTTAGAACCGGATCTGGTGCCGGACATCAGCTTGCGTTGCTTGATGGTTCTCTTCACCAGGGAGATCACCTCGCCGTTAAAGAAACAGAATATCATCGCAACGAAAGATCCCTGCGTTACGTAGCGGTGTATTAGTATTGTTATTTGAATATTAAATATTGCATTTATAAACATATTAATCACCGTTACTATTTTTATTATTACTATAGTAGTTAATATTACTAGGGACGTCGGAACGATTTTTTTATGTGGACCAACCTATCAAAATAAATGTTGTGGTAAAAGTGGGGGGGGACCAATACATAGGATATCCGTCTAGATTTTAAAGTGAGGGGAGACGTATCCCCCCGTCCCCCCTATTGCATCGCCCCTAGTTATTACCAATATATGGTAGCCTACTCGAAGCTGACAACCTAAGAACAAAATAATTTAACTAAAAAATGTTATGTTATGATTCGTCATTCAATACTTATGAATGATAATTTATATTTAAAATAAATTTACAATTTTTAGATATATCAAAAAAAATAATTAAAATTTATATAATTACATATTTAATATAAAATGCATCATATACTCGAATTTAATACTGGAGCATATTTTAGAGTAATGGTTTTAACAATTAAAATGTATTATTTAAATACATATTTGTAAATTAATTCAAAGTAAATGTTTTTTGTGAATAAATATAATAAATATGTATCTAAAAATAACATTATTATCTGAATGTAAATAGTCTAAATAATTATTTTTAAATTATTCAAATAGTGATGATTTGTTTATTATGTTTTTAAATTTATATAAAAAAATTTCAACTTAAAACCTTCTCAAGAATATATAAATGTTTTGATATAAAAAATAACAATATATTATTAAAAACTAAAGTATTCTGAACATATATACATAATTTCTATATTTATTATCAAATATTAATTTAGTTATAAGAATATATCTAGAAGTCATATAAATCCACAATACGTATAATCTAGATGTCTTAATACGGACACCCTATAACCAATCAGCACGCAGCGTGTGAGCTATTCTGATATTCATAAACATCGCGTGCTTTATAATATTAATAGAACAAATGAATCTAAATCTAACAAAAGTATTATTTATATACATAATTAAAAATATTGTATTCATTAAATATTTTTTGTAGTATTTATGATTTCTAATATACTGAGAGTGTCCGTATTCGGGCACTGTACGTATTCCGTTACTTTCCCCTATCCCCTATCTGATATTTTTCTATCAACAATTACATTTATAAGTTTTGAAATATTGTATACTAATAGTATACCGAATCGAAATACAATCGCCATCAATAATGTACTAGGCGACGATAATAAAAACCACAATATTTTATCGCTAGACCTAAATCACGTAACACGTAACATAATGTACCCATTTTCCCGGTGCCCGTTTGTCCGGTCCCCGAACGCTCGTGATTTGTATTTAACGGGCCATGTTTAATGACGAATTAATGCGCTCATGTTCGTTCTGAATATGTACCGTGTAAACTATACGCTATACAGACACCGGTGCACTACTTACAGTACGCTCGAGTATTTAATGGCAACAGCGCTAGTAGTGTTTAGATTCGATAACTTATAGCCCCCCCTATCGGGGAGATATTCCCCAGCGCATTGTTAAAACTTTATTGTTACATTTATTTCGTTTGATATCGTATTGTTTAACATTATTTCTATATATGTTATGTATGTCAATATATGTATGTCAATATATATATATATATATATATATATATATATATATATATATATAAAAATATATATATTTACTTATATAATACACAATATACTCGCTAATATATACATGTATTTTTATTTTTCTTTTTATTAAATTTGTTGTCGTCTTATAAGATTGTATTCGATTATTTATCTCCTTTTATATTGGATATATGCATAGATAATTGAGGAACAAAACTATAAGATATTATTAGATAATGCCTTTGATATATTTGATTAATTTATTTGTAATTTTTAATTTAATATATTCTTATCATTCCATTAGTTTTAAGTTGTCATATACATAATTCGATAAACCGTATATTATTAGATAATCCCTTTGATATATTTGATTAATTTATTTGTAATTTTTAATTTAATATTTTCTTATCATTCCATTAGTTTAAATTTTCATATACATAATTCGATAAACCGTCATTAAACCGTTCCCAAAAGTGGTGGTTAACATATGGTATATTGTATAATAAATATATATATATATATATATATATATATATATATATATATATATGAACTATAGTTCATTATATATAATACTAACTTATATTTCATATATTATAGTGTGAACTGTTAAATTTGAAATTTTATAAATTCTTGGAATATTATCATTTAATATTATGATTTATAAAGCAGATGATAAATTATATATATTAACCTAGTTTATTTTTAATTATTTATTATTTTTCAACTATTATTAAATATAATGTATTTCCGTTATTATTTCCGAAAATATTTATGAATATATTTAGTAAACAAAATATTATTGTATTATTCATATAACTCTAGTTTATTATGTATAATCGATATTATTGTAATCTAGTATAATCAAAGATTTTTCTAATGTTGCTTCGCAAAATCTTTCGTATAATATCATAATATAAATATAAATTATAATTCACAAATCGTGCATTAATATTTATTATTTATAAATTATATAAAAATGTCCACAAAAATAACCATTATAATTATACAAATTGCATTATTAATCAACATCCTGTACAGTATCACAGTACATTACTGTATCACGCCAACACGGATAATGAATACGTATTCATTATCAGTGTCGACGAGAAACAATCATCCGAAGTACGTAAACAACAAGAGCTCGGGGAACATGAGAATATATCTATAACGGATACAAGGTCGCCGCTTATTTACACGCGCGTATCTCAAGTACTTTATTATCGGACGTAAATACTTCGTTATCTGACCTAAGTAATTCGTTAAGTGTAGGATACGACTGTTGTTGTGATTATGATGATGATGATAAAGATGAAACACTTGGCACTATAGTATCCTATTTATCTTTCTAAACAGCGTATATTATACGTCTATATAAAGCTCAGTATAGTGTAAACAGGTTATGTTATCAGCGGAACGAGCGGCACTGGAATAAATCAAATAGTTTCTATTATTTGTGTACAATAGTTGTATACGTGCGAGTGCAATGAAGGTGATCTTTGCACACACTCACATTCACACACACATACATACAAATATCACACACATACATACACATACACACATATACATACATATACATACGTAGAAGGTTATTCTATACGCTAGTAAATAAATTATAAAAATTAATTGACGTCATATTAAGGCAGAGAGATATTATGAATTAAAGTTAGTTATGATATTAAAGATTATAATTAATTTTCATAGATTATTTAATTATATTTGCTATTCAAATGTGTGTATACATATATATATATATATATATATATATATATATATATATATAAATGTATACATGTATACCTATAGGTGTATATATACATATGGTATAATATTATATATGAATTATTTATATTCTACTCGATAGAAATATGATCTAAATCATTTCAGCTTTTATAACATATATTACGACATCGGGTTTAATTGTAAAGACTTTAAAAAAAATACTACGTAAAGTATACATATAAGTATATTTCTCTTTTATTGTGAGAAAAATAAATAAATGACAATTTCGATAGTAAAACTCTTAACGTTGCTGACTTTCCAGCCGATAGTGCACGAGTCCCCGTGTAGATTAATATATGTAGGTTATGTTTTATATTAAATGATAGATGAAAGAAGTACAACGATACAATACTAATGGTGATTATTATGTTACCCCCTATAGGCGAACATGACATCTCCTTTATAAAGTGTAGACGTCATGGAATTAATGTGATTTGATATGTTAGTCTGATTTTTAAATTAATTTAAGAGATTTCTAGTTTCATAGCAATCTTACATCTGAATGATAATAAAATAAAATGAAACTAAAATGATAATAAAACAAATCTACACAAATGAAGTTAGAACTTTGAGAGGATGAAATTGTGGATAAGTGAAAGTTTAATCATTTTAATTGTAGAGATTGAGGATCATTAATAAACTCTATTTCAATGTAAACTTACCGAACTATTTAACTTACTGAAACATAGATATCACGTGGTACAAACATCAATATTCCTCGAATAAAGACTAAATATATTCGATATAGCATTAAATATATTAGGGGAAAGCAACCTAATACGGACACTTTAACAATAAATGGTCTTAACATTGTATGACTCATTATTTGTATTCAAAAATTACAATATATTGATATTTTATGATTATAGATATTATTGTGATTTTAAAATTGTATTTAATCTTTTAATTCCATAGATAACGGGGTATCCGTATTACCGAATACAGGGTACCCATGTCCGAATACGGACACCCTGTGTTATAATACGGACACCCATATACCACTAGGTAAACTATATATTATTGATGAATCAATCAGACAAACTACAATTACATTATTTATAATTAATTTTTGAACAATTTATTCTAATTTAATTAGTTAATAATTTATTTATTTTTATTATTTTTTAATTAATAATACAATTTAAGTATCTAAATAATACATTGTTTAAATTTATCTTAATTGGTGATATTAATATTATAACTTTTTAAAAAGATTTTTATGAATATAAGAATAGTTCATACGATGCGCGCTGATTTGTTATAGGGTGTCCGTATTAAGACATCTAGAGTGTCCGTATTAGGAACTTATATGACCTCTAGATATATGCTTATAACTTAATGAATATTTTATAACAAATATATAAATTATATATATATAATTTTAGAATGCTTTATTTTTTAATAATATAATTTTATATTTTATATCTATACATTTGTATATTCTTGAAAAGGTTTTAAGTTGACATTTTTTTTCTTAAATTTAAAAACGTAATAAAAAAATCAGTTTATTGGATATATCAGCAATATTTTGAATAATAATAAAATAAAAAATACTTTTTTAGACCTTTTATATAATTATGACTATTTTATTAATAAACATTTTTTTGTAGGATTTATGGTTTCTAAGATACCGAGAGTGTCCGTATTCGGGCACTGTCCGTATTCGGTTACTTTCCCCGATGTATATCAAAAAGTATACCCTATTACTGGTTCTCAGCACAGCGTCCACTGGAAACGTATGTGTTTGTACATATTTTAATATATGCACTGCCTTACTTTACAACAATAGGTGCATTGTATTCCTAAATGTAATGTTGTACCATATCCCATAACTAGCGAAATGCTACTGGATAACACGGGTGCGAGATACAAAGAAGCTAAATGTCGGTGCGCTGGCGATGTAAACAATACGTATTATCGCCCACTGCATGCGTGGCAATCACGTGGTACATACTCTACACGTGGTACTGAAGTGAATACCTCTCTCTACTCTACTGGACTATATCCTGGATAACTGATACAGTATACGTGATCACGTGGGTTACTTGGGTCATCTACAATACTACAAGAGTATATTATAGAGGTATCGTGGCTCACTATCCTATAGGATAGTATTAGTAATATATTACTATAGTGGACTATATAGTAAACTATAGTATTAGCGTAGTATACTACTACTTTGGTCAGCCACTATACCGCTACTACAACCATGGTTGGACCTACAATTCAACCGGAAGGAAGCATTCTGAACGGGTACCGCGGGTCGTCGTTTATTACCCGCGCGAGGGGGTTGACCTCCTTCCCGGCGGTAGCGGCAGAATACCTCTTAAATCATGCGCAAACGATTGCTGCCGAGCGCGCGCCTGCGCAAAGGGGTCGTAAACGTCGCCGCCGCGCTGATGAAATAGGTTACGATACCCCTCCCCAACCCCTCGCTCGCTCGCTTGAAACATTGTTGCTAAGTTTACGATTTGATTAATGCTTCTTACCCTACTTACTATGTTTATATGTATATGATTGTGTGTGTATATATTAGTATTTATGTATGTGTATATTTTGTGAATGTATTAATAGTTTAATTGTATACATTACTAAAGTTGTACTCATATATTAATATTATTTATTGATATGTGTTCTATATATTAAATATAGAATTACCTTGTACTAGTGTATCGGTACTAATATATATATATATATATATATATATATGTGTGTTTGTGTATGTGTGTGTGTGTGTGGGTGTGGGTATGGGTATGTGTATGTGTGTGTGTGTGTGTGTGTGTGTGTGTGTGTGTGTGTGTGTGTGTGTGTGAATATACTAATAATACACCACATAAAATGTATTAAATTAAATTAAATAACTAAAAATAATATAATTGTAATAATTATAATTATTTATAAAAATATTATAATTGTTAATATTATGCGTACACTGTATATTTTAAAGATTATGCGTACAGTGAGTTATCATTATTTGACTATTTGATTTAAATAATTATATATTTATTAGTATAAATAGTTTGTATTTATATGAGAATTTCGCTGATCATTAATATAAATATATATATTATTAATAATGTTACCATTTTTATAAATAAATTTGTTTTAATTATAAATGTATGTAGACTAGAATAACCTCTAAATACATGTAACGTGTATTTAATATATACCATTTATATATAATCTAATTCATAACATGCATGTTAACCCATTGTACTGGTATACTACACTACACATTGTACTATAGTAACTATAGTATACCTATACGTATGTATTTAGTGTGCGACTAACCTGGAAGGAGATGAGGAAGGCTGCCGCCAGTCTATTGTAGTAGCCGAACAATGGGGAGCTGTCGTCGGGTATGTAGATCACGGGGATGAAGTAAGAGCCCAACAGGGGTATCAGTATGAGGGTAGCGCGAACAGCGGTCCTTTAGGGGGAGAGGGGGTGATGTTAGAAAAGGGACGGGGTGTTAGATTCGGCTGCAGTCGGCTGGAGTAGTTTAAAGCCTCGCGATATAGAAATAAGTTTTAACTATTATAATATGCATAGTATTTAAATAATAAATGTAATATAATATTTATATAATATATATATATATGGACTGGTCTTGTTATAAATAATGCGATGAGAGCTGCCGAAAATAGATAGGGATGGAAACAAATTGTGACGAAATCTACTGCGCCCCTACGGCATCCAAATGCTATAGGATAGGTAAAAAAAGATATATAAGGTAAACAAAGGTAAACAAATATATATATATATACAACATTATATATATATATATTAATTATAATTTATATACATTATTGTTAATATATTTTATGTTCCAACGCTATATAAATATATAATATTAATAATAATAATAATAATAATATTATTATTACTACATAATATATATATTTTATGAGACAACATATTATAATATCTAGAAAATATACTACAATACATATATTGGTTAAGAAAAGTATGAATACAGTGAAATAAGAATGCTTATATACAATACAATTCGATAAATTATGAATTAAAAAGACGAGTCGGCATTGGACACAACAGATACAATACAGGAAAACTAACCCAATATGAGATGGAAATAAACTATGCAAATATTAATAATGATTTCAATACTATTCGTATTTATCGCACATCTCTATAAATAGTAAGTAGTTTCAAATATCTCTGAGTAACATTAACTAACAATGGAAATAAATAACCTGATACTAGAATAGCTATAGCCTGTATACAGAAACCTCGGTAATGGTAAACTAGAGTTGATTTGAAGATCTACTTCAAATAACAATTAAAATTAGGCAATACATATTATCTCCATAATGGTATATATAGATGTATACATATAGGTATGTCCTACTAGTTAATGATTTTGAAACGTGGATGCTACTAGAATAATCAAATAATAAACAGAAATCTTTTGATTTTTTTTCTCAAAAATTACATAATATAACGTATAGCGAAAGGAAGAAAAATATGTGTGTAAAATGCAACATAATACCACTTATATGATGCTACGAACAGATAATGTGCATTATTAAACGAATGAAGCTAATCTTCTTCGGCAATCTCTTTAAACCTGACTCTCTTGTAAAGCTATTCTATAAAGAATGGTAGATTGCAAAATAAAAATAACTCGACCAAAAATAAAATTAATGTATGATGTCTATAGCCTATATTCTATATATCTGACTATATATAGTCAGCTGATATATAGGTACGCTATAGATGGAATAAGTCACGTGGTACCCTATAGTGGCCGAGTCACGAGACTAAGTAACTAAGTAAATATGTATATATATATCTAAATAATGGTAGGAATCAATATTATATATCGATATATTGTTTATAAATTATATATTATATTTATATTATAAATATTATTTTGGTTATAATTATTCAATAATTATAAAATAGAATGTAATAATAGTTATCTATCCATGGTATAGTGCTGAGAGATATACATAAACTATAGTTTAATATAATTATTAAAATAAAGCGTAAACTAAACGTGTGTGTATTGCATAACATGTAAAGTGCACTCAAGCGTAAACAATAGCGTATATTACATCAGAGTTGATAGTAAAGTATGCTGTACAACTACGTTACGAGTATCTTATATCGTATTACATGTAAATATCACGCATGTTCTACGATGTGTGTGCGTGTGTGTGTGCGTGTGTGTGTGCGTGTGTGTGTGTGTATATATGTGTGTGTGTATGTGTGTGTGACTAACTTCATTTTCTGAGTTGAAGGAGAATTCACGGCCCTCAACTTGCTCATCAGAACTCTGACGATATTGCACAGGAAGCCGGTGTTTAACTGAAGGTACGCATGCGTGGGCATTATTACGCGTAATCATTTGATGTAGTAAGTAAGTATATCATTTATTCGTACACTCTTTATATTCTAAAATCTCACAAGTGTTGATAATATATAAAAAAAATTAAAAAAAATATATAAATTAATTATATTATCAACAACAAAATTCGTAACTACTTCTTGAAACTGATGATGACTCATCATGCGGCTAACAATAGTGGAGTTATCATGGTATACTACATGATTACTGATGAAATATACTTATCATTATGCATAAGTATAAACATTGAAACTACATTCGGGTGCCTACAGATAACCCCAATACTATAGTATGCTATAGAATGCTATAGAATGCTATAGCATTAGAAATATAATAGCAGGTAGTAGATGATAACAAAAATAAAGTTGCTATCCGAGTTAGCACATACGGGTAAATCACGTAATGTTAAACAGGTGTAGGATGTGTATCTCTATGATGAATATATATATATATATATATATATATATATATTGTTTTAACATTTTAAAATTGTTTTTTTTTGTAGAGTCCTTTCATCCCATCCATGAACTTATATGCTGTTTTTATTGATTTATAATCATATGGCTCTAATGTCCCTTCGAAGCCGCTCTCGTGTTAATGCATCCATGGTTTTATCGAAATCCGAACATTTATTTATACACGATTATATAATATCACTTCTAAATAATATTTTAAGACCTATTATAATGGTCCGGACTGGGCTTGTACTCGCGTCATACTACTTATGTGTCTGACGCCTTAACCACCTGAGCCACACATGCAGTTATATATATATATATATATATATATATAGATCTATAAAAATCATTAATGTGCATTATCAGAAAGAATATCAATAATTAGGAAATCATTTCTTATAAATTCTTAGAGTATTAATTATATCAACATTCATATATATTATATATATATATATATATATATATATATATATATATAAATTATATGCCTATTGCATACGCACTGGGAGGGTTAATATAATGTGAACGAGTTGAGATAACGGAGGACATTGGCTTACTTTAACAAATAGTAGATCAGAAATAATTAAATAATTAAATTACAATTTCGATATTGAAAGTATTGCTTAACCTGCAAATAATACGATGTATATATATATATATATATATATAGTTAACTATAGTCAATGATGTTGAGGGTAATCCCCATAATAATCCCCATTGTATTTACGTTTGTATATTTGGATTGTAGTTATTTTTATTTAACTTTAATTCTTATTTTATTTGTTTGTTTTCCTACTACGTAATATTCATTATTTAACTATACTACGTACATTTCATTAAATACGTGAACTAATTAAAACCATATTTAGGTGACACCTATACTTAGAAATATAAATACTAATATCGATTATTTAAACTACATAAACGATTATATAAATATATAGATGAACAATATTATAAATATAGATTACAAAATTTTAATTTAAAATTACCTACAAGGTTACAAATTTGCAAACTCATTTTTTTAAATTTCGATGCTCTCGTTTATTTAATAATAATGTATTTTATTTATATATTTTTATTTTTTTGTATATTTTCATTTTTTCGTATTATTCATTATTTATATATTATTGCAATATGCAATAATTATTTAGTAAATATACTTGCGATTAATAATGTTCTAATATCAAAAATAAATAAATTGAGTAATACAAATATTATTTTAATTGATTATTTTACAAATAAATAGGATTCTATAAGGAATCTTGAATTAATTAACTAAATATCGAATAAATCAAATATAAATATATTCATGTATGAATATATACATATATGTAAGTATTAATTAAATTAAATACAATAAATAATTACTAACTAATAAAGTAAATATGATAGGTCCCATTATGAACCATTCCACGACTAGTCCTTCGATGTTCCAGCATCTAAATTATCGTATGAGGTTTAATACATATATATATATACATATATATATATATATATATATATATATATATATATATATATATATATATATTTATGTGATTTATTGGCATGGTCATCATTATTTTAATTTTTTTAATAAATGTATTTATGTAATTCCATCGATGTATTTAGATCAAGGACAGGACATGCCATGACAAATATATGACGTCTGCTTTGTATTTGGTTTGAAAACTTTTATTTTATTCGGTATAAAAGTTCAATATACATATATATAAATTATTATATAATGTAATTTATATTATAATATTTATAATTTCGATTCAGATAATTTAGAAAAATATGTTTAAAGTTAAACATAATATGATAACTTTTAAACATAAAATAATTGCATACAAAGTTCGAAGGCCGAAAGTCATAAGTTCAAAATTTGTAAAATACGAAACCGAATTTGTTTCCAAAGTTCGATACTGTTCGATACTCGTTCGAACTGTCGGAGTTCATTTACATCACTAGTGTATACATATGGCGTGTAATGACGTATACTAACATTGATATGTCGCTGTAGTTGTATCTTATGATAGCGTAGTTAGCCACGATTATCAGAGGGAATACTGCAAATGGATGACGTGCATGTATATATATATATATGTTGATCTAGAAAATGCAAATATACATATATATATATATATATATATATATATATATGTTTTTATGTCATTGATTTATGTGTATTGTTGTGAATAAACAATCGATATTTCATTGTAAACACTAATACCGATAATAAGATAATGGCTATGCAATTAATTATCATAATATATCGTTTAGGTGTCGAGATGGTGTCATGTATCATGTCCTTAATGTGTCCTTTGTGGTGATCGTAATTTAATTACGAATTCACATAATCTATATAATTGAATTTACATTATTGTAAATAATTACAACCGCATATTATTATCATATATATTAATTATTTGTTGTTTGTTTTATTTATTTTGTTCCGGTCTTTTCTTCCCAACCAGTAACTTAACTGAAGTTGTTATAACAATAGTTTCCAAAAGATCGTATAGATCCTATGATATACTTCATGTATATCTGAAGCGTTACCTAACTTAATGCATCACTACATAATGGCTGATGTAACCGGAACCGAAGCATTTCCATGACCCCTGTTATATATATATAGTAGGGGTCATATATGTATATATATAACAAGGTTAGTTCAACATGCTAAGGTATGTGTAACACGGGAAGTATACCTATATGACACAGGTTCAAATCCCGTCCGGAGTATAAAATAGTATTTACAATACAATTAAGAAGTTATATTACATAATTGTGTATACATATGTTCGGCTTTCGTTAAACATAGATATATTAAATGTTAAAATGTTAACATTAAGAATGTTAACATGGGAGTTTATAAACTATAGTTTATTAATAAAAAGTGTATAGAAGGGACGTTATAATGTCTATTTGGTTATATAAATAGTTATATATATAACTCTCGCATAATTTCTTTGGGAATACAATACTATAGATATATCCGTATACGGATGGAATAAACTGTCAAACCATGTATATGATTGTGTAACATTACATGTATTTATATCTAGGCTTGATAAATACTTTAATGTATTTATTTAAATGTATTATAATTATTATTTACTTTACTTTTTATGTTATACCGATTTATTGGAATTGTCTGGAATTCATCACTACTTATAAGTGCTATAGCATCTGATTTCGACGAAAGTATACGTCACAAATTCCACTTTATAGGTCCTGGTCAACTCTGATCAATACTACTACTACTACTACTACCTATAACTATAGCTATATGATATATAGGACAACAATGCAAGACGTGTATAATACTGGCATACGAGTGCTATTGCATTACTGCATTCACATATTCACGTGAGTGTGTGGTATGGGCGGATATGTGGGTGTGTGTGGGTGTGTGTGGGTATATGTGGGTGCGAGTATGTCACTGACTAGTACAGTACATATATGTACCTATAGGTATTCCACTGTATGTAATATAATCTATTATGATGAACATAATATCAATCAGTTTCTATATATATCGTCAATATTTCATACTTGAGCATACACAAACACACACACAAATACACACACAAATACACACACATATATATATATATACGCATATATATATATATATATATATATATATATATATCCGTATACATACATCACGTGACGATTACACATGATCAGCGCGGCAATTCTAACCCCATCCTATGAACACGCAGCATCTGTACAGCGTCCTTCCGTTGGTGAACGCGAACACCACAACCGTGTGCAGGTAGAACCCTGCGTGGTAGTGACGTCACGATTAGTGGTACGTAATAGTGGCGTTACGCATGCGCAGGGAGGGGGGCGTGACCACGTGACGGGAGTACGACGTAGCGATAGCAGAGGAGCGAAGGTCGTAGCCGCGTCGCGCACACACACACAACATAGTGTTTGTATAGCGCGCACACTATATATGTATAGCGTAATAATTATATTATTCGTCATTATTATTTTATTTATTTATTTCCTTCCGGTTCATTATTTTATTATTTTAAATGGTATGTCCGTATTACCTACTTTTATTATTTTATATATATATACTCTTGTGAAGTCATTTATGATTTATTTAAATGTATTTAAATAAACATTCAATCAATCAATATATATATATACTTATGCACATATATATGCATGTAGATATATTGTATACCTATAGAACGATATCCGTATTCGAATATATAAGCTCTATTTACACGCTCTTATTATTTGCTTTTTTAATATAAAATCAAATTACTTGAATATTAACAATTCAATTATTAAGTCTTGATAGCCCTCATTTAGAACAATATATTGTTATGAATCATAATATTAAATATTAATGTGAGATAGTAAAGTAATACAAAAATCTGCTACGTTATTCTTCGTTCCCCTAATTATGGAAAAGCGTAGTGTACTCTGTGTATACACATTACAAAATTGCTATAAATTACATTGTTTGATCTGATAAATATATATTAATGTATGCTTTATATTTATTTCTATTTGTTCACAGCATATTTTATATAACTTTATAACGTATGATGTTATTTACATTTGTATTATATCTTATATGTATCTAATACTATATAGGCAACACTGCAAGCTTAGCCTAGACGCATTATTTACTTTAGCTATTGTATTTTATATTATATTTCTGTTCTTTTTTGCCTATTTACATAAAGAATATTTCTATTTATTTATTCTATTCGTAAATAATTGTATAGTTGTATGATCAACAAGAATTTAGAAGATAATATATCATCTATAATAAACTTAATAATTTGAACGATACACAAATAATTTAAAATATAAGGAAAATTACAAAAAAACTTATAAGAAAATTATAAAACTAATAAACTTGATTTCAAAACTAATAAACTTGTTGTCTTAAAGTGGAAATAAAAATGAAATATAATAACCGCGGTTGCCATATACGGTCATGTTCTGTCCGGGTGTATTATAATGCAGTAATACAGTAAGCAGTAATACAACATTATGAATTATAATTCATATATATATATAACATATTATGTGAAATAGAAACTCTGTAAATCTCTAATCATCTTCGTTGTTTGGAATTCATCCGAATCGTTGAATTTAATTCTCAAATGTGTTTAAAATGTAGCACTTAAGCGCATGTGTTTAAAGTTTATCTCGTTTTTCTATTATAAATAATTATTTGTCATAAAATGTGATGTCATTTCTAAAGTAAAACTCTAGTTGTTATTTGTAAATCCAGTAAATATATACTTACACATAACATTCACGAATGATTAATTATATATACTAATCGGTTCGAATGTTATTATCATAAATTAGAATCCATAGTATTCACATGATATACACGTAGGCGAAGTTAATACATTGACCATCTTATATTTAACGTATGTGTATAGGATTATTAATTGTACTCTATTATATTATTACGTAACTATTAAGTATTATGCAATATCGCGGCGGAGGCTACATAGTTGCATAACAGAACAATGGAGGTCATGCTATAGAGGTCATCGCTCGCGCATGACCACAAAGGTTATATATTAATAATTGATGCCGGCTCATACTAAGTACACGATGCGCATTATATTCAATAACAACCATCTGTCATTGAACTGGAGCGAGGTCGATGCTTTCTGTTATAATTAATTAATGTTTACAAAGCCGAATATCAACTGCCTCCGTTTTACGATTAAAGAACCGAAGGGGCGTATTTAATATGTAATGACCTAATTTAGATTATTCCGATACACATCTCTACGTGTTGATAGAATCTTAATAAAGTTCAAATAAATGTATTTTAAAATCATAATAGTCGAATAATCCGAATTAATATATATTACATTACTGGGTGATAAGAAAGGTTTTCATCTTATTTTGAAACTCTTTAGGAGAAATAAATAAATATAAATTATAATTATTAAATAATTATAATCTAATAAATAATCATTATAACTATTATTATTATTATTATTATAGATTAATTATATTAAAATTGTCGATGCAATTATTTATATTATGCAATTATATAGACTATTTTACAAATACGTATATCATTGTATAACTGATGATATGGTCTACAATACCTAGGTGATATTCGGCCTACATTCCTACTGACAGCGTGACCTCAAGTATCTATTATTTAACGAGGTAATTAACCTACTTAGAATGTCACCTTATTACGAATACACGTGTAGTACACGCCGTGTAGTCGATACCTATTACCTAATTACCTATACTACTAAGTCTATATAAATTACCTAATTAGAACCAAATTTAAAATATTTAAAACCATAGTTTATATATTTGAATTGGCTGCATTAATTCATCGTGTATATATATATTAATAGAATATACTTGTAACTCTCGATACGATGAATCAATGCCGACCATTCAAATATATATATATATATATGGAAGTGTTATTTTTGTTATTATACAAGTAGTATTACAGTAGACATAATACGCATAGCACGTGCTATACAATAGTAGCACTAATATAATACATCTAATTTATACAATAAAAATCTATATACATCTTATATATATATATATCGATATATTAATATTCAATTCATATCGCTCATACGACTACAACGTGACAATATAGTTGTACATGCATTCACATACACACACATGTGTGGTCCAGTTATATCAGAAGGCCATTGTGTATAATTGAGAGTGAAACCCGCGCGATTTAATTCAATCAATTATTATGTATTCCGAACACGATATAATCGAGGACATGTCCTTCGTATCGGCATTATTCTAGGCGTGAGCGGTGGCGCGCGTTTCTATTGTTCTCGGGTCTCGTATGGTTATGTAATATAATCACGTAGCGTTCGCGTTATCAATACTACGCTGAGCTACGTTAAAGGGGCGTGTTCGTAAATATCACGTGGGAGATATGTCCATGGACATGGTACATCTGGTGATTAGACGCCACACTAATTATGCAATAGTGTCAACGCAGTCTCGGTATAATATCCCTACTTCAATACCTCGATCTATATACATATATAGTTATATACAGTATGCTTATATACATTATATAGATAATACAGTAAAATCGTATAAGTTCACTATTATTATTATATTATTATTATGGGAGTATAACAACAGTTGTGTATCAGGTTATCAATTCGACGGCATGTAACGAGGAGATTTTTTGTTATATTGTATACGTTCTTAAATTTACATAAATAGCGCTAGTGATGGCATTGGTTATAAAAATTAATTATCATATTGTAGTATATTTTTGATAATCTCACTATTATTCTGTGATTATATGGACGTTTCTTTTGAATAATATATTTAAATAATATAATTAAATTTTATAAAATAAATCTAGTTCTTGATAAATAACTCACTAGGTAAAAATTGTGTTGATAAAATATTGGACTTACTTGTCTTTATATAATGACTCGTTTTTATGAGTCAAATGGGTAGTTTTAAAAAATAAATAATGTAAATAATTAACGAGTAAACTACCTAGTTATACAATTAACAAGTCAAAATACTATAGATGTTGTGGCTTATTTTAAACACTTTCAATTGATTGATTTTTGTGATTCAATTGACTCTGATTTGTACACTGAAGTGTATATATTACGTATATATTATGTATTGTCATTTAAGTTATAGAAGTTTATTTTAATAATATCTAATCGGAAATAAGTAACACTAACTGCATTGTTTAACCATAGTTACGTATAGGTAATCATTATTATGCATTGAAATCACATTTATTACACGTCAGACTTCCAATATATTCACTAGAAGTATATATATATATATATATGTGTATGTATTATATGTATATGTATACATATAGTATATACATGATAGATGTTTCGCATTTACAGAATTTATAAATTCTAACACACGTGTGTATCCCTACTATAGTGTATGCATGCCTATGTATTATAGACGTCGCAGCTGTATATTCACTTTATTGCTAACATATATATATATATATATATATATGGCAATTAACCTCTTAGTTTAATAACTAACCTTCGCACAACATCCAGAAATAGATAGAACACGTCAAGAACTGCGACAACACGTACAGGAGCTGGCACCAGATCTGTTGCGTAATAGATACGGATTACATAACCGCATTACGTCATTACGACACGCATTGCGCAATACCAGCATTAGTTGTAACGCTAGTTCTCCGGTTACACATTATTATTTATTATTACGATAAATTAAATATATATTTAACGTAATACATTACACATATATATGACTTATAAATCATTAAAATAAATCGTAATATATTTAATGTAATATATTACATTAATATATATATATATATGTCGTGTAGCTATAATATATTGTTATATAATTAAAGTGAGATATATAAATATTTGTGTGTGCGTATGTGTGTGCACGCGCGTGTGTGTGTTTATAGTCGTCTGTGTGTTTGTTTATAGTTCTGTCTGCGGTGCTCGAGGGCATTCAGATTTTGTATACACGTATACATATATATATATATATATATATATATATATATATATATATATAGTTATATATTTATATTGAACACTTGAAACTTGATAACTCGCATCACACTTAGCGTTCATCACACGTAGGTGTTATATAACGTTGCAAGTCGCAGACGACACAATGTAAACATTGATGTCGATGTCAATGTCGATGTTGATGTAGGAGGCCGCGACGTATAAACAACAATATCTAGATCAGACAAGTACGGTAATCTTCCTTCGAGAACAGCCCAGATTCGTGATGCGTTATACAACCATCCCATTATATAGGTGTAGCTTTTTTAATTATGTATACATTCAACTCCCACTAAATTAGACTATATCTATCTCAGAAACTTCGATAAATAATAATATTTACAAGTGATAATTCGGTTTTTTACATGTGTGTATGTGTAACTGTAAGAATTATGATAGCTACAAATATATTTTATGTATATAAATTAACATATATAATTATATGATTAACGAACATGATTAAATAATTCGAGAAGTCAGAAACTCGATATCTCATAAATATGGTGTCGGTCCCTTCGTATTTGAATAAGCGGTTGTTGATTATATGTGTTTATTTATATACATAAACTAATACTTTTAGTGATAAGTGTACATATGAAATTATATTCAACTATATATTCAAATTCATATTTAAATATTTAGAACGTGTAATATTATAGGTACAGTTAGTACATTTAATTTTCATACAACTTTAGAAAATTTAGATTCACGAATAATAGTGTTATTTAAAACAACTACTCTCTCTCTCTATCTCTCTTTTAGGTTATATTGAATACTATTTATCATCAACCAGTATTTCGTATGCGTAATCACTTATATGTATACAATAGACATAGATAGGGATATATATAGGGATAGGTATTGAGAGTGATTTTAATGGAGGGTTAGAGAACGTGATGATGTGAGAGATAGTGATAGAGGAGAGTTAGAGAGAGATGTATTGTAATATATAAGAGAGAAAGAGAGTTTGGGAGAAAGTGAGGGTAATAAAGATATATCACTATAGTGATAGAGGATAGTTGGAGAAAGAGTGAGGGTGATAAAGATAGTAATAGAGGAGAGTTAGAGAGAGATAGTGTGATATATTGGAGATAAAGAGAGTTGGAGAGAAATTGAGGGTGATACTTGAGAGAGAAAGAGATATAGGAGAGTTAGAACGATATAATTGATGCAGTCGTAGCAATGTATTGTCATAAATCAATGCGACATTCTCTGAGATGTAGAGATGTATTGTTTTACAACAACGCTACGCCGGAGCCGCCTCTACACCCATGGGTGTTACAACGATGTCATCGGTAACAATAGATGTCACGTGACCGTCTTAAGTAGGTCAAAGTACGACCTCGTATCTAGATCTAGGTCACACGACATCTAGACAGTTGCATGTATAGCCCCGGGTTAACGTAAGGTAATATACTAATGTTTTGTTACGGGGATAGTTTGTTGACGGTCGGGTTGTTGACATTCCGACATTATTCACCCACATGTGTTCAACATAATTAATGTAGATAATACATACTACATATAAATTATATTTAAACTATTTCTTAATTAGTATTTAGATATGTTATTCGTGTCAATTTAAACATATAATGAAGCTTTAGTACACACTATTATTTAATGTAATACCGGAGTATAATATGCGTGTAGTATACATGTATACATTTATATAGTATATTATATATGGTATATTATATATATATATATATATATATATATATATATCATATATTAAGTCTAACTTATAATTAAAATAAACTATTTAATTTTACAATACATAATTATAAACTTAAATATACAAATAGAGCCCTATAGGGCATAATATAAACCTAGTATGTGTACACTGTACAGTGACTGTACACTCATACCTAAAGTAATATACACAACTGATAACTAACTTCATTAGCTTACACAGCTGCCACGTTACTTATGAATTCAGATATTGACGTGTAGGTAAGTATAAATAATAATGTTATTGATGTATATATATATATATATACATGAATACATGCATGTGTATATTGTGCATTCGTTTTACATATGTATATATTATTGATAATCACCAGTGCCTTTTTTTGTGGTCAACTGCCCCCCACTAGTATTTGTTGACCCTAAGTATACTTTCTAATCCTATAGGGTACTTTCTAATTTTGCCTACACAAAATAAGATTTATTCATAACCAATTATATCATTGTCCTATTTAGTATAAATAAGCACACGATTATTTTATAAGATGGTTTTTCATATATAATTATTTTACATACCTATAGGTATACTAATATATTGTTTTAACCTCCCCCCCCCCCCGAGCAAGCTCGACCTGGTAAGGTAAAGTAAGTAACCCCCCCCCAACTTACAAATCCTTGAAAAACTCATTGCTAAACACTAGATATATAATATATGATATATAATTGCAACTGAATGTATTGCAATACTTGTTATGAGTGAAAGTTAAAGTACACGGTAACCATACCCGCCTATTACTTATCAATTATTGTACGCATTATCGCCCATGTACATATATTACCGCCCTTGAGCGATAATACCCATGTAGGCTAACCGGATTAGAGTACATGACTTCGGCGTCGAATACCACGCAAAGATAGTAGATTATCCAAACGCTTCCCGACATTATATAGGCAGTAAACAGGTTCTGGTGTATACGGATACGGTCGCATTTTAGTTGTCTGTTGAAGATGTAGGTGTTGGAGGAGGAGCAGGAGGAGGAGGAGGAGGAGGAGGAGGAGGAGGAGGAGGAGGAGGAGGAGGAGGAGGAGGAGGAGGAGGAGGAGGAGGAGGAGGAGGAGGAGGAGGAGGAGGAGGAGGAGGAGGAGGAGGAGGAGGAGGAGGAGGAGGAGGAGGAGGAGGAGGAGGAGGAGGAGGAGGAGGAGGAGGAGGAGGAGGAGCAGGAGGAGGAGGAGGAGGAGGAGGAGGAGTATATGGATAAATATGAAGGACAGGGGGAAGAAGGAACATGCGGGTGGCTACCTACACATATTAGCTAATCGAAAAACATTACTTAATGTGTATACATGCATATAAAGTAAGAACGGTATAAATTACATACCCTTGGTTATAATAAAGCTCATTGTATTTGATTATACTCTCTCTGAATATGACTGTAATTATAGAATATATAATTTCGAAATATTTGAATATTCCATTTACAATTTACGCATAAACGAAATATAAAAATTAAATGCAATTTTTGTATTAACTAAATAAATAATTTTTTAATAAGTTTTTTGAATGATATTTTATAATTTAATTGCTTTATATATTATCTTATACGACATGTTGCTTATTGATAAATGTATCTGATATAATCATAGATTTATAGTTTAAATGTAAACTATAAATCTATGGATATAATATATTAAATAATATAATTCTTAATTATAACATATTAAAAAACTTTATAATTTGTAATTAAATGAATCGATTGTGAATTACTATAAACTTATGATTATATTTTATTTGCACAAAGATATATATCGGTAATAAGAGTACAGTCGGGTAACATGCATGATCCGTCTGCAATCGTATATAACACATCTACAGTATCGAATACAACGGAATTGTATATTTATAAGTTAATATAGGTCAATATTAAAATTCGGTCATATTTGTTAATATTTTAATTTTAATTTAAATAATTTCTAATTTTACAAATGTTATTTATTATAATAATCATATTTCCTAAAAATATAATTTATATGAAAAAAATAAATAACAATAACAACAACATCTACTATAACAACAACAACAACAACATAAACAACAACAACAAAAACAACAACAACAACAACAACAACAAGAAAGATATTAGCAATATAAACAACAGAATACAACTACTAAATAATAACCCTATTATGGATATGGTTACTATAGTATACTCCTTATATAGTATATCCATATATGGATATATAAACAATTATAAAAAATAACGGCCAATTAATTTCGCATTGCATTTTTCAGCATTTCAGCGTTTATATTACGAACAACGAGTAACTACTTCTATACGTACGCATTTGCCTATGTATGTGCGTACGTGCGTGTGTGTGCGGGTAGAGTGAGCGGTTTGAATTGTAAGGTGGTCTGTTGACGGCGGAACCTTATCGACATACTGCAATACGAAGAGGGACTTGAGGTATCACCCCCACCAACACCGCCGCCACCTCTTCCACTCGACCAACCGGATGTTCGGTTACGTAATCCAACCCTAAAGAGGCGTGGCTAAAGTGGGACATTCACGCATGCGTAGCAAATAAAAATGCATATATACATGATTATATATGTATACTTATAGATATATATGTAAATATATAAATATAAATTTATATATATATATATTTATATGTATACAGGAAGTACGGATAAAGGACGGTAGATGGAGTGGCATGCTTATAAGTGTTGTATTCATGCCAGCGTGGTAAACGTCGTTTATCTGAATCATATTTAATACGCGAACCGGCAAATACTGCCACACATTTATTATTTATTATTCAATTTATTATCTATTATATATTTACATCCTACATTTTGTTAGAATAATTATATATTGATATATATATATATATATATATATATATATATATATATATATATAATACTTGTATGGTATTAAGTAACATACTATAAATATTACACTGCTATAACAATAGCTTTACCTAGATATATTGTTATTGACACCTATTCGTTGATAACACTGTTACAGTATAATATATTAACAAGGACATCAAGGACACTTCCTTGAGGACAATTCAATAACGCGATGTCCTTCGCTAGAGCTCACTATAGAAATGCTCTATATACGGCTGTATATATATATATATATATATATATATATATATATATATATATGTAACAGTGAAGTAGGACACTTATACAATAGTAAGATCACTGGCAACAATTGCCCCCACACAACAATTGCATCCTCAACCCCGACACGAACCATTACCGGCCACATAAAGAATCAATACAAAGTACTCGTGAATATATTATATTTAATATTTAAAATAACAATTTGACTTCCCGAATAGAAAATAATACTGATAGAATATTAAATAAAATTAAAATAAAATTTAATATGTAAGTAATTAAGGTATATAAAATAATAAATTTAAAACAAAATACAAAAATTAAAATAAAATAAAATTCCAAAAAACCCCACAATCATTCTCATCGTGTATTTAAAATAAATAATTGAATAATATGTACCTAACAAAATATAAACCAATAAAACACTAACATTAAAAATTGTATAACAAATTAAAAATATAAAAAAAACTATATAAAACTAAAAGCTATAAAACTATAAAATTATAAAATAAAATAAATACAATAAATACTGATACATACTGATAATATAAGGTAGCCAATATATTTATTAATATATCACATAATACAATAATTCAAAATAGGATATCTAAAATATAAAATTAAAATGAATAAGACGATATCATAAATGATTTAAAAATTGTTTTAAAATTATTCAATTTAGTAATGTCTCTTATTTGTTGTGGTAATCTGCTCCACAGCATTGGACCAGTATTCGATAAACAAATTGCTTTTCGGTCAGTTCGTACTATATATATATATATATATATATATAAATATATATATATATGTTATTAATTAATATATGTATAATATAATAATCGGCAAAGAACGCTTCCCATGCGGATCTCATGGGAATACGAATGACTAATATGCCCGTGAGGACGTGAGAGGACATAGAGCCACAGTAGGAAATCATGTCCTCATTATGAGACCACGTGACATTGTCCTCCGCCTCTGTTATCAACGAGTGTGTGTATGTATGTGTATGTGTGTATGTGTGTATGTATGTGTGTATGTGTGTACGGGTCTCAATCTCTCTCTGGGCTCGGGGAGCATGTGGTCACGTGATATATAATTAGTACTTTAGTGGTCCGCTGAGTGTCGCCACTCGACTAGACACCGCGTGACGTCATCGTTATACTACTAATACTACGCGTAATAGACTTGTGTTACGAAGGAGTTGTTTACATGTTGCGTAATCTACTGTACAGTATTCCACTAGCGTTGTTAGCGCAGCAATTACCGTACCTACATAATAATGTTGTTATGTTGTTATGTATGTATATAAAGTAGGTACTTTCAATGAATCTTTATAATGCCATGTATATATATACGAACACTGTGTGTATATACATTGTTCGTTGTGCGAATGTTTATGTAGGTGCGTATACATTATACAATATACACTGTATTATACAGTGTACATTATACATTGTACACTTATATAAATACGAGGAGATAAAACATCGCATATAGTTTTATATATATCATCAATACAACTGTAGTCCTACGGGTTATGTATAGTTATATACGTGGTGTTATATAGATACACACTCACACACATATATATATATATATATATAGTATCACTCATGCGTATGATGTAATATATGATCTAATATCGAAACACAATTTATTTAATATCGAAATACAATCCTATTACCTGTCAGATGATGATTTCACAAAATATTAATATTATTTTTTAAATAGGCAATATATAATTTAAAAATATTAATAATATATATTGTATGTAATGTATAATATGTATTATATACCTTCAAAAAACGACATATAGGTAGCCTATAGTATACTCTGAGATATTTCGTAAAAAAATGCCAAAACTATATGTTCTATTCATATAATTAGTATTTCTATATTACTAAATAGTATAGTTACACTATAGCTACACATATATATATATATATATATATATATATATATATATATATATATTTGGAACGAATCGTCGCGAAACTAACTTCTTATTTAATATCACACAAAATCCCTCACATCTTCCAAAGCGCATATCTTCCTTCCAAATCAACAGAAACCGCACTAGCGAAGATATCCAGCGATATTCTCACCAATCTTAATAATAAAAATGGAACAATCCTCACACTACTTGACCTCTCCTCCGCGTTCGACACTATTGACCACTCGATTACCATACATCGTCTTACATGTATATATATACATCACTGGTACTGCACATATATATGACCATCCTCATTCATAATTAACCGAACTTCCTAAGTTTTAGTTCACTCAACACGTTCATCTTCCCGATATGTAATACACGGTATTCCCCAAGTGTCAGTCCTTGGACCAATACTATTTAACATTTACATAATTTCCCTTCTCCACCTTATCTCGAATTCTCCAGTTAGCTTCCATACATATGCGGACTACATACAACTTTATGTAAAATGTACAGAAAATGAAAATTGTGCACCTGACATCCTTTCCTATACTATTACTAACATTCATAACTGGCTAACAATAAACTCCCCGTCTTTAATCCAATTAAAACCGAGGTTATCTTCATTCATGGAAGGTACCTTCCACTCCGAAGTAAAACTTTACCAACTCCCCCTCTAATCAACATTAATAGATAGCTCATAATGTACTCAACGCATGTCAAAAATCTTGGTATTATATTTGATAATATATATTAAAAGTATACTTTTAATTTGTATAGATAACTTTCCCACATAACCAAACTACTAAACTATCAACTACATTCACTACGCCTTATTCGTCATTCAATATCTATATCCACCGCTACTATTATAGCTTCTGCCTAAATCCTACCTCCATTCGACTAATGCAATGTTACCCTTTACAATACCCCCTCATCGTATATTACTAAACTCGAAATTCATCAAAATTCTATAGCTAGGTGTATATTCAACATTCCAAAATACTCCCATACTCATATATATCCATGTCTAGCTAAACTCCACTGGATACCTGTATGTCGTATACGGCACCGGTATACCGTGTACGCCATATAATCATCTATAACACTCTATCCATAAAGCAATCCACAATGACTATCCTGACTACCTAGCATCCATACTCAAACTTACATTACCAACTAGTACCACTACACGCTCCACCAATACTTTTCTACTTCAACTTCCTCCTAAACACAACTTACATTCAACTCGCGCCTGGTCAATATCCGTCCCATACTCCTGGAACACTCTCCCTACATCTTTATATATATATGGACGGCAAATTGCTTTATAAGCACAGTTCGCAGTCCGAAAACCGAAAAATGTAAAATATATATATATTATATATCGAATTTCGATATAACAGTATCCCTATTGTTATATCGAATTAAGACCGATATAATACATACATACAAGAGTATATTTGTTTATAATCTACGTATTTATTTCATTCAATATTTGTATTGAATGAAGTCAATAATGTCACATACATTGTACGGCAGCCACTGCAATAGTCGATATGGCACTATAGTGTATACTATACTTTATAGAGTGGATACTATAGTAGGCACTGTAGTGTATACTATAGCATATATACATGCTAGTATATCTAGTATACTAGACTATGTAACTATAGTTTGTAGCTATAGCTATAGGTATACTACCATTATGCCTTTAATGATTTATTAAGCTCATTAAAAAGTGTGAATAATTACATAGTTATTTATGTAGTTGATATTTATGAGATATGTAAATAATAGAAATACCGAACAGCGACTTTTAAGTTAATAATTACTGTGACAATTATTCATTGTGGTTTCCTATAGCCTATACAAAAGTTATATTATTAAAGGAATTTAAGATTATATCTAATAAAATTGGACCAAGAAAGGGAAAAAGATGTTAATACAATAAGTAGGTACGATCACTCTGTGAGATGTTATGTGACTTCATGATGTATACTATATTATACTATAGTTCTATAGGAAATCTTGTGTATTATATAATATGAATTTTAAGGACAAAGTTAAATTACAAACTTGTTTTTTTTAGAAATTTTTTTTAAATTTATTTACATCTATTATTAATCTATATGTTTATAAAAAAGAATTAGTGAACCTGAAATATTTAATATGCTAGCCCATCTTAACGTATACGCTATACATGATGTATACGTCGTACGATATACACACACATATATACACACATATACTCACACCCACACGCACATATTCACACACATACACACATATATATATGAATAGTTACTATTATTACTATTATTGTGTATAGTGTATATATTTTATTATTGTGTATATATTTTATTAGTTGCATACCTATATCAGTATTTATACTTAATATAAATATATAAATTAATGTATGTGAGTAATTGTATTAATATCATACTACTTATACTTCATAATAATAATGTGTGGCACTGCAGCATTTATATATGATACATCTAAATTAAGCGATGAAAGTACTTCTTACATGCAAATAAATAGAAAGAGAGAAGATATGATTGGTTAAATATTCAGAGAAAGGAAAATATATAGATAGAGATAGATATTGCTGCAGAGCCAAGCCCCGTATGACTGGAATAAAGTGTATTAATTATTAAGATGTGGCGCATTATTTGAATGAAAAATGTATTTAACATAATGTCAAGGACATGACATAATATCAATGTCCTTGATAATATTATTATTTATATCAAATTTAAATATATGTTTCAAAACGTAACAGTATTTGTTTTAATAATGTAGTTATATCAGAAATTAACTAGATTATATTAGTTGAATAATCGATTTTATAGTTATTAATATTCAAACAATCCGTATAAGTATTTTTAAACAAAATAAACGGATGCTTTAGAAAGACCTACAGTAAATAGATATAAGATGGGCGGGGCTTAACCGCAGACATGCGCACATGCGTTAACGCGTGTTCACAGCGCTCGGCTAGATGGTAACCACGGTAACAACGTTGACGACGAATAGATGGGGGAGTATAGGGAGGCTGGGGAGGCTGGACTAACCGGAAGTAGGTGAAGATGAACAAAGCCAACAATGAGAACAATACGGAGACAGCGTAACCGATGATGTGAGTGTAGCCTATCACGTATTCGTCCTGTCATGCGTGATAGTCGGGGGTCAGGGGTCGGGGGTTACTGCGTTCCATCGGGTTAGTGTGGTTTGGTATATGAGTATTGAGTGTATGTGTGTATGTATATATATATATATATATATATATATATATATATATTATATATATATATATATATTCATATATGTTGCACGTGTTCCTTATATATAAGGCATACGGTGTTATAGTGTTGTTATTGGGTTAATGATATTATAGTTAAAGAGTTAAAGGGTTCTCTAAAGGATAACGTTACTCGAGTATTGTAAAGTGTGTACAAGTCTAATTAGTAAATAACTATTATTATGCATTCTGAAATGTTTCTTCGATATAAATAAAATGTATTCTAGGGAAAGTAATAAGTAGAAGCTTAGTTATCGTTAGAATATCGGTACAGCGGCCATACGATTAAGTAAACTTACGTGTCTGTGTGTATAACGACTACACATAGCACTACCACTAGCACTAGCACTAGCACTAATACCACACACTCGCTCGTGTGTAAGTGTTACGCTCGAGGGCATAGTTAGTAGTAGGCTAACGGTGATCGTTAGCACCGCTCTTGTACCACGTGATAATGATTAGCTGATGTCACGTGACTCGTGCGAGCGCTCGTGTTGGTGACACGTGACCGGAATACCACGTGACCTACGCGAGCGTTACGTAACACTCGATAGTACCGAGCACGTGTCCTCGATAGTGTAGCGCTATGGCTAGCGTAGCGTGATCTCGCGAGATGTGCCGTGTTAGGCGTGTAGGCGAATAACTTAATCTAGTTATATACATTAGCAGTATTAGTATACTACTATTCGAAATGTAATATGCGTGAAATCCAAGTTTTTTACGCAGAAAATTCGAATTATAAATTGTCGAATCTAATTATTCCTTTACGATTATTAATATAGTAATTATATATATAATATAATATATATATATATATATATATATATATATATATATTATAATGAATGCTAACGCTATCAACATTCTACATGCAATAGCGGTTCATGACGTCACCTAACCTGTAGCTCCTCCTGGTGGATGCAAGACGAGTAATTAGACCAAGGTCTATTGCTGAGCGGATGTACGAACCAGGTTCCGTCGGGCATGCATATCCGGGAGGCCTTCACTACAGTAACGATAGGGGGCTCCCTGTTAGTACTATGGTCTACTAACACTGTGCGTCGCACATGGGGTAACTATAGTATCTCTATCGTAGCAATATAGTATATAATAGGTATATAATATATAAGGTATCTAATATATTTAAATTTAATTATATTTCACAACAACTATTACATTATTACTTTAATTTCTCAATCATAATACATATTAATCACTACATTGAATTGTAAGGTTTAAAATGAAATTTCCATTATTTCATACATCTAATATATATATATATATATATATATATATATATATATATATATATATATTCAGTGTTTTTATATTTACAATTTGTGGATTGACCACAATGTAACAACAATGGGATACCGTTCAACATACATTGTTATTGCATTGACATAACACTGAATCAAACATATATGTATATACAATTCGGTGTTATTCATTTCACTTTGATTGTAAATGATATCTAACAACAAAGCCGGTTTTTCATTACAAAGTAAACAGATTTTATTTCGATTAGCTATGTCTACTTCATATACGTCTAAAGGGCGAAACCTAATATATTAGCGGTAATATAGGTAACTTCTTTGGTCTACTTAATCCTAATGCGGATGAGTCACGGTGACGTCACTGATTATCATACTGTACGGTATTAAGGGGCATGATAAACCCTACCGACTTACATTACATGGTATCAGTTACCTAGTGCCTGGTATCGTTGCCTGAACGTAGTGTCCGTTATGGATAATATAATAATAATAGAAAGGTTTATAAATCCATGGTTGTCATAGATAATATTCTATATATGATGATGATGATGATGGTGATGATGATTCATGGCTTATTGTCACGTTAAATAAATTTCGAATTCCGTCATTCGTTTAGTGTTATATATAGATTTGAGGTGAGGAGACTGACAAGATGATTGAGATATTCAATAGAAATCGCGATAGATTGGTAGGGGGATGTTTTAATGACGAAAATAAAGGCGGGTATTAAGTCGCGTAAAGGGGTTAAACGTATAGAGAGAGTTGAAGGGGTATGATGATTGATATATTATGTTGAAGGTAGAGAGTTTATAACTTGTTGAGAAAGATATCCACGTGAGGGAGCCACGTAAGTGAGGTGTGATTCATTGTGATATCGGAGTGGACTCGTCTATCTCAGAAACTCGTATACGTGTAGTTCAATTTGAGATCAATTGTGTTCAATAATATAAGTTAAAAACCCTTTAGTAGATATAATATCAAAAACCCTTAGTTAAAATAAGATCAAAACCCTTTAGTTAATATATTATAAAAACCCTTTAGTTATTATTAGTTCAAAATATGTTTATTCTTTATATGGTAAAATAATTCATGTTTCGTTAAAGCTTTTACTAAAGGGTTGAAAACCCTTCACGCAATGGACCATTTACTAAAGGTTTATTTATCGAAAACTAAAGGGGTATTTTTAACAGTGTCGTTTGTATAGCTGAGCGGTTTTTACGGTGGTGCCAAGTAGCGGTAGAGAGGATAGTTAATAGTATTAACTTGGTACGAATGTGTTCAATAGTCGAGGTGGCAGAGAACTAAAGAATTACCGAACGAATTATTGTTCTATGTTAGTGGTTAGTGTTTTCAGATTGTTGTTATCCTTAATAGATATATGATGGAATCGGTATATTTCATTACGGAAATACATGTTTAATAAAATATAGCTCATTAAATAAAAAAGCTAAGTGTGTTACTTAGAGATATGTAGTTATATATAGTATTAAGAAAGTAATCATTAAATGTAGTAGTTTCAATATGTTGATAATATTATTATATTATATATATATAATGTTATAGATAATATAAAACATATAATGTAAATATGACGTATCTATTTCGCAGTCAATGCATGACTTACATCTGATATCATATATATATATATATATATATATCTTAGTAACTATCATAATACTCCTTTAATCAAGTACAGTCAATGTAAACAACACGACTGACATAATATAGTATACTATTAATTACATAATAGTATAGTTATATAATGTTAGCCTTTAAAAGATGGCAGCCATTAAAATTTATATCGATAATCTTACTGGTAATTAATTAAGGGAGATAATAAAACGAAATTAAGAAAGAAAAAAGCAAGAAACTAAGAAAACATACTTCATTAAATAAATTAATATTAAATTATATGTATTTGTATAATAACTGCATGCTAACAAAAGTGCGAGAATCCGATCTTATGAGTGGGGCACGAGATGAAAGCCTTGGTTCCAGCCTTAGTGAAGTTCCAGCATCCCCATCCATCCCATATCGCCTCACAGTATAGGTGATCTGTAACGATTGCGTCATCGGCGTTATTGCGTCATCAGCGGTATGACGTCATCGCTGAGAACGAGATGCTACAGCACAGTTACGCGTGTGTACGCGTGATATCTATAGCAGTGTGTAACGTGTATAGCTAAGGGAGCATTAGGCGATTCACTACTGCCTATAGGTATTTAATATATATAATCATTCGTACACAAATAAAGTTTGATTTCGTACCTAAGTAAATATATAAGACTAAGTAGAGATATCTCAGGTTTGTAGATCTAGAAATATTCCATATTTTGCTGATTGTGAATAATAGAAAGTTTACTGTATACCTATACGTATACTATAGTGTAAGCCTATAACTGTTAACATTAGCCTAGTAATGATGAATAATGATTAACATAGGTAATACGTGTATCAGCGTGGTAGTAGTACATACATCACTCGTGAACTATGTGCGGCCTACTGGTTTACTAATTATAATAGATAACCTAGTGCATGCATACACTAATGTATTCACACACATACACACACACAAACACACACATATATATATATATATATATATATATATATATATATAATTTAGACCAACTATGCATAAATATTACATATACTATTCGCATGAGATATAGTAGTACTACAGTACTATTAACACTATATATAAGATACACGCGGTTACTTTTTCTTTGGTTACGAACAGCGTATTACGTAACGTACCGCGTGACCTGGCGATATCACGTGACCGAGCGATATCGAGGGGCGGGGCGGGCAGGTGTCACGTGCGCCGCCGATCACGAGGTCAACCTTACTAACCATCACGTGGTGCAATAGTGCTGTTCAACAACGTCAGACATTCCGTCTTGTATTTCCCTAGTAACTGCGCGTTGCTGCCCATGTTTTCTATAGTACTGTGTCCGCGGTATGTTGACGGTTGACCTTCCCGAGGTGTGTTGTGTTCTCAACTATATAATCATGGTTTATGTTTTATTCTAGATATATATATATATATATATATATTTGTGTATATATATAATAATTATTATTGAATTTATTGACATTATTGAACTCCACGTATAACCTTGAATCACTATCGCGAGACATAACCTGACCGCCATAATTAATTCAAAATTCAAAATTCACTCTACCCTATAATACTTATTATAAATATAACATAAATACATATATACACAAATACATATATATATATATATATATATATATATATATATATATATATACATATTGTATATACATGATATACATTGTATATATGTATGCTGATGTATGCGGAGAGACGCTCTATTACCCCGCACACGTGTGCACACCATGGTAACAATACACGTATGATCACGTGACAAGGGAGGAGGAGGCGGGCATAATCTCGTTACCTAATCACCGCCATTGTTGTGTACATCACCACAACGAGCTGTGTGTCCAGCTCTCTGGACTATGTGTCCAGCTGTTCTCCGGGCTATTTCCAGCTATTATTCGGGCTATAGCCGGTTAACCCATCCAGACGGACGGGGGGTAATCGAACCTTATTAGGGAGGCGCGGGGAGTCACCTACCCCGGATCAATACTACACCGCCACGTCGTTACGTAATGATGTTGTTCTATTGATGTTATTATTCCTCGCTAGGTGACGCTTCCGTGCGCATGCGCGTTACGTAATTGATGACGTCATCAATATCGTGGCGTAACATTGTCGCGCGCGTGTTTTTACATAAATTACGTAGACAGTCGATTATCATAAGTAGATTAATTATCAATATCTATAGGTGTAATGCTAGCTAGCATATACTATATTATCTAAACAAATTCTAGCAGATATATACGTATATATACTAGCTTTTTTAGATAATTTGATCAATTATATATTCTATACGCTACGCCTAAATGTATAAACTACATTCAAACTTTGGCCTATATTTGTTTAGTTCCTCATCCTCTATATGTATTAATACTACTAGAAAAGCCGCTAAAGAGCTAATAAGCTACAATATTACTAAACAACTATTAAACAACTTATGAGACGTATTTATGAACTATCTTTATGCTGAAAAGCGAGATGTCTCGGGTTCGACTCCAGGTAGATCTTGGTTTTTTTTCTCTCGTGTTTATCAATAACTTAAACGATAAATCAAAAAAATACACGAACCAACTGTAGATATTTGTTATGAAATGTCCGGGTTACACCGGGTTATTTATAACATGTATAAGCCTACGAATTATTGAAGGTGTCCATTTGTATCCGATATTTGTATGCGTGTTTAAATAAATATATTATATTATATATCATGTATATATCAGGTTTCCATTGAAATATAATAATATAGTATATACATTCGGCATATATAAAGTGCTTATTCATAAATAACACTAATATATAGGTATGTGCATTGTACATTGTACCTGCCTATAGAGTTATATTCATATATAACTAATAATCTATAGAGTCTAGCATTACATAACTATTACCTGTCTACCCTATACTATAGTAGGTACGATATTATTAATAATAAAGGAGATCGTTCATCTTAATGTATCAACTTTTTAGCGAAACTATAAATAACTATATAACACTATATTAATAGACATTCCATTACCGTAACGATATGATTAATACGTAGAAGTCATTGTTGATACTGAAGCTGGTGTTGATGTTACTCGCCGCGCATGATGTAACCTATATAACAACAATGAATCCTCTATTGTGACGACTTGTCTGTGAGATGTGCTACCTATTCTAAAACACATTCATCAAAGCCGACCCCCACCGGTACGTATGATATACAGTACGGTATATAGGTAGGTGTGTCCGTGCAGGTGACTTTCTATAGAAACTCACCTCCGAATACGGATATCATCACAGATTTAAATTGTTTTATTATGAAAGTTATGCCTCGTTGTTGTATTGTATTAGATATCATCTGTGAATGTTCGCGTGTGTGTGCGCGTATGTGTGAACACGTGTGTGCGTATGTGTGAACACGTGTGTGCGTATGTGTGAACACGTGTGTGCGTATGTGTGAACACGTGTGTGCGTATGTGTGTGTATGCGCATTCCCCTGTTGTCATTTATTAAAATGTATTAATATGTTTTACAAAATGTCATGTAAGTAAAATACCATAAATACACATACATACACACATCTTTTATGTACATATATAGTAACTATAGTTACTATATATGTATATAATATATACTTTAGATGTTCATACCTGGTATACCCTACATAATATAGTATGTATATATATAGTACCTAGTATGTATATCTAAAGTAACTAGTATACTAGTATACTAGTTACTAGTATACTAGTATACTATATATGTACATATATAGTACCTAGTATGTAAATATAAAGTACATAGTATGTTCATCTATAGTTACTATAGTATATACATCTATAGGACGCCTATAGTACCTAGTAGGTATACCTAATATCAATACAGTATAGATGAATTTAGTTACGGGTTTTGAGTGACAACTGTTGTGTCGTACAACGTACGTGTCAGTTTGGCACCAATGTTTCTTTCTACAATTCGGTTAGTTATAAATCATAAATTATGATCATATATGATAATTATGATCATATATATATATAAATGATTATATTTGTAACTGCCTGTGTGGCCCAGTTGGCTAAGGCGTCAGACACACAAGTAATAGGATGCGAGTTCGAGCCCCACCATTAAAATAGATCTTACAATAATATTTATAAATGATCGTATATAATTGTGTATAAATACATAATCGGCTCTTGTTAAAACCATGGATGCCTTAACATGATAGCAGCTTCGAAGGGACATTGGAACCATATAGTTATCAGTGAAAACGTAATCAAAGTTCCTGAATGAGATGAAAGGACTCCACCAAAATAACAACAACAATAACAATAACTCGAGTTGTTGTGATTGTATATTATCATGCATGATGAGTCATGTGTTTCTGAATATACAATAATGATGCATTGTTTACAATCGAATTAGTTATTGGTAAATTGCTTATGGATCGTGAGTCACAGCTTGTGATTAATTACCAATGAGCTTACATGATGATGATGAGCTTTAGCCATGTCCTATAGGAATATATAATATACTTATATAGACCTATATATAGACCCATATATAGGATATATATATATATATATAGGTATTGGGTTTAATGGGAAAGCTATTTCTAACATATTAGAATATCTTTATAAATTATAAATTTCCATTTGTAGACATCTCTTAAATGTATTTTCATATTCAGATAACTTTCCCGGGAATTGATTGACAGATCAGTGTATACACTGTATGTAGGCATATATGTATACATAGCCTATAGGCTAGGTTAATAACCGGAAATATTTCCGGAGTATTTATGTGTTGATCATATACCAGATTATCGGAGTTTGTCACTTTTGTAAATATAATAATTAATTTTAAGATAAATACATTCTATATTATAGTTAATTAGATTATAAATGTATAATATTTTCTTCCAGTATACTCAATATTATGCATTACATGAAGAATACATAGTTTTTATAATTAAAAGTCTTCGTAACGGGTGCACCCGTGGTATGTGGTACCCGTACCATGGTATGTGTTTAGCACGTTACACCAACACATCGATGCGTGTATTCGTACATATATGGGCATATCGCATTATCTCTACGAACACAAGTGTACTTAGTACATGTAAGATGCGCATCAAGAGTGTTGTAATGATGCCCTAGGCATGTATACCACGTGACGGTGTTTGTGTTATTGACACGTGATCTCGGTATTACGCAATACTCGTGATTAGTCGACAGTATTACAACTATTCTTATATATATATCTATCACAACATTTCTGTACTAAGTCCAGTTATGGGCACCGATCCTTTTTTCCTGGATCGCCGATCCCGATCCTCTATTTATTATCTTATGCGATCCTTTTCCCGATCCCGATCCTCGCTTTGTTACCCGATTATTTCCCGATCCCGATCCTAAGTTTCTTACCCGATCCCGATCCCGATCCCGATCACGATATTATTTATATATTTAATTAATAAGATTTTATTTCATAATTCGAAACAATATATATGGAGTTATAATACCTATGTTATTAATAATTACCTACATTATTAATAATTGTAAATAATATTTATTATTAATATATTGTATTATATTTCAATAATAATTCAATTGAATTAAATGCATATATTGAATGTATATCATATAGATTCTATAGTCACTATTAGGGATGTAAATGATGCCGAGCTTTTGATGCCGAGCTGAGAATATTGGTTTTTGATGCCGAGCCGAGACTTTCATTTTCGGAAATAAAACGAGCCTGAGCCGAGCCGAGACTGTAGCCAAACAAGCCCGAGCCGAACAGAGACTCATGACAAACGAGCCCGAGTCGAGTAGAGACTTTTATAAAACATTACCGAGTCGAAATGATGATTTTTTGAAATTACATTTTAATACTACTTTTTATATATTTCACATTTACATCAATTTAAAAAAAATAATCTGCGCCAACTTCGCGATTCAGTGAATAATAATGTAAATTTCATTTAGTGGTGTAAATAATACCGAGATTTTTGATGCCGAGCCGAGACTTTTGGTTATTGATGCCGAGCCGAGACTTTCATTTTCGGGAAAAAAACGATCCTAGGCCGAACCGAGACTCTAGCCAAACGAGCCCAAGCCGAGTTGATACTTTAGGTAACTGAGACTGCATCATGCTTTAGATTTGAGTATCATTTACATCACTAGTCACTATATAGTGAATTAAATATAATTTATTCATATAAATGCATTGAATTGGAAATATCTACTCATTGTACGTTGAGTCAAAGTCTGTGGTTTACTTATATAATATCAATTGATTTTAAATTCTATTGTGGTAAAAATAACGATTATTATTTAAATACTACGTAGGTTTAACCTAGTCTTGCAATACCTGGGAAAACATTAAAAAATAATGATCAATACAATATCATATCAATGTAATAATACAATACTAAAATGGTGTTAATATTCTTATAAATTAATATAATAATATTAGAATATCGTATATGCAATGAAGGGCACCGTTCCTTTTTTATGGATCGGGATCGGGATCGCAGATCCCAATCCTTTTCCGATCCCGATCCTTCATTCGTTAGCCGATCCTTTGCAGATCCAGATCCCGATCCGGATCGGATCGCCGATCAATGATCGCGATCCTGCCCATCACTGACTATGTCCTACATAAATAACTTCGTATACTTGTACTTTTGAATATATATCCGACCTTAAAACTGTTCAAAATACATTGGCAAGTTACGAATTCAATATCTACAGACCAGTACAACATACACGCTAATATCGTCGTGTTACTAATAGGTATTCCTTCTTTATGTACATCTACTTAACAAATGCTACGTAATATGTACCACGTTATGTACCTTTATGTATCAAGTAGTGTATCGTTATGTACCACGTGGTTTACTTATATGTACCACGTGACGTACATATATTTACCACGTGATGTACTTATGTGTACCACGTGGTGTACCTCTATAAACTAAGTATATCTCTATGTACCTATATGTGTACATATATGTGTCTATGTGAATCATGTTACATAGGTACATCACGTGGTGTACATCTACATATCACGTGACGTAGCCCTGTGTCCTACGGCGTATATGCATCACGTGTACCTAATGTATAAAACGTTGTGGACTATGAACGCGCTCATTTCAAGCGTCACGCATTACCACCCCGCGCTCTTGGCTACGTGTGTGTATGCCGTACTATTCAAACCACAATCATGTAAAATGAATGTATTATTATCATTATCTTCATTATCACTTTAGTAGTGGCGCTGGAACGATGTTATATGTAGGGGGACCAACCAATCAAAATAAATGTTGTGGTAAAAATGGGGGGACCAATACATAGGAGGTCCCCCTATATTTTAAAGTGGGGGGGAAATATCCCCCCGTCCCCCATGTTGCAGTGCCCCTACACTATAGTGATACTATAGTATACTATAGTAATGTAAAGTATGTTCTTTTTGAAGCCTCGGTCAAGTATAATTCTCATAAATCCAGTCCTCATTCTATGTTTCAAGAGCATCGATTTAATCCAATTTTAAAATCCACAACATATTCATATTATTAAAATCATAAATGCATTCTCGTATCTAAATGTAGCAATACAGTTAATAAGTAAAGGGGAATGAGGTTATTTTAAACTATAATCGAAATATAGATGTATACCTCTATACCTCTATACCGGCTATAGTCTCAGTATTAAAATGCATCGAAGTATCCTTGGAATCAGTCTGTGATCAAATATATGAAAAGTATGTGTATAAATATGATTATTATATATAATCATATGCTAATAAATGAGATTACTATGCATTCATTTCGTGTACAATATGTTCCATTTATTTCGAGTTGAATAAATTAAATTAAAAAGAAACTTAATCCAAGTCGAATAGATATAACAGAATGTTCAATTAACATGTAAACATGAGTTCCAAAATAATATAGCTTAACTTTAATATATATATATATATATATATATATATATATATATATATATATATATTATCCTTATATATAATATAAATGGGTATAGAAAATATATAGAAATACTCTCTAGTTTATAGTTGTAATAATAGCGGTTCGGCTCGGTTCAATTCTGTTCGGCTCTAGTTAGGCGAGAAATAGTCTCTACTCGGCTCTGGATAATTGATAATAAAAATATAAACCTGAGCTCGGCATTAAATGAACAAGTATCGGTGCGTATCAAAAAGCTCAGCATCATTTACATCTCGATCGCTTCCTTCGTAGTCATCACGTGATGAGTCATCACCACTACAGTGGCATCGACATCATCGTCATAATCGATACATTATTAATATTTAATATAGAAATAACTCCACTCCACTCTAGATAACAAGTATATCGGGTATACAGTTATATATAGCTAGCGTGTCTGGTGAACGCAGACATGTTACATGTTGCAGGGGTACAATGAACCCGGTACAAGCCATGTACTACACTAACAATGTATTGATGAAGCTCGCTAGATATTCGATGTATATAACAATGTTATATATATATTATAACATTACATATCATAATTATTAGTATTGTTGTATTATAAATATATAAATGGTCTTGCTTCTTTATATAAAGTATTAATTAATCATAGTTTAATAATATTTATAACGTCATATATGATAATAGTATACTATTGTATAATAGTAATTTTAATTGTAATGTTTTCATATATAAATATTTATATGATATATCATATATATGTATATGTATATATATATATATATATATATATATATATATATATATATATATATATATATATACATATACATATATATGATATTATAATATTAAAATTATGAAATAAACATTTAAATATTCGAAACATCTATAAATAATCAAGTGTAAATATATACAGCTCTATTTATATTTATATGTTGAAGTTTATTTCATAAAATAAATCTAAATTTAGAAGGCTGCACCATAACAGGTACAGTCTATTATAGTAAAAGTGTAAATATGAAATAATAAACTAATATAAGTAGATCTGTATCACGTTTAATAAGAAATAAATAATTTAAAATTGTAACTAAATATATTTACATAGTGCTCCCACATATGGGGTAAACATATAAGTGATCAATTTAATAATATGTAACTATATTATAATTAGTTTACTATTCTTGATATTATTGCAGGTGGTTATAGCCTACAGTAGGTACCTATAACTTATAGGTACCTACTTATAATAATAACTAGTATTCATGTATGCACAATATAAACTAATTATTATATTTATATATGTATATATATATATATATATATGTGTGTGTGTGTGTGTATATGTATTAAAAAAACTATTAAATTAATATTATAAATGATCTATTTCATAGTAATATGTATTTTAAAGTTATCGATATTTTTTTAAATTGTCAATAATCGTAAAATTATATTTCAAAACTAAAACAACAGAAAGCCTCGTGTATTGTACAATTTACACACTCATGTACAATGTACAATGTATTGTACACTGTACATTGTACAGTGTACAATACACTGTGTACAGTTGCGAAGCTATCCAGAACCACGTGATTCATCGCGCACGATACATTTAGGCGTAATACATGGTGTATACCCCGCTATGCGATATAGTAATACTGTTATGTAGTAGAATAATATATATTGAATACAAACAAAATTACTTCATTATCTGTATTAGTTTAGTATCCTTAGAATGTTAACTAGAACTAGAATTAACATGGTAAACCCAACGCCAGCTTTCACCCTTAACTACCTGATATGTAACGCGCATAAGTGCACCGGTGCGGAACATCCAATTGACATACACATCGAAATAGCCTGCCTTCTACGGTAGAAGTTCTACCACGTAAATAAAATGCTATAATGATGCGCGGACTATATATTGTGCTTTTGTTATCAATACCTCCTATAACCTCGAGGTTATAGGAGGTATTGATATTACGCGCATGTATCTATAGATACAAGCCGGCGATGGTGGCGAGGTGAATATCTACGTGAAATACCTCTATAGAGAGATCCGCGCTTGTAGCAGTTATTTTTAACACGCGATTCTATAAATAACTATTACGTAATACTCGTTACGGCTCTCTATAGATAATAACTCTATTCCGTATACGGACCTTTTGCCGCGCGGCTATACACACATACAGACATACATATATACACACATACACACATATACACACACACACATATATATATATATATATATATATATATATATATATATATATATGTATATATATATATATATATATATATATATATATTCACGCATGCCCGTACCGTCCATAGATACGAACCCCTCAGACGTGTATAGTATATACATGTCTGCAGCCTATAGCCACAACTATAGTTGTATACATAATAGAGCAATATAATAGAGCAATATAATAGAGAAATATAATATAGTAATATAATATAGTAATATAATAGAGCAATATAACAGAGAGCCCTAGATGATATTCGACGTCGTTATATTTAGCCGTCGCTGCGAATTACGCAACGCGGAAGTACACTATCATCACCGCGGCGTCGTTATTGCGTAACTGAAGGTAAAGAGCCAGAGGCGCTGGGCGGCGGTGCCTCGGAAGCGCCCGCTTTTTTACGTCTCAAAGTTAAGTTTTATTACCGCAGATAAATCATTGCGCGGAATCTTTATACGCGCTCTTTAGTTATATATTTGTAATATATATAGTATACTATATATATAATGATATACTATTAAGTATATAGTATACGTTATATTATATGTATTATATATATATATATATATATATATAAATATATAGTATTGAATCTAATTATACAACAATATATGTATATTGTATATAATACTTATAGTACATAGTATGTACTACATACTACATAATGTATATAGTATACTATATTATAGTATACATGCAATGTAGTATATACGTGTAAATAAGCGTATATAGTAGCGTATACGTTTCATATATTAACTTTATACTGCCATGTAATAGGTATATGTGTATGTGTATACTGTATACTGTACATTGTATATATGTATATATGTATATGTGGAACAGCTAATTCGGGCATACCTTATATAGTATATATATTTATACAGATATAACTACATGTCCGTACAGTGTACAATGGTAATTATAATACGGACATGTAGTTATATATGTATAAATATATATACTATATAAAGTATGCCCGAATTAGCTGTTCCACATATATACACTTACACGAATACTCACCATATACTATAAAAGGTGTGTCAGTATTACCATCACATACAGGTAAGCGTCACTATACAGTATAAAGTGTACAGTAGGGTAGACCCGATTAGCTGGTAACTTGTACGTGTGATTTACACGATATTCACAATATCATTATAAATATCCATTTAGATTATGAAATAATTAAATAATGCACCTAAAGCGTTCATAATTGTTTAATATTGAATATAATATGCAACCATATATGGTTACCTATAGTTATTTGTATAGAGGATAGAAATTAAATAGAAATTTAAATATATTTAAATAACTATAGTTATTTAAATAATTTTAAAGAATTGAATGAAAGTAAACCAAATATAATTTGCATTATATTTAATCATATTCAATTAAATATACTTACTTAGATAGTTATTCCTACTTATATAATAATTATACATTATTGAAGACATTTAAATTATATGAA
This sequence comes from Osedax fenrisi, assembly GCA_964019155.1. NCBI lineage: Eukaryota > Metazoa > Annelida > Polychaeta > Sabellida > Siboglinidae > Osedax > Osedax fenrisi. The sequence continues at coordinate 59,560,475 of OZ025241.1, read as the reverse complement.
ATAAATGTCGTAGTATTAAAAATGTATTCCAAAACCATACAGTTACCAAATATATACTTGTATAATAACATTTATAATATAATTATTTAAATTTTGTTTATATATAATTATAATCTAAACAAAATTTGTATTTTAACAACGATAATAAATTATAATTTCTGATATAATATGGAGTTATATATATATATATATATATATATATATAATGATATTATAATATAAGGTATACCTTTGCTTATATACTATAATGGAAACTATTCGATACTCGTATGCGATCTCTCTATATATAAACACACTATATGGTTTGCACACATAACTAAATGTAGGTGTGACGTCATGTTTCCCAGTGCATTGTATTGCGTAACACGTCGTACGTAGTTATTACGTCATATCGCAGCTTCCGGTACGAATATATCCTGCATGTTTATAGTTACTGAACGAGTATATGTGTGTTCGTGTATGTGTGTATATGTGTATGTATGTGTGTGTACGTTTGGGTGTGTGTGCGTGTGTGTGTGATACACTGTGTGTATGTGTGTTATGTATGCGCACTTATTATCGGTAGATAGATATTATATTTATATAAACAATCCTTTTTTATATATATAAGTGTAGTTGTCATATTAATTGAATACCTCTACTTTGTGATGCATGTATATAATGTATACTCTACATGCATACGTACTTACGTGTATACTTGGGCATACGAGCGCATACGTTCACATCGATACACCTTGTTTATGACGTCATAGTTTACGTCATTGGCCATATATTTGTATGTTACTAAACTATAAATCTATGACAATAGAGAACGCCGTCACCTCTGCTAAATGTAATCACGTGGTAGTAAATGTTAGCGTAGTGGTCACGTGCTATTCCCACCGTTATCACGTGGTAGTACATGTTAGAGTAGTAGTCACGTGATATTCTAGAGATTATCACGTGGTATTCAATACTAGCGTATCGGGCATAGGTGTATTCACTTCGGTAAATGTTACTTTTTTAAGATTCGGAAGTTAAGTAAATATTTAATAATAATAATAATAATAATAATAATATTTATTAGAAGAATTGATTTTTGTTGTCTGTTAATTTTCTAGGATATTTATATACATTGTCCTCTTATGGGGCTTCAAAGTAATATATTATATTGTTTGTTGTCGTCGCACATTAACTAATAGTATTGTCATTTAAATATGCAAGCCAATTTACTGTTTATAATACATTCTTCAAAATTATATTAGTATTAACTTAATACTATTACTAAATCGTTAAATGTATACAGTGAAAGCCGCTTATAGTAACCGTCACGTATAGTAAATACCTGTTATAGTAAACATGTTCACATACTATGTTGGATTTCAACCTATTCACATGTAAGTTTTATCGGTTATAGTAAACATTGTGTATAGTAAACAGTCGGTTATAGTATACTATAACCGACTGTATACTATAACCGACTGTTTACTATAACCTGTTTATAACTGTTTATAAACAGTCGGGTGTAGTAAACCCAACATATTTTCTAATTATTTGGATTTAAATCGCTTATAAAAATATATTGGAAACAATTTACTATATATTAACATATGACGATTATTATTAATACTAATTATTCGAGTGAGATTGCATTATTTAGTCACGCGTGTTTAATCTAAAAATAGATTGTTTACTTATTGATTATTATGCAACATCCGCCGTGGCAGTGTCATAAATAATTGTTAAAGGGTATCTAATAACGTATAGTTATGAGTATTTAAATGTCTAAGCGTAAACTTGTATTAGTTAACCGCTGTGAGAATTCTCTCCTCGGTTACTACTCGGTTACTACTCGCTTACTACTCGCTTACCACTCGGTTACTACTCGGTTACTACTCGGTTACTACTCGGTTACCACTCGGTTACTACTCGGAGAAACACCGCAAACTATCTGCTAGGCATTAGTATAGCACATTATATGCATGGTTTAAGAAAAAGATGCACAATTAATTAAATTAATTAAATAAGAAGTTTCAAAGTATTAAAGAAAATCAAATTATCACCATATCGTAATATAGAAAACTACCATGGTTATGGTTTTAGCAACTGGAAAGTCATCATTAGTAATGATTCGTTACCCATATCTGGTTTTATACGTATCATTAAATAGTAATAGTAATAATAGTAATTAATAGTAATAATAATTAATATATAATTTAATAAATAATAACTACATTAATAATACCATACATTCCATCACCTGTGTTTCAGTGAATAATAGTACATCCATATAGCAAAATATATTACAATATGATATATATATATATATATATATACTTGGAATAATATAATATATATGTAGTTTGCTCTATAGAGATATTCGTATATAGTAAACCCCGCTTACATTATACTGTTATAACACAACAAAATGAATTTCCTATAGATTATCTAAAATCAGCTTTCACTGTGTATATATATATATATATATATATATATTATCCAACATATTACGTGTATATTAAATAAACAGTGCATTGTTTTCATGAGGATATATAGTTTAACTATACTAGACTTAAAAATAGAATTATATTAATAGACTTAAGTTTAAATACTATATTCGAACAATGTGTACTAGTCTACGCTTACAAATACTTTGTTGTTGCGTACTAAGTGTACATAGATGAAAGGAAATCATTAGTATTACAAATAAATATATAAAATGTTCCATTTAAATATCATATTTTATATTGTCATGTTTATAATATATTATATAATATATGTATATTTTAGTTGCAATACATATATGTATATATATGTGTATGTATATATGTGTTTATATATATGTATATATATATATATATATATATATATATGTGTGTGTGTATATATGTGTATATTTATAAATATATACAGGTATTTAACACGAAGAAATGTGATATATTGGCCCGAATACTTATACCATAACGTAAGTATATATTTAGTTTAGTTTTCCACATTGTAATAAATTAACAATTAACGGTAGCGTATCGCTCTACACATGTATGTACATTGTACACTGTACATTGTACACTGTACATTGTACACTGTACATTGTACACTGTACATTGTACACTGTACATTGTACACTGTACATTGTACACGTAGCCCATATACTACCTACATGTGTAACACGGTAAGGTTACTGCAGTGAATGAATAGGTGTAGCTGCACATACATTGTATACATGCATATGTACCATGGTATACCATGTATACTATCGCTTAACTATATATATATATATTGCTAACTGCCTGTGAGGCTCATTTGGCTAATTAGCCTAAAGGCGTCAGATACACAAGCAGTAGGACGCGGGTTCGAGCCTCGTCCGGACCATTGAAATAGGTCTTAAAATAATATTTAGAAGTGATCTTATATAATTGTGTAAAAATGAAATGATCGGCTCTCGTTAAAACCACGGATGCCTTAACCTGAGAGCAGTTTCGAAGGGATATTAGAGCCATATGGTTATAAGTGCAAACTTTTAAGTTCCTGGATGGGATGAAAGCACAATAAAAATAACAACAATAGCAATAATATATAGATGTGTGTGTTTTTGTATGTGAGTGAGTATGTGAATCTATACGAGTATGTAACTTTAGTAGGCCATAGTACAACATCGATGACGCAATAGTTATTACGTAGCCAACACCAACATTTGTCACGTGACACTGTATGTTATTATTATTGCTACTAAGTACATCCCATGACGCCCAAGTACATGTGTGTGGGTGTGTGTAGGTGTGGGTGTTCGTATGTTTGTGTACGTATGTGTGTGTATATGTGTGTATGTGTGTGGGTGTGTGTAATTGTGTGTGTGTGTGTGTGTGTGTGTGCGCGTGTGAGTATGTGTGCAGATGTAAAATACTATTTCAAGCTTAAGCTTCAATTGAAACTAGTTACTATAAACGGTATACTATAAACGGTTTAGATATCAATTGGTATACTGTATAGGTACACATTAGTTATACATCGTATACTATGTACACAATGTACGATGTACACTGTATAAGTGTATCCATTGTTCACTGTACAATAGACCGGTTCGTACTAAATTTTTTTTCGCAATTTTATAAACCTTCACATCTGTGACAATTATGTATGCTATGATGAATAAGTGTTTAAAATTTTAGACCTATATCTTAAATATTGTTATGTCACGAGACCTTTTTATTTTAACATTGAATACATACAAAAGTTAACATGGGGGAGATATAGAAATAAGTTTTATTCAATTTTTATAAAATTGGATGATTTTTTTTAAGCCAACTATGGATATATCCTATAAACATATATAACAAGTAGTATTAACATTACAAAATATTTTTCATAACAATCTAGATGCCCACATTTTATAAAATAATTTTAGTCAAAAAAAATATCTAAAAATCGTATAATTTAATATAAATAAATTATTAAAATTTAATTTAAAAAATTAAAATATATAATTTATAGATAATAATAATACAATTCAAATTAATTATTAAAAAATTAAAAATTATTTTTAGAAAAAAAATGAACATCATTTTTAAATTTTTTTGGATTTTTATTTGAAATATGAAATACAAAATATATTTACATATTTTTTTATTTTTTTAATTTTATTTGTATAAAGGACATTTATATCTAACTCATATCCACAATTCAATACAATATGATCACTCAAATTTATGTAAAGTATAATTATATATATTAATTTTAAAAAATTAATTATTTTTTTGAATTATTTTGAAATAAATACTTTGTAAAATGGTGTATTTTCTCGAGTTTTAGGAATTATTAATATTGGTAATTTGTAGATATAAAAATTAAATATAGATATTATATTAATAATAAATATAAATAATGGTATATATTATATTAATTCATTAAATATAATACAAATACATAATTAATTTTAAATATTAATTTAAATATTTGTAAACATCAAAGATAATAAGATGGCGTCATTACTATTATACATGGAATATTATACATTTTATCTTAAAATAATAATTTATATTTCAAACTTTAAATGCTTCGTGACCAAAGGTAACTATTTTTTTATAAAAATTGTTAATACATATTATACTAAAATATAGATATGTATTATATTTTATATGAAGGATTACAAATTGAATCGAACGAACCGGTCTACTGTACAATGTATGTTCGGTGTACAATGCACAGTGAATAATGTAGAACGAACATTGTTCAAGCTTATTTTGGAGATGTTAAACATTTGTGAACTATAGTTCACACACATATATATATATATATATATATATATATATATATATATATATATAGTATACATTATATGAATTATAATATATGTATTAAGTATTACAATTATCATTAAACATTTTACTCTTTTACGGGTTTTACCTGTTATGTATTGTAAACTATACTATAAGGTCGAAATTAAATAAAGAGTAATAATTGAAATTTAAAGTTTAATTTCCCCGGTTTTATTATGATAAGATAAAGATAAGATAAGATAAATTGTATTATTGTAATCATTGCAATTATGAATGCAATCTTGAATAATTTAATACTTCTTCACTCTGATTATAACGTCATGTATATATGATAAAGCTAACACATGCAAACATATATATATATATGATAATTATTAATATTTACTAATTTAATGTTTTCTCTGTTCTTTTGCTGTTTATCGGCGATGCTTTCTCCTAAAGTACTTCTAATAAGATGGAACCGTACTATTGATGTTACCTATTATATGCAGCTGTATAATACCGCCCGCGTGTGTGTATGTGTGTGTATGTGTGTGTATGTGTGTGTATGTGTGTGTATGTGTGTGTATGTGTGTGTATGTGTTTGTATACGTGTGTGTTATATTCAATACGATATTGTATTTATGTATTAAACACGCATACACGAGTATGCATATACGAGAATATATACCTACCACTATTAATAAATCCAATTTTAAATGTTTTTTAAATGAGTAATAACAACATATTAGCTTATGGGCTACATGAACGCTGCAGATCTTTATTGTATTTGTGTATAAATAAACATCATATATGTAATAAACGATATACAAGTATACTCATATATATATATATATATATATATAAATATATTTATATTTAAATATATGTTTATATTTATAACATTAACGTATATGATGTTTATGAATAGTCAAATGTAGTATAATGTTTAGGTATAGTGTATGATAGATTAGTTCATGTGTATTAGGTATAATTTCAAATGTACTATTAATATAACATATATATATATATATATATATATATATATAATATATTATATAAATTACAAACTATTATTAGCAATACTAATTCCGTACGAAATTTGTAAATTTGTAAATGTCATGTAATAATGTTATTATTGTATATAACGCAATAATGCATCGTATATAGTATCATAATTGAAGTGATGACAATTGTAATACCTATCAGTTATGTAATACTACCTATGTGTTATATTACGTAACTATTACGTAATAGTGTGTGGCCATGTCGAATCTCCCCTATATATATATATATATATATTGTAATATTTGTAGATGGTTTTATGAAGAATCAATATGTATAACATAAGTTACATACTTAAATAATAATGTATATTCCATACGCACATGATTATTGTAGTTTTCATACATCGAATATACGCATACACACACTCACACACACACTCACACATACATATACACTCTCACACACACACACTCACACACATACACATACTACATACGGATGTAGATGATGATAATATCTCACGCCGAATTTGCATATTATGCAATATACGATTGGAGAGTTATGCCCAAAGCCTAAGGGAGGCTATTGTTGCTATTGTTTTACAAGTAAAGAGATACGCTTGTAAATAATCAACTTCAAAGAGGCACGTTTCCTACGTAAACACGCTATAGGTGTGTGTGTGTGTGTGTGAGTGTGTGTGTGTCTGTGTGGGTGTGTGTGTGTGTGTGAGTATGTGTGTGTGTGTGTGTGTGTGCGATTCGATATCGCATATACACATGAGTGCAGGTTAAATAGTTTATATATCATTATTTTATTGAATATTTTAAAGTTTTAAAGTTAATACAATATGTTTCTGATTCCACTAGCCCAATCCTCATATGACATTCTCTGGGTATACCCCCTACTATAGGTATTACCCTTCACACGTGGCATCATCTGTATGCATATGATACCACGTGTGAAGGGTACTATATATAGTAAGGGGTATAGAGTGACTCTATAGAGTGACCAAAACGTGGCCAATCACATGATTTATATATATATATAGGACATATTAACCATGTCCTCTTGTCGAAACATCAATATCAACTAGACTTCATATCATTATATTTAATGTTAAGTTTATAATTATATTTAATGTTAGTATCTCCGTATCACGTGCTTATCACGTGCCTATCACATGACTAGCACGCGCTTATCACGTGCTTATTTGGACGGTAATCTCAAAGTAACATATGCACACACAAAAACACACAAATACACATACACATACATACACAAATACATACGCACACGCACACACGCAGACATACACACACATATATATATATATATATATATATATATATTAAAATAACAATAACAATAACAATAACAATAACAATATCAGTATGTATATCCTCACACATACACAGGAAACGTATGTGTCATATAGGCAAACTTGCATTATTCCTCACTAATCCCTGGCTTAGAAAAGCAATCAACATCTTCAATCAAATAGTAATCAAATCATATATTTATATTGATATAGTAATGAAATACTATATTTATATTGATATATCAATAACATTAGTATACTATAGTACATAAATATATTATTTATATTTACTATATAGCAAATATAACTTAATATATGTATCTACTAATTAAATTAAATACAATATATATATATATATATATATATTATTTGTAACCTTTAAATAATAAATATAATTCGTAATCCAATACTGATATTAATATTAGTTAATTATTAATTAAATATATACACAATCGGCAAGTATGAACGTGTTAATACAATACAATGAGGTTATGGAAATACAAAATAAGTGACGCTAAAGATAAGAAATACATCTAAAGAAGCTGGCCGCTACTATAGAGGCGTGTTGTTCTTAAATAAGGGGCGTGTCTAACTTAGAGGTGGGCGTGTGCGATGTCTTTTTATATGGTTGCACCCATCTATCATATTAATGTAGGTATAATGTAATGATATAATTAATGATACACTATAAATATAAATACTTATATATAATTACTCGTTAATGACAAATATTTCGATTTAAATATTTATTCATTTATAGATAATAAAGTGTATTCCAACATAAAGGTTGATCCCCGTATAGTATACGGCGTATAACATACACTAATGCATACACTATAGTGTACACTCTAAGGTATATATTATAGTCTACTATATAACATATATAGATAAATATATATATATATATATATATATATATATATATATATATTACCTATACACATATTGTATACACTATAGTGATATTAATGTAATGTAATGAAATAATATAATACTAAGTAATAAATGCAGTAAAGCAATAATATACGAAAAAATAGGAATATAAAAACTTAAAAACAAATAATAAATGTAAGTACACGATCCCGTTTATGGATATATATATATAAATATATATATATACCTTACCTATATGTAATACGTGCTATATACACCTATACATGTAGGTTATGGCGTATACTTGAAGAAGGGTAGTGTCCGGCACGATGAAGGTGTATCTTATTTTCTTATTATAATGTTAGTGGAATCCTTTCATCCCATGTGGGATGCATCCAGGAACTTAGATGAAGTATTCACTTATACTCATATGGCTCTGATATCCATTCGAAGCCTCTCATACTAAGGCATCCATATGGATATAGTTGTAATGATAGCCGATCATTTATTTATACAAAATGATATACGATCACTTCTAAATATTAATTTAAGATCTATTTTAATGGTGCGGACGAGGCTCGAGCTCGCGACCTACTGCTTGTGTGTCTTACGCCTTAGCCAACTGAGCCACGCGGGCAGTTTAACCTATAACTATATATGATATATCATACCATATACGGTTCCTATAACTATAGTTATAGCGATATGTTTGCTATAGCAGCACATCACACAGTTAGAGTTGATGTACATCGGATGGATCAGTACCGCACACGTCGGGATGGACCGGTTCCCGAGGGAGGCTGACCGTCCCCGGATGTAGTTATCATCTCTTAACATCTAAGGCTCGGTTTCTGTAAGTTACAAGTAATCGAACACAACGACTCTATCAAGGGATATGTGGGTGGGTGTAGGACCTACAGGGGTGTATGATATACACTGTAGGTGTAATAGACGCGAAGAATACATTATTAACAACATGTAAATAAGGAAAGATCATACGGATTGTCAATATTAACATGGTCTGGAGCCTTCGCGGATATTTATAACGAGTACAAGTCTACGACTTTTTGTGGGGTCCATTTGTATCCGCTATAGTGTATACGTGATTCAATAAATAAATACGAATATAATAATAGAGATCCCTATATATTAGGTACTATATATATATAGTATTCTATATATATGGTATATATATAGTATACTATATATAGTATATATGGTACTATATATACCGTATACGGTCGTAAATCCGGTGTTTGATATAGTCTATGAATTCATTCAGATAGGAAGTCAGTTATAATGTAGTCAGTTAGTAGTCAGGTAAGAATCAATTATGAGTCACTTAGGAAACAAGTTAGGAGTCAAGACATACTCTGCATTAGTATCCTCGGAGCCATTATAATGTTGTTACTATGTATATCGCGTAACCTTCATCAATCTACAGTGATAATTCGATTTATATATAGTAATATATTAATATACAATATTGTATTAGTAGTATGTATACATATATACTATATTTAGAGAAAATGATAATAAATTATAATAATATATAAAATAATTAATACATTGAGCGTTTATATATTGTTTCTTTATTTATAATTTTTTCGAGTTTTCATATTTACAAAAATAGTTGTAATTTCTGTTGTATATAATGATTTTAATATATTGTTTTCAATAGATAATAATGCCAAGTTAGATAATTTATCTTGAGCTAAAGAATTTCTTAAATATGTTTTTATCAGTTTAAGTTTTGAACAACTTCTTTCTCCAGTAGCATTTGAAATCATCAATGTCAGATATATTCTAATGATAATGCACATATTGGGAAATAATTCTGTAATTTCCTTTCAAATTAATTACTTATAAATTTCCAATATATTTGATTCAGATTTCGTTCTTTGGAGCTTTACAAATTCAACAAATTGAATAAATTCATTACTGAAGTTTATATCGATATCGTATTGGTAAAATGATGATAATATAGATGATATCTCAGATATTTGTTCACTGGATGGATTATCAAGTTCACATAAAAATCCGAATAAGTTGATTGGCTCAGCATAAGTAAAAATTCTTTGATCTAAAAAGTCTAAATCATTAAATGTATATTATTTTAATAATATTATTTACAATCATATTTAATACTTACGTAGAAGTTTATCAATAATAGATAAGAGATTATTAATTTCAAAATGTTTTGATGTAGTCTGTATAGGTCATATTAGTCCTATTCATCTGGTTGGTCCGTTTCTTCAAAATGTAATTTCCGTTTACTATGTAATATAGAATAGGACAAATTATATTGTTTAATATACCTTGCTCTTTTGGATGAATATGTTAATATCTTAAATAATTGTTTTGCCTTTTTCTCAAGATTATTAAACTCATCTCTTAACTTATAAATATAGCTATGCAGACTCCTTAATAATATAACTGCAGTATTGAGATCAATGCTTGTACTTTGAAGTTCTTTAGACGTACGATTTATACGTTCTAATATAGTATTCCATATCACAGTAAATAAAGACGTTTCCAAATTATTAAATTTATTAAACAACCATTTTACTTCATTTAAAGAAATACATTTAGATAGCATTCTTTATTTTCAATAAATTGCTTAATTATCTCTTTGAAAATTAAATATCCATTCATTAAGGCATCGGTTGCATCAGCATGCGAAGACCATCTTGTTGTGCACAGTCTTTTTGGTACTTTTAAATGCTTTTCACTTAGTTATTTTTTCATGATATTCCATCTTCTTGGTGGTGTGAAGAATATATATAATCTTTTCATGAAATCAAAATAATCAATGATTGAAGATGTCTCTAATGCAGAAATGCCAACTAAATTAAGTGAATGTGCGGTGCAAGGAATCCATAAAGCTGTTGGATTAACTGCAATGATTCTTGATTGCATACCTAAAATAAATAATTTATATTATAATATATATAATAACATACTATTGATAGCTATATAATATTAATTAATAATTTTATAATAATCTTTATATTACCTTTATATCGGCCAGACATATTTGACGCATTATCATAACTCTGTCCTCTACAATTTTTAATATCTATTTCATGTTCGTTCAGGAAAGATAATAAAATATTTGCTAAATATTCTCCAGTATGAGATGTTATAGGTATAAATGTTAAAAATCTTTCAACAATATCATCTTTATTTATATATCGTATTATTATTGTTAGTTGATCAACATGGCTTATGTCGGGTGTTAAATCTACTGATTTACTATAGTATTTAGCCTTTTTACATTCATTGATTATGCTTGATCTTACATTATCACCTAATAGTGAAATAACCTCATCACATATTGTTGAATATGGATAATTAACATTTCCTTTTCCACAGTTTCCATATTTTAATAAATTATCTGCTAAAAAGTTATCATATTTATCTAGTAATTCAATAGTTCCAAGATAATTTCCATTTCTTGTTGAACCCAAATCCTGATTATCACCTCTTAAAGGCAGTTCACGTGAAACAGGTATTTAATGACATTTATAACTCTCTCTATAACTTTAAACCAATATAACTTCTCATTATCCAATTGATTATCCAGGGATGCTTTAATTTTGATAACTGAATTTGTTACTCTATTAATCATTAGCATGTATGCGTTTCGATGCCTACTACTATTTTCATGTGAAACAGCATCCTCGTGAATATGTTTCCAGTTACTATAACCAGTTATAAATTTAAATGTTTGACTAGGTGGATGGAATAATATGCCACTTTTTATTCACAATTTATTCATTAATAGGATTGAATCAAATAATTTTGCAACAATAAAATTAAAAATGTAATGGGAAAAAAATGTATATAAAGTATATAATTAAATATCTTAAATCATATATTAATCAATACATATATATTAAAATAGTGCAATTATTTGATCAAGATTTCCTTGATCAAACAATTTGCTTTAAAAAATGATGGGCCCCAAATTCTGAGTGGGCCCCCGAGCACCGTGCCCGGTGTGCCCCCCCCTTAACACGGCCCTGGTAGTATGATATTGTAGTGAAATTGTGTTAAAAATGTTTAATTTATTTATAAATATAATTGATATTTTAGTTGAAAAAAAAATAATTATATTTTAATATTATATGCCAATAACGAGGACCATATAGGCTACATATGGCCTTATATATATTCATACTTTTAAATATAAATACATACATGTATTTTCAACTTCTTCAATATTATACTATTATCTGGCTGAATAATCAATTTCAGAAGACTATCCATTTAAAGAAGCAATGGGTACCAGCCTGTTACCCACATCTTCAATTTAAGTTACGTATACGTATAATTTAGTTATATACTAATAGTTAACTTTAATCACAATAAAATCATTGAATTATTGATTTTTTTTGTGTAAACCCAATTGATGTCTTTCTTTTCACATATTCATTGATTTAACATTTCATTGAATTATTGATTTCATTTCAATATAATGACATAACCCAATTCATTATTTACTGAATTGAAATTAACTCCCCTTTTTAACATTAATTTTACATTTCAATACTTTAATTTAAATTCATTATAATCATTATATTTCTATTTAAACATATTACAATTACTTATCATAGTGTATATTGTGTCGTGCAGAGCCTGTGATGAAATTTCCACTAGGAAATTGCCTAGTAATTGTATAAAAGGTGACTGTATACTCTGTATACTATATACTGTTTACTATACAGTAATAATCTATAGATTATATCTCCACTGCGAATTCATTTATAAATATAATGTACTACCCACTGCTTATGCAAACATCTCACAATCTAAATATGCCATACATAAATTAAAATAACCATTCTTTAAATTTACATGTAAATGTATATGTTCCATAAACTGATAACATACATCTAAATCAATTGATTTAAACAAAAGATTTGACGAGATTATAAATAGTATTACCGCTATAAATACAAAATTATCATCATAATATAATATAAATGAAACCTCATTATCTATCTACTCCTACATTCTAAACACTAATTTAATCATACCCACTATTCATAATAGTATACCCATTATAGTACTATTATAGAGTCTCTATATATGTATATATATATACATATATAGAGTAGGTCTATAGTAGGAATGTAAATGATGCTCAAATCTAAAGCATGATGCAGTCTCAGTCTCGGTTACCCAAAGCATCGATGCAGTCTCAGTATCGGACACCTAAAGCATGATGCAGTCTCAGTCTCGGTTACCCTAAGCATCGATGCAGTCTCAGTCTCGGTTACCCAAAGCATCGATGCAGTCTCAGTATCAATACCTAAAGAATCGAGTCAGTCTCAATGTAAATAACAATAGCATCGTTTAAGCCTCAGAATGGGTTACTTAAAGCATCGATGCAGTCTCAGTCTCTATAAAATGCATTGGTATTAACTAATGCTTATTAAAGGCATCATTCAAGTGTTAGTCTCAGTTTTCATAAGTTCAATATAGTTTCAGTGTCAGTTACCTGAATCATTGTTTTGTATATCAAATGAAAATAATTTCATTACAATACAAACTATAGTTTATATATCTGATATATCAGATAAGTATCATAAATAACTACCAGGAGTGTTAATTGATAAGAATATTAATATGTTCTTAAACACAAAAATTCAAATCAGCCAACTATCAATTGCATAATATTAGAATTATAAAAATAAATATAAATTGTAATAGCTACACCTAGGTGTACTACATGTAAATTGCTAAATCAAATCTTTATAGGACTATTGTAAGTTACAATTTGTAACATACTTTTAATTAATTTACCTCCTTATCAGTTAATGATATTAAATAAAATAATTCGATCGTCATTCGCGTAATATATAAATTAACACCAAGATCAATAGACGATCAGTATAACTGAACTGATGTGACAACAACACCTACCAATTAATTTCCACATTATTTATAAATTACTGGTAACTACACATTTTACATATCATCACAAGACACTAACATACCTCGCGAAATTAATAAAGCCATATTCAAGTCTTAGAGTACAGAGAATACATAATCTACATCAAATTAAAAGCAACACAACAAAAGATTCGACACACAACAGCAGATAATTTAGTATAGCGGCACCTATCGAGTGGAACAAGCTCGATATTTATTTAAGAACTTAATATTATGTCACATGAAATAGGAAACATTAATAAAAATATGGATAAATATATCAAAATTATGTTTAAAATGTAACTTCCAAAAAGCATCATCTCGGCTCGGGACAGTTTGACTAGAGTATCGGCTCGGCTTGGGCTCGTTTAGCTAAAGTCTCGGTTCGGCTCGGGCTCGTTTGGCTAGAGTCTCGGATCGGATGCCTTAATATGAGAGCGGCTTCGAAGGGACATTAGAGCCATATATGGTTATAAGTGAAAACTTCATCTAAGTTTCTGGATGGGATGAAAGGACTCCACCAAATAAAAAATAACAATAACAATAACAATAACATATATATTTATATAATTCTATATGTATGAATATATATAAAGCACGTGTATATATCCTGATGATTTATCACAGGAATACATTCCCCATAAAAATAAAAGATATATTGAACCATTTAATCAACATGATCTAAATGACTTAACAAGAGACATTGGCCTATCCAAAGAATCTGCTCAATTACTTGGGTCTAGATTAGCAGAACGTCAAATGTTATCAAAAGAAACAACATAGTATTGGTATCGTGACATTGTGTTTAGGCAGTATTTACTACCAATGGAGAACTTGTATATTGTAACAATATTATTGGATTAGTAGAAGGTATGGGTATTGCGTATGCAGATTCAGACTATAGTCTGACTCTATAGAGATTATTTATCGATTCATCACATAAAAGTCTTAAGGCAGTTATATTATATAATGGTAATAGAGTCTCTTCAATTCATGTAGCTTATTTAATTAGTATGTCAAAAAATTACAATAATATGATTGTATTTCTTGATTCATTAAATTATTATAATCACAATTGGATGATTTTCGGAGACTTGAAGGTAGTATATTATAATATTTATTATAATAATTATTTAAAATATTGTATTATTTTAATATATACATTTGTAGATCGTCGCCATACTTTTGGGTATGCAATCTGGGTATACCAAATACCCATGTTTACTCTGCAAAAGGGATAGTAGATCTGACCGAGAACATTATTCAAGACGCATATGGCCAGAACATGATAATTTACATCCTGGTTCACACCTAATACAGAATTCTCTTTATAATCCCAATAGAATACTACTTCCTCCATTACACATTAATCTAGGGATTATGAAAAATTGTATTAAAGCTCTTGATAGAAATGGATCTACCATGCAATTCCTGAGAAGAAAATTCCCAAAAATAAGTGAAGCCAAGATCACAGCAGGCATATTAAATGGTCCACAAATAACAGAATTAATACACTATAATAACTTCGATAACTCAATGAATGTCCTAACACTCCGAATATGGATTACATTTAAATCTATTATACAACATCGCAGTGCAGATTATGGAAATTTGGTAGACTTAATGGATTGTATGGAAATACTATGGTATAAAATGTTAATTAAGATGTATTTTTTAAGATCCGATCTTGATTATTTTCCAAGAAATTGTGGTGATTTTAGCGAAGAACCAATGTCCTTAAGGAGAGCACTTTCTCCAGGATATTACTATAATGGAAGATAGATATCAAGGAAAATGGGATGTAAATATGCTTTCGGACTACTGTTGGTATTTAAAAAGAAATGATATTAATGCAAAAGACAATATAAAATCTACCAAACAGTCATTAATATAAGTATTTAAATAGTATTCTATAATATTAATACTTATTATTATTATTTTATATATATAGAAAAATGATATTAATGCAAAACACAATATAAAATCTACCAAACAGTCATTAATATAAGTATTTAAATAGTATTCTATAATATTAATACTTATTATTATTATTTTATATTCCTAATAAATTATGTTTATCACCTAAACATATTTTTCTTGATAATTTATTTGAAATATTTGTTACAAAAATTAAAAGTTGAATACAAAAAAATAGAGCTGATTGAGCAAAATGGTTTTCAGATTTGAATTAGGTGTCAAAAAGTAGTTTATAATTAGTTAAGAAACCCTTGATAACAAACAAAAAAATTAAAATGCAGACCAGTATTATTTATTGCATTTTAATATTCTAGATCCCAAAAAGTGTGCTTTTAGAAAATTTCACAGTACAGAAACTGCTTTAATTTATCTCATTGATGATATTTTATGGACTTTAGATCATAACAAATTATACTGTTAATAATATAAAGTTACTTATCGATATATCATCAGCTTTTGATATAATTAAGCATGATTTACTAATAGATCTGATAAAAATGATTAGGTTATCTGTTATTGTTTTAATATAGTGTATCTTAAAAACAGATATTTTACTATAAAAATTAACAATGTATATTCATCAAAAAATTTACTTATACATGGTATACCACAAGGTTCAGTATTTGGTCTTATATTATTCTCAATTTATCTGTTCCCCTTTATTGAAATTTGTCACCAGTCTACTGATATTAATTATTATCTTTATGCGGATGATTTACAAATTTATATCGAGCTGCATTTACATATTTTCTCTTCCTTCTGATAATTATTCTTTGTTGAATTATTTAAATACTTAAATAATTGGTTTTTATAAAATAATATATGTTAAATATGTCTAAAACCTCAATTATTATTTGTTCATGTGTCACTTCCTTTTTCCTCCAGTAATTGTTGATGTACACATTATTTCGTCAACAAATTCTGTTAAAAATCTTTCTTTTATTTGTTTTGGTAAGCTACGTTTTATCGATCCGATCTCAAGTAGGTATATGTCGATTTCCATTTTTCTATTTACACAAAATAAAAACAATTAGAATTTTTTACCTGGTAATATTTGTAAGCTCCTAATTAAATAAATAGTCCTGTTTCTTATTGAGTACTTAATTTACTTAATTTACTTTTGGCGAATTTTCGTTCGACTTCGCCTTGCAATCTACCCCTGTCGCTCATTACTTTCCAGATCTCATCAATAACCTTTAGATCGGTGTCTTCCTTTAGATTGTATATGAAATAATACTTTTGTCTTCCGCGATTTCTCGTGCCAAACTTTGGTTCCCATAAGATTAGGTTATGAGCCATTTCATCATTGTGGCGTAAGCAGTGACCAGCAATTCTCATTCGCCGACTAGCAATAACATCAGTGATTAAAGGCATTACGTTATAAAGTATTTTATTTGATATCTTATCACGCCATTTAACACCTTTCTCAGTAACTTAGTGTGGCAACCGTCTATTTTTCTTCGTAACTTTTTATCGATAGTCCAGATTTCACTTCCGTATAAAAGGATTGTCTCTATGCATAACCATGGTTACCTTGAAAATCCTGATCTTTAAATTGTTATCAAGTATAGAGTTCCAGAGCCTTTTAATTTTATGACAAGCCCGACATGCCATTGCTTTTCTTATATAGGAATCTTGATCCGAGCTTGCCATCCATGAGCCTATATATTTAAAGTTGTCGACATCTTTTAAAGCTTTATTTTGTTTTTGCGATTATATTGAACCTGGTATGGGATGATTGAACACCATCATTTTTTTTATTTGAGTTTAGCTTCAGTCCAATTTTCTTTGTTTCGAATTCAACACTTGTGAGAAATTCCTGTGCTTGCTCGATTTGATTCGTAATAATGGCAATGTCATCTGCATTGCTTAAATATGTGATTGTTACAGATGGATTTCGTCTGCTTAGTCTTTTAGTTAGCATAACAACGGGTTCTTCTTTTCCTTTTAAATCAGTTCTCATAGCACAATCGAGTACGATTACAAAAAGGAATGGTGCTAATGTATCACCTTGTAATACAACGCTATAATGTTAAAAGAGTCAGTCTCGCCATCTGGTGTTAATACTCTAGGATGTGTGTTTTCGTGGAATATCGATATTGCGGATATTATTGATTGTGGAATTCCATAGGCATATAGAATTTTGAGCATTCTATATCGGTTGATACTGTCAAAAGCCTTTCTGAAATCGATGAATATGATTATTGTTGATAAATTGTCAGCTTTCACTTCTTCAATTAATCTTCTCAATGCAAGTATATGAGTTGTCGTATATCTTCCTGGCCTAAAACCATTCTAACTATTCCTTAGAATAGGATTTATAAATGGTTGAATACGAATAAGAATAAGTTTATTTGTAATTTTCTGTGAAATTGTTGATAGTGAAATACTTATATACATTTAATATACTTATAATAATTATTTACATCATTTAGATTACCTGATTTTGGAACAGGTATTATATGACATGTTGACCATAGTTTATGTTTGTCATGGTTCATCAGGACTTCATTTGCATATTTCAGAATTATGTCATCAAATTTACAATATTGTAATGCTTCAAGAGCTATATTATCTGGATATACCAGCTGCCTTTTCATCTATTAATTTATTATTTACTATCAGATATTCAGAAGATGTGAATTCAGTTTCTGGGATATTTAGCTCGTTTTGTGTGATAATGGTATCTGGTATAAATTATTTATTTTCAGGGTATTGT
Organism: Osedax fenrisi; assembly: GCA_964019155.1. Classification (NCBI taxonomy): domain Eukaryota; kingdom Metazoa; phylum Annelida; class Polychaeta; order Sabellida; family Siboglinidae; genus Osedax; species Osedax fenrisi. The sequence goes on along the minus strand of OZ025241.1, from coordinate 59,541,406 downwards.
TCTGTTCAGAGCAAATTGTTGAAGTGTTCATACCATTTCTCAACTCTTTCATCATTGTTAGTAGATTTAATAATACCTTTTATTATTCTTTCTTCCAGTTATGGCATCTATAAATGTCCAGCATTTTGCATGTTTTGCTAGATTATTTGCGTCCTCTATATCTTGTACAGCAGTATTAAGTTGATCAGTTTCTATTGTATCATATGCATATTGCAGATTCAATTTTGCAACTTGTAATAATATTTGACTTTCGGTATGTTTATTTCAATATGTCTCTTAAAAGCTTAATTTACTTCTTTACGTGAATCAATGATAGTACTGTGTTGGAGTGTATTTATAACAGATTAGGTTTCTTTGGTAGTAGTTATGTATGGATTCTTGGTTAGCAATGATGAAGTGTTCATAAATTATAAATGATCAGTATTCTCACTAAGATTATTTAGTTCTCTGTATCTTCTTGTAACCGTGTCACCGTATTCCAGGGCTATATCCTTGTTTTTCAGCACGGACCAATTATATATAGGTATTGGAGTTTTCTTCTTAGAAATACGTAGACTTAGTTTTATCTTAGCCGTAAGTATACGAAGGTCTGATCCGATGCTACTGAAACTACTGTATGTTTCACAGTTATTTAATATTTCTCCATTTACGACGTATCATATTAAAGTCTATCTGAGATTTCACCCATTGCTATCTGACATATATGTCCATATTTACCTTGTATCTTTCTAAAAGTAGTGTTTGCTGTAATAAGATTAGATTCTTCTGCAAAGTGTGCAGCAATCTCTCCGTTATAATTTGTTAATTCCTGGAAAGTATATTGGTTTGTGGATGTTTTACCGAAGTGTGCATTGAAGTCACTAATAATAATAAGGAAATTATGATTTGGAATTGAAACGGTTGCGTTAGTTAATTGTTCGTAATGGACTTCTGCTTCCTTATAAGGTAGTATACTACCTTCACACGGTGCGTAATGTATTATTATTGTAGTTTTTAGGATGTCTATCAAAGTTTTTTATCATTATACGTTCGTTCCATTTTATTATCCCAAATAATTATGCTAATGTCTTATTATTCAATATAATACCAATTCCTCCTAAGGATGCATTATTACTATTCCTCCATGCTGATGTGGTTATTATTGTCTGTTCTCCATCTTTCATATCGTGTTTCATCTGTATGTACCAATTTATTATCTATTACACCAATTGTACGTATATTGTGCTTATTTAATAACTCGGATATTTCTTGTCGCTTAGAGTACTTTCTCAATGTTGTTACATTTATTCTGGCTATATTTATATACTGCCTGCAGCTGATCAGTTTCATCTTTTTGTCTTCGATATTAAGTCTACCCCTTCCTTTCGGGTTTGGAGGTAGACCGTCATTATGACTTATTTGAAATGAATTGTCGTGTACATTGGACAATATAAAGGCAGGGGCTTTAACCCTGGTGCTGGTTTGTTGCAATTTCATTGTAAGTTTTTTTTAAGCTAATTAAAACGTGCGGGCGCCACTCCATAAATGAATAAGCAGCCGCTTACTAGTACTCATTATTATATAATAAAGTTTAATTACCTCGCCAAAATAAAGTACCTATGATAATTTAAATGCCTTGCGAAATCCAATATCCTGCTTACAATGTCTTCACGTAACCCTACTGGGGTGGCTGACGGTTACAATGCCTTGCCAAAACTCAACCTGTATGTTGTCCTGCACTTATTGGTTATTAACAGTTAACCACTATATATAGTGGCCATTCCCCTATCCTCAACCTGTGGAACCAGTGGATGGGAGTTAATATTCACCAACATCACAAATTGAGTACTACACTGCTTTATATCACGAACTTAAGTCCGAGGAATTCCTTTATATTCTACAATTTCATAAATAGAGTTATACGGTCATCAGCTTACTATTTCGCATAAAAGTATCTGATCATACTTGCACTTCAGATAAATTATATGTTATAAAATGGTTATCTTCTAAACAGCGATCAATATATAAAATTATTATGATTTTTTATAAATGAATATACCTTAAATCACCTAAATATTTAAAAGATTTGCTGACATACTTGATTGAATCGAGAAAATATATCTTATTCCAGAAAAATACTTCGATACCACAAGTTCGGACTGTCTATATATGGCAAAATATCTTTTCGGCATTAGACATATGCACTATAGAATAGTCTACCTCGAGAGTTAAAGCGTATATATCCATAGAACGTTTCAAAAGCAAAGTCAAATATTGGATTATTGGTATTTTTAATATTCGTATATTTTTATTTTATATTATTTTATTTTGTTAACGTTTATTAATCTAATTAATCTAACAATCCTATGTTGTTCTACTTACATATTATTTTATCGCTTATTTATTTATTATAATTTTTGCTAAAATACATATGAGAACTCTTTTTGTTATATTAGTGTCTAAATAATCATCTATTTATCTTTATATATATATTAGTTTACTTGTTTATATCGAGATTATTGTTTCCCGAACAATGAAATATATCCAAATATCAAAGTTCATCATCTCGCTAGTCGGTATAACTGTATAAGCGCTAAATAGTCCTGATATAACATGCAGGTGGCCTCCCTCGTCTTCTATATCCATTAGTATTTTCCCAATAACTATAGTTCTATAGATCCGAAACAATATTAGGCAAATTTTAGGCGTCGACGTCTGATTTCTGTAGATAATTACTATACCCATAAAGTATACTTCATTATATACTTCGTTATACACACCCTACTTCATTTTTCCAAAGAGGTATACCTTTTTATGAATTTCTGATACCAATTTAGTATCATTCGTAGTATTTGAGTGTATGAGCAATATAGTTATATGAGTAGTGTTTTGTGAGCGTCCAAATATCACATCCGTATAGCAGAACCGATTAAACTATGGAGTACATAAGCCTGTTTTTTTTGTTTACTACTAAGAGTTAATTTCCCGATATTTCGCATTTGAAGACAGGTTCTCCAAGCAAACGTTTTTCTGATTTTCAAGATTTTCAAAGCTACAGATATGATCCATCTGTAGCTTTGATTTCAAACTGTTGACTGGTGCTGTAGCACTTGATCTGTAGATTTGATTTCACTCGTTTTACTTGTTATTCTACCTAGGTAATACCTATCTCTAGGGCGTATTTGATACCTTCACTTACTAATGTCATATCATATATGAAGTATATACATATATGTAATAGTTATAGGTGGTACTCGAGCAGAAGAGTACTCTTGAATTTATCTGATTTCTATTGTAAGTTATCGATTATTTTATGAGAATATATTCTAATAAAATAATCGATAACTTACAATAGAAATCAGATAAATTCAGTCTCACTTATTTTATTGTGTCACTGCCTTGTCTATAGCATTGTGAAATGTATGCAAGAATACTGCTACTCCCATGAGTTATCAGCGCAAAAAGTAACTATTGCAGAGATAAATCTTTATAGTGATATAATATCACAGATTTGTATATTACCTAGATTTGGTTTCTTAAATTTGAAATTCTCAAAGTTCTTTGTAACTCTTGTGTCTATGATAAACATTTATTTTTAAATAATTTAAAATATTATACCTATTTATTTAACTTGATTATTTATTAGAATATCTAAAATAAAATTAATGTTAGTATATAGAAATGGCATCATATATTATAAATATAATATTCATATTAATTAATAATTACATTACATGAATATATATCTAATATATTATATTTTTTTTTAAATAAAATTAATTTAAAATTAAAAAAAATACATATTTATATAATTTAATTTAAAATTAATATATATTATATATAATAATTTGTATCATAATCTAAGTAAGTGATATATTTTATAAAAATATGATGTTTATTTAATAATAAGCTTGTTGTAAACCGTAGACCTATTTATAGTTTATCTATTAGTAGTAGTTAAATTATTTAAATTTAATTTTAATAAATATCATATTTAATATGGTGTCCGTGGGACACTGTCCGATCGGTGACGGTTCAAATCTATCGCGTAATAATTTAAAAAAATAAAAACTTGAGGCGGGAGTTTATTCGTTGTATTGAATTTAAGTTGTTCATAAAATTCTAATTTGAATTAGGTTATAAAATGTACATATTATAGAAATGACATAAGTCCTTTATTGGATATATATATATTAATTTCTGTGTATTCGCGACTCCCGTGGACTGACGGTTTGAGAATGTATATATATATTTTTTTAATTAATATGTGAGGGTATTTGGTTTAGTTATATTCTGTTTTGTTTTCTTAGCTACATTACATCCAAAAGTGAACCTATACAAACTAAACTCGTCCTTTTTCGCGCTTATTTACATTAACAACACGTCCGTTATAATATATTATACTAATAGAAAAGATTTTTCTAAGGAAATATATAACACTTACGCGGAATCGTGTAATTAGAATTTGTATACAAAATACCCCAGTGCCAACTATACCGGGTTACTTTTAGGAACTAGGTGTTGTTTATAATGTAAATTCGTATTTAACTATACACTTTTAAAATGTTAAATAATATACATTAAATTACTATTTATATGATGAAAACTAAGTGTTCATTACTAATATATAACAAACAAATATGATATGTATGTTTTAAATGCTATAAGTATATATTTAGTAAGTAAAAGCTAATTTATATTGCATGTAATTTAATAGAGCAATGAAAACATTGTTGTATGCAAACAGAGCCGAACCTAAATATATTTCAGTGATTTCGATACTACTGCTAGCAGCGGCAGGGGATATTACTAAACTACGTTGCATGCATAGGGAGTGTTATATCTTTGCTTCGCAAAATCTTTGCCAATAGTATATGATAATAATTATTTTTGGTATACTTATTATTATAGTATTTATTTATATTTTATAATAGCAGTTATCTAATTATTATAGTTTATATACTAGTAGTAGTTACATATATATTTAGATATACAAATTTATATTATATTTAGTATAATTATGAATTAATAATGATTATAGTACTACATTATTAATTAATATTATTTTAATAATAATATTATTATATTAATTATAATTATTATTATATTAATATACTATTAATATATTATAATAATTATTTTTTATTTTTATTTTACATATATTTAATTTACTGCTAATTGTATCTCCTCTTACATTTTATTATGTATTCAAATCTCTTCAGAGGAATTTAAGATTTATAGATATAAATAATTATATATAATGAAATATCGAAATACAATAATATAAATCATATAACTTAGATTTATTACCCGTATACTATAGACTATAGACCATGTTATAATAATTTTGATATATGTTATAATAATAACATTCATTTCATGAACAATTAAACTATTTAATGTTTACAACTGAATTTGTTTGACCACTAAAATAAAGGAATTTACTGCAAGGATCTTAACATATATATGACAATACAAACCTGATTATTATAATTTTTATTTATTTTAATTAAATGTTATATGTTACTTGTATCTTGTTAGTATACTTTATATTATATTTATTCCATCAGGTAGTATTATTTTATACCTTTAGTTTCTACAAATATTAAACTTTTAAAATATATCATTAATTTATCATTAATATATCGTATAAACAAATATCTAAAAAGTTATTAACCAAGAATTATATAGTACAATTGAATAATATATAATTTAATAGTATATGGGCCTTAATTAAAAAAATTCACAAATTATTTATATAATATTCATTGCTACAGTCGTATTATAACTATCGATATATCGAATGTAGATCGCAGATTATTCTAGGCGTACGCGGAACTCTAATCTTACTTTTAAATTTAATATTATAAGTCGTATACTAATTCCGCATCATTAGTGTATCATTACTGTATTTTGTAGCCTTGGAAATCTAGCTTAACTAACTAAATAACGTAGTCAGTAACTAGACACGCCCCCCACCCCCCGATAGAAGTCGTCACCCCTCGATAGAAGTCGCCACCCTGTGATAGAGGTTGCCACCCCCCGATAGAAATCGCCACTCCCCGATAGAAGTCGTCACCCCCTGATAGAAGTCGTCGCAGAGCGAGCACGATGTCGAAGCGATACGCCCGCACCGGTGACGTGTCCATCTCGCATACGGGCTACGAGGATGCCCTAAAGCGAGCCTCCTCCAAGTTCAACCTTGACGGTAGCGAGTCGCTGGTGGTAGAGGAACGGGACGGCGACGGCTTCGTTGACTTCAAGCCGTCCGAGCACTATTCTCGGTTCGACGCGCGCTTCCTGAACCGCGATGCGCGCTACCCCGACTACGAGTTCGACTGGGCAGTCAAGCACAGGCGTATCATCGACAAGGTAATAGTAGTAGTAGTAGTAGTAGTAGTAGTAGTAGTAGTAGTAGTAGTAGTAGTAGTAGTAGTAGTAGTAGTAGTAGTAGTAGTAGTAGTAGTAGTAGTAGTAGTAGTAGTAGTAGTAGTAGTAGTAGTAGTAGTAGTAGTAGTAGTAGTAGTAGTAGTAGTAGTAGTAGTAGTAGTAGTAGTAGTAGTAGTAGTAGTAGTAGTAGTAGTAGTAGTAGTAGTAGTAGTAGTAGTAGTAGTAGTAGTAGTAGTAGTAGTAGTAGTAGTAGTAGTAGTAGTAGTAGTAGTAGTAGTAGTAGTATAATTTATTTGATTGCAATAATCTGATGTTAAATTAATTTCTCGGAAGCGATATATAATCATAATATAAATAAATATTTTATAAATGCGTCAGAGTATATTAAAGTGTAGCAGTTCATAAAGTTAGTCGGTTCATTTAAAGTAAGTATCTGTATAGTTTGTTTTTAAATTTGTTGAGTGTTTTCGTTTGTGATCGTGATCCAGTGAGATGGGTATAGTTAGCTGATTGGTTGTTGTTTAACGTGTACTATTCGATGACCTTGAGGTGTTCTTCAACGAGGAAGCGTTCATCGTGAAGGGGACTGACGAATACCACGATTGCTGGAAGTTCGTAGAGAATTTCCTGTGCTTTCAGAAGAAGCGTTCCCAGCAACCAGAGTTAGTTATTCTATTAGCGGTTATTACAGTTATTCTATTAACCTATTAAGGGTTGGAGTTCTATGTTCTCGACATTATATGTAAAAGATAGTGCATTTTGATGTTTACTAGAACTTTTACAATTATGTAAGAAATGGGTATACTAAAAAGTTTTTTCTATCGTGTATAAAATAACAGTATTTTTTTTCATTACTATCAAAAGTGTTGATCATATGATCCAGAGAACCAATCAGCAAGATCTGCGTATATAATCTCGAGATATGCGATACTGGTATCGTAATATATCATTGAATATCTTATAGAATTATTCTTATCGGTATCTCGATAAGAAAAACCTCTAGTCGAACAACAAAGCTACAATGAAAATTGTTACATCTATTACGCTACGCATATCACATATCACGATTATATTACTGGTTAAACATGGTTAAACGTGGAACATGGTTAAATGATTTCATAAATTCATATCCTACGCCCATTTCTCTCTCCCTCCGTCCTCAGCGCCAAAGAGAATAAAAACAACCGAACGGCGCGCATCTCTCAGCGCATACGCATCACGGAAGACGGTCGTCACGCCTACGACCTCTACCGTGAAGGTGACGACCTCAAAGATCATCGGCTCCGCTGCACCGCGTTCAGACTGCATCAGTTCCAACGGCTGCAGCTCTACTACAACGACTTCGTACAGAAACAGAAACTTTCTAAGCTAGTGAAGGTTACGCAGGCGTCGGTGGTGCCTGGGTTATGTAGCCCTTACGACCAGGTCTAATAACACTGTGATATAGCCCGGTGATCTTAATTATAGGCATACACAAAATATAATACAAAATATTAACATAATTTTATTTAGCTGGAGTACACATCCAGACATTTAGATGAAGTTTTTACTTATAACAATTCATCTAATATCCCTTATAAGCTTCTTTCGTGTTAAGGCGATCGTGATTTTAACGAGAGCCGGGAATTATGTAAGATCACTTAGAAATATTATTAAGACCTATATCATTGGTCCGTATGGGGCTTGAACCAGCGTCCTACTGCTTGTGTGTCTGATACCTTAGCCAATTGGCCAGTTAACTGAGCCACACGGGCAGTTATGTATGTTAATATTATTATTATTCATTTATATTTAAAATAAAATAATAAGGAATCCATTAAAATATTAAAATAATAAATTGAAATGATTGTAATACGAATCATCTGATATATATATATATACATGATGATAGATAAAGTAAGTAAATCTGTAAGTAAATCTAGAACCTTTAAGGTACTAATTCCAATAGTTATATTTTAATAAATCTACGATTAACTATTCGAAGCCTATTAACCTGATTAGAGTATGATCATGTGATACACATACATAAACGCATACACACACACACCCCGCGCGTACAATAGATACAGAAGGATCAGAAAGAGCTGCCTATCTACAAGTACAAGGAAGAGATCGTAGACCTACTGAAGCGGAACAGCGTCATAGTTATAGCAGGAGATACGGGATGCGGCAAGTCCACCCAGGTTTAGCCCTACATCAGCCCTATTTCAGCCTTATATCAGCATTATATCAACCCTACAGTAGCCCTATATCAGCATTATATCTGCCTTATAACTACCCTATATCAGCATTATATCAACCCTACAGTAGCCCTATATCAGCATTATATCAACCCTACAGTAGCCCTGTATCGGCCCTATATCAGACTTATATCAGCCTTATAGCTACCCTATATCAGCATTATATCTGCGCTCATCATCCATACATTAGCCCTACATCAACCCTATAGCATCTCTACTTCATCGCCACTCTATCATGCATTATAGTATCGATAGTATCGTCTTCAATCTATAATACTACGACGCGCGATTGAATTACAATTTAGTTGTACAAAATTGCATGCGTTTTAGTTATCGTAATATTAACTTATTCAGTGATTTACTCTTACATGAAATAATAGTACGAATATGATGCGGAGTGTTCATTGATATATCTATTCTTTAGTACATCTAATAGTACACATCATACGACATTACATATTGTTATTGTTATTTGGTGGAGTCCTTTCATCACATCCAGGAACTTAGATGAAGTTTTCACTTATAACCATATATGGCTCTAATGTCCCTTCGAAGCCGCTCTCTTGTTAGGCATCCGTAGTTTTAACGAAAGCCAATCATTTATTTATACACAATTATATTAATCTAGCACGTTTCATGCATAGCTTCATCACACGTATCAATCACATGCATCGCGTACCACCTCAACGCCACAGGTACCTCAATACTTGCTGGAAGCCGGATTCGCAAAGATCGCGTGCACCCAACCGCGTCGAATCGCCGCGATCTCATTGGCTAAAAGAGTCGGCTACGAAACTCTGAACGAATACGGCAGCGATGTAGCTTATCAGGTTCCCTATCGTAATTGAATGCACTCATCATCCACTGTACACGTATAGATAACAGAACATTTATAAATACTATTAATGTATAAACGATGCTATGAATAATATACGAGCGAGTTTATGAAAATATGATTTCAGAAAATAATTCAATAAAATTCAAACTGAAACTTATATAAATACTTCACTGCAAACTTGACATACATACGTATACACGATATGCATATCAATATATATATATATATAGACACATATAAAACATCAATATAAATAAAGAGGATATGCAATTGAATGTAGTATATAGAACTTTGCAATAGAGAAGCTGCAGTCAAACCTATAACTATAAATTTTAAATTATTATTTATATTTATATTTATTGATTTAGTTAAAAATTATTATCAAGTTTAATGCACTATCTGTATTAAAAATAATAGTTATTATATATATATATATATAAGATACAATATATCAACATTCCCCATCATTTGTTATTGTTTGGTATTTCAATTGAAGATATCACATTATTTTATTGATATATAATCTAAATTCAAGAGATTTTTAGAGAGAAATCACTTCATTCTATATTTATAACCATCATACTATTGTAATTGACCTATATAAAATTAATAATCAAAATCGACGTAGCCATTTTGTTTTTTATCAAAAAAGTGCCATTCACATATCTATATTTTACATTTTTATCAACTACTTATCCACTTTCTTTTCATCGACAATATGGCCACATACATATACACATATTTTACGAGTGCTGTGTATTTTACATTTATATCGTACAAGTTGTACAACATAACTTATTTATAAAATAATTAATTATACATATAATTTTATATATTTTGAATACAACAGAATAACGAATACGCTATGCATTCCGTACAAAACTATAAACTATTATTATATGAAGTTATGATAACCATACAGCCTTCTATAATATCTCACACTCTGTAGGTGAGATTCAAAAGAACTAAAACCGCTAAGACCAAGATTCTTTTTCTCACGGAAGGTTGTTCTATAATGAAATATTGTATTTATTTAATAATCATTAATATATATATGTATATCTTTCACTCGATCGTCACATACACCTTAACTTATATTGTATTCTAATGTATTAAAGAGATTCAAATTTTAATACTATATGTTCCTATTACTTTGATATTTTTTTAATTTTATTTACTACCACTTTATCAAAAGTTGATGTTGATGAATAGTTTACTTCTGAGAGTTAGGGTGTGTTTTTGGTCAACCACAGGTGCAACTGGTTCAATCACTAATACAAGTATGTATGTATGTATATATGTTTATTTAAATAACATGTATTATATATATATATACATACATACTTGTACTAGTAAATATAATTTAATACATACTTGTATATGTATATATAATATAGATATATATATATATATATATATATTATACACAGAGTGCGCGCATTAACGAGTGCAAGTGCTGTGGTAAGAATAAATAGCACTACCAGACGTGTTTTGTAACAGTTGGATTTTTACATGCAGTGAATACGAGTTTCTCGACCAACTGCACTTTAAACACCTGTGGTTGTTGGATCAGTGGTTGACAAAAAAAAAAACCCTTAGTGTCGTCAGTTCATGACCTCAACGAATCACATCGCTTTACTAATGGTTAACCATCAACTTCAGTCGTATCCTAGCCCTTAATGGTCAATGGTGATAATGCTGGATTGGATTGATGCGCTCAAATTGTTCTAACATAAACTATAAATGGAATTCTCTACCCGTTATCTATGTGATTACAATTATATTATATGTATATATATATATATATATATATATATATATATATATATATATATATATATATATATATATATTATACTATTATATAAACTGTGCAATATTTACTATTTAATTAGTTCTAGTGACTTAGGATGTGTTTGTGGTCAACTACTAGTGGTGAGTGGTTACTAGAAACACTATGCAAGTGTTAAACCGCTAATAGTGCAGACACTAGTGGTAAGTGTGTTTGGTCAACCACTAGTGGTGCCATCGAGACACTTGTATTCACTGCATGTTAATTGAGAAACTAGTGTCTATGTTTTAACTAGCAACTGGTATAATCAATCGTAAATAAATGCGCGCATACATAAAAATAGCAATACCGTCACGTTTGTGACGTATATTTATGATTCAGTTCATGGGCAGAGCTTATTACGCATGCGTTCAACATAATATGTAGGAGAGAGACGAGTCTGTCTAATGAAAAACACGATTTACCACTAGTGTTGTTCCTACCACTAGTGGTGTGGTTCGAATAAATAGTGGTACCACTTGTGGTACGACTAGTGTCTATGTTTTACATGCAGTGTATACAAGTGTCTAGACTACACCACCATGGGTTTACCAACAACACACCCTGACACCCCTTATACGTCATGTCCACATACAAGTCTACATACGATACCACAGGTCTACTGTTGAAGCAGATGTCTCATGACCAGACGTTGTCCATGTACGATATCATCGTTATAGATGAGGTGCACGAGAGGCATATACACGTTAGTCATATAGGGTGGGGGTAACAGCAGTGTAATATCAGTAATATGTATGTAATATGTACATTAAGGGTCGGCGAAACATATGAATATTTACATGGTGAAGATATGCATTTTGTTTTTACTAAAAGTACGATAACTTCTGAAATAAATAAGAGAATGACTATATTTGTTTAAGGCTTATTAATTACATTTAAATATAAAAATATATATATCTATATATATATATTTATATATTAAGTCATATAATTATATGACGATGAGAATGAGACATACAAGATGCTAATTTAAATAACAAAATTGTCATTAATTTCGATGATTTTTTGTTAACTAAGTAGCTACCTTAGCTATATATATATACTAAGTAGCTCATACTTAATATATATGAAGAGTTATTTATTATAATTAAGTTCAGAAAGATTCATATACATTTATCAAGTAGATATCAAAAGTTATGATGTTCAAAGATTCTAAATTAAGAGCACTAATAAATATCAATAATATCAGTTTTAATACATATTACAAATAGTGTACTATAATTTTAATGTATATTGTATACGGTTGTATTTATAAATTCTTATTTATGACAATTATAGTTACTTTTATGCATCAATTCCTATATCATCTTAAAGAAAATATATTAATGTTACTGATTTTATATAATTTTTAATAAAAAATATATTTATTTCATCAGCCCTTAACTGTATATAATGTTATGGTCTCTCTTTCATATCATTCTTTATTGAATACGATAACTTATATCACCTTTAACATTAACTTTATACTATAGATATATTCACTTCACTCAATCACTGATCAGTATTCATACGTTTATTGAATCTAAAATTTAGATTCTAAATCTATCGTAATAGTTATTCAAATTTAATTAATGAATAAAAGTATTGAACTAAAACAGAAGATATTTCCCTCTCCACCCTAATGAAGTCTACCCATACTGTAATGTAATAATTGCACTGCATACATTGTAGTTACAGCTTGTCACCACAATGTATAAACACCAAACCTCCTCCCTAGTAATATACATACGCCCTACTGTTGACAGCTAGTTACTACCCCTACCACGTATATACCCCCTCCCTATTCCTACCTTCCTGCTCTCAGATAGACTACCACTACCCATCCTCATCCCTGCTTACAGACAGCAAGTTACAAGTTGTAACTTACAACCATTACCCCTACTTCCTCCCTCCACACAAACAGCTAGTTACCACCCCTACCACTACCCCCCTCCCCTCCGTCCTCACAAACAGATAGTTAACACCATAAGCACTACCCCTCCCTCCCCACAGACAGACTACCTACTGGGTATACTGAAGTGTCTGTTGATGCAGCGTCAGTCTGTAAAGCTAGTGCTCATGTCAGCCACCATTAACTATGAACTTTTCTCGCAGTACTTCAATAACGCCGCGATTCTCAAGATTCCGGGGAGACAGGTAAGTTGTTATTTCTACGTTAATGACCAGCCAGTCAAGCACCGTTAATGATGAGACTATTTATTATTTGATTTTTTTTACATTTTTGACTATTAAGGGGATACGAACATTTCTTAAAGTTAAACATATTTTTTACAATGTTGTCTAGAGTATATAAATGGAATTATTAAAATAAAAATTTAATATGTATGCCAATTTAATTATATTTTTTGAAATTGTACTAAATATTTTAAAAATGGTATATAAACTAACCATCATTTTAATTTTTACTTTTTATGATATATTTTAGAAAACAAATATAATATATACTAGAATTAGAGCTAGATATAACAAATATTAAAGAATTAAGGTGTTAAAACTTTTCTCATATATTTTTATTATAAATTATTTTTCTATAATACTTTTCAATGCAATATTTTACTAATTTTTGACAGTCGATCATTTCGTCAATATTCTCTCAAAATTTAATAATTTATTTTGTATACACTTATAACAACTAAATTTAACCTAAAATCACTTTCCCATACCGAAATATACAAATTGATTAACCTTACCCAGTGGTTATTCACTAGATTAGCTTATCGATATGCACTTATATACCTAGGAAACATACAACCAAGCGTTTATAGTTATATGGGCACAGAGGTTAAGAGATTCATCACCCGAAGCCTAATCTATTCTAACTAATATTATAACTAACACTACAACAGATACTATAATTATACTATTAATACTAAATATGTTTAATCATATAATAATTAATTTCTTTCTCTATAGGACTTATAATATTTTATTAAATCTATAATAAATTTTAGAATATAAATAAATTAATACTATATTTACTAGTGATGTAAATGATGCCGAGCTTTTGATGCCGAGCCGAGACATTCATTTTCGGAAAAAAACTGAGCCCGAGCCGAGACTCTAGCCAAACGAGCCCGAGCCGAGTTGAGACTTTTACAAAACATTACCGAGCCGAATTGATGCTTTTTGAAATTATATTTTAATACTAATTTTTATATATTTCACATTTACATCAATTTAAAAAAAATAATCTGCGCCACCATATCGATTTAGTGAATAATAATGTAAATTTCATCTAGTGGTGTAAATAATACCGAGCTTTTTGATGCATAGCCGAGACTTTTGGTTATTGATGACGAGCCAAGACTTTCATTTTCGAAAAAAAACGAGCATAGACTTTAGGTAACTGAGACTGAGACTGTATCATTCTTTATATTTGAGCATTATTTACATCACTAGATGCCACCTATAGGAATTCAATGTAAATAGATATTTTGTATTGTAAAAAAACTATAACTCAAATATAAAATTAACAATTAATTAATATTTTTAATTCTGTAAATTGTATATTGTAAAATATAATGTACATTATACTGGACTCTATTATTTTAAGAAAATATTATTCATTATGAGATATACTATTTCAAAAAATAGTACAAATTTAAACTTATAAAAAAAATTCAAATTATGTTTTCATATGCTTATAAAATTAATTATAAATCAACGAGGTAATCCTAAAATGTATACTTAAAATGTCATCAAGTTTGGATCACTGCTTCTAGAGTTAATTTTTTTATAGGAAAAATGTAAATAATAATTATTTTGAATAAATCAAGTTTTAAAATAGACTTCATAAATTTAATATATAAATATATTTGATAATATAATTGAATTATCATACATTTATAAATATTATTATTTTATACTTATATATTATTTTAAATTATGTTATTACTTATATGCTTAGTATATTTTTAAAATTAACAAAATAGAAATGAAGCTAAATTTACAGCTATGCATTCATGTTATTGTATTCTCTTTATTTAACCTGTAGCCATCAATACTATAATCAAGCACAATAATAGTAGATATTATTATCATTTTAATATATTTGAAATATTAAATTATATATATATTGAAAAATATACGTATTTTGTGAGTTTTTCCACTATTTTCCAATAATATTATATCAGCCATATTTTATTTTTAAAAAGGTGGTATTCTAAAACGTTGATTATAATGATTCATAGATCGTTTTAAGCTCTACTTTTCGGAATATTAATATTTAAAAATAAATGTCATTTGACTGTTTCAACATTGAAATTAAAAAATGTATAATAACTTTATATTATTTTAATGATCAATACCATCAATACCTTTCTAATTATATCTATTATAAATATATTATAGTGACATCTATTCTATACCTAAAACCACTTCTACATCCTCCTTTACGATGACAACCATCTCCACCTAACATCAATAACCCCTCCACCTCTAGTACCCGATATCTCTGAACTACTCTCCTATCAATAAGAACGCTTCGTTCAGTGGCAAAACGTCGAGACTCGATCCCGCCCCCTATATTCGAATATTGGAACTAATCGATAACAAGTACGCGAAGGGTGATCGGGGCGACGTGCTGGTGTTTCTCAGTGGTCAGTGCAGCGGTCAATAGTAGCCGAAACCATTGCAGTCATGCCTAGTGTAATTACTACTACCTCACAATACCTAGCTCCATACTCCTGCCTAGCCCCACACTCCTACCTCCACACTCATACATAGCTCCACAATACCTAGCCCCCACTCCTACCTAGCCCCACAATACCTAGCCCCACAATATATAGCCCCACAATACCTAGTCCCCATTTATATACTTAATACTTACACATGAAGTACGAAATAAGTAACATTCAATGAATGCACTTCGTACAATAGTCTGTATTTATATCAATGCTTCATTGAATGTAAGGTATATATATATCATGTAGGCTTTGGTATAGATAGATCAAATGTGTGAGTCATATTATATACCTAATTATACCTAGAGTTTATCGTAATAGAATTTAGTAGTATATTTAATATAATGCGTAATGCGTAATTAGATATACACCAATACATCGATGAAGAAGGCTAGTATAAGAAGTGCCCCTAAACCATGGTTTAGAGGTTTACTGCCATCGGATATGTCCATTATCAAGCTTACACATACAGCGATATCGTACTGCTAGAGGAGAACCTGAACCTGCCCCTCTTAACACTGTCCACCCACACACACTCACACACATACACACCAACAGGTATAGCAGAGATACAGAGTGTGGAAGATGCAGCCAGGGAGTATGCAGACAAAACTAAACAGTGGATCATACTGCCACTGCATAGTAGTCTGTCTATGCCTGAACAGAATAAGGTATGCGCCCTGTACTACCACATTTGTTTGTACACTTTGTATATTGAAGATATATATTGAAATTCTAATGATATATGTATATATCAAATATTTTTGTGGTTCATTTCGATGGACTGTTATAATTACGTAACATTACAACAACAAATTAATATTAAAAACATATATCATCGATATCAAATCTGAAAAAAATATAAAAAATATTGTGTAATATATATTAAATAGATTATAGAGTATCATACATTCAATAACAAGTATTATCTAATAAGTATTTATATTATGTATACAAATATTTAAAAAAACAACAACAAATTAAAAATATAATAGGAGGCGAATATTCCAATTTTAATTCAAATATAACCATCATTAAAAACAATGATAATATGCATTACGGGTTAACACATTAACCGCTGGAGGAGCGGGACATCTATCTGCACATGAGCTGGAGTAGCAAGATGGCGCGTAAAATACTTAAATATTTACTTATTTTTACAATCAAAGAAAAATATTATATTTCTGTTATTATTAATAATAATAATAAAAAAAAATTTGAAAAATAAATATATTCATCAACATTTTTAACGTAAACAAATTTACTATTTGTTTGCTGAAAAATAATAAAATTGCATTAAACCTCTTTTAATAGAGATTATTTTGTATATAGCAAGTATATTATATTAATATAATATGATATTTTAGAAATATATGTATATTTATATTTAAAACATATTTTCACATTTTGATAAAATTAGGATTTTTTGAAATTCTAGAAAATTCCTGCATATTTCAAAGATAATTTTTTTTTAATTTTATTCTTTATATTTTCTATTCTATTAAAATAAAGAATGTTTTAAAATGGTGTCAACAAATAGTTATAAACTAGATTCTTTAAAATGTTTTAATATATATATATATAATATATGAAATAACTATTATATAACGATCGAATAACAATATGTACTATGTACATCTTTATTTATATTTATAATCATAAATATTTACTATTATGTTATATATATATCATATTATAGAATATAATATGTTATAGAATAATACACTCATTTAAGTTAAATTCTCTACAACACAAGAAATAGCTCAACTGACTAACAGTAAAGTCTGCCCCATGTCTGCCCCATACCTAACAGTAATGTTTGCCCCATGTCTGCCCCATACCTAACAGTAAAGTCTGCCCAATATCTGCCCCATACCTAATGTTAGTGACACTATGCAACAGGTGTTTGATATTTCACCGTCTGGCGTTAGGAAATGCATACTTGCCACTAACATTGCTGAAACATCTATAACTGTGGACGGTATTCGCTTTGTTATTGATTCCGGCAAGGTTAAAGGTCAGCGATAATATTGTCAGTACTATTAAATCATCAAATCTATATTTTATTAATATATGATTATTTTTTGTGATAATTTTTAAATTTTATATTATCTCTCATTTTAATAATATCTTAGAAGCTTATATAACATATTATTATTATTATGTTTTGTTTTGTAATTTATCAATTTCCAATGATTCAGAATATATAAATTGCACGAAATTAATTTCAACAATTTTTTTAAATATTGACTCTGGATATGATATTAAGGAGTGATCATTTTGATATGTATATTAGTGAACAATAGCTAAGAAGTTATTCTTTTCTAAACTTACATCTACTATCTATATATGTTGAAGAGTTATAAATTGTATACGAGTATAGCATTACTACTACTGAACATTGATAGTTACAATGTAGTGGTGAGATATACCCACCCTCATGTTACCCCCACCCCCTCAGAGATGAGTTTTGACAGCGAGTACCAGATATCAAAGCTCAAGGAGTTCTGGATAAGTCAGGCTAGCAGCGAACAAAGGAAAGGACGCGCCGGAAGGACAGGACCCGGGGTGTGCTACAGACTGTATTCTCAGGTAGTAGTAGTAGTAGTAGTAGTAGTAGTAGTAGTAGTAGTAGTAGTAGTAGTAGTAGTAGTAGTAGTAGTGGTAGTGGTAGTGGTAGTGGTAGTGGTAGTGGTAGTGGTAGTGGTGGTGGTGGTGGTGGTGGTGGTGGTGGTGGTGGTGGTAGTGGTAGTGGTAGTGGTAGTGGTAGTGGTAGTGGTAGTGGTAGTGGTAGTGGTAGTGGTAGTAGTAGTAGTAGTAGTAGTAGTAGTAGTATTAGTAGTAGTAGTAGTAGTAGTAATAGTGGTAGTGGTAGTTGTAGTGGTAGTGGTAGTGGTAGTGGTAGTAGTAGTAGTAGTAGTAGTAGTAGTAGTAGTAGTAGTAGTAGTAGTAGTAGTAGTAGTAGTATTAGTAGTAGTAGTAGTAGTAGTAGTAGTAGTAGTAGCAAATTAATGTTTTCTATAATAATATCTACTATTTAATAATAGTTGATAAGATTATATAAGATTATTTAAAAATAACATTGATTATATAATTAAAGCTCTTCGTAATTAATTATTAATTTAAATATTTAAAAGATTTTATATTTATTTATATTTTCACTAGTAAGATTACAACAATATTCAAGCCTATAGCCAATACCCCTTTTATTAACTCCCTACCCACTCCACCCTAGCAAGACTATACTCTTTATGCATACACAACCCCTATAGTTAATAACCCCATTAGTAATTCTCCCATATATCTATACCATCATTATTAATATTCATCTCCCTATTTCTAATATAACCCACATTATTAACCCTCCCCTATTTTTTTTCCCCCTATTGCTATTACCCCCTATTATAAACCCGCCACCCTCCATCTCCAGCAAGACTACGAAGAGATGCAGCCCTACAAACCCCTATAACTAAACCCCCTCTCCTATAGCAATACTAAGATAAGATACAACCCTACACAACCCCTATAGATACCCTCCATTATTAACACACCCTGCACTCCAACCCCAGCAAGACTACGATGAGCTGCAACCCTACACAATCCCTATAACTAATACCCCACCCCCCTATTACTAATACCCCCATTATTTACCCCGCCCCCTCCACCCCCAGCAAGACTACTATGAGCTGCAGCCCTACACAACCCCTAATACTAATACCCCCCTCCACCCCCAGCAAGACTACGATGAACTGCAGCCCTACACAACCCCTGAGATACACCGTGTCCCTCTCGACTCCCTCATCCTGCAGATGATCAGTATGGGTCTCTCTGACCCTCGCAAGTTCCCCTACCTCGAACCCCCCGAACCCAATGTCATCGATAACTCCATCTGGTTAACATGGCACCCATAGTTCTACTGTTTACTATTATAGTAGTGCTTTAGATTAATATATTTAAGTAGTATATTTGTATGTTTATCCTAATAATAATTGTTAAATACATTCTAGAAATATGCCTACATTAACAACAAATTCAAGAGTTAACATGTATATATATATATATATATATATAATTAAATATACATAACTTTTTTAATAAGATAGCTTATAATCAATGTAAACATAGTAAATGAATACCTATAAATATATATATATATATATAGTGAATATTTCAAACACTATATTGCGTCTATATTAAGAGTCTATACTTCTCGTATATTTCATGAAAATAGATATGAAAAACCAATATTATTTAAAACTCTCCAACTTTAAAGATTTTATATATTTGTACCTAATGTTCTCACGTATATAATAATACTACATCATTCTATATGAAGACAGTTTTTATTTATAAAATAATAATTCAATATTATTTAAAATTATTAATTTTGTTAGATGTGAATGTCAATTTTAATGTAAATAATTTATATTTAAGAATAATAAAGTTCTGGAATTTTAGCAATTATATTCATCAAATTAAAATACTGAGAATAGCTGTCAACGTTTAGTGAAATATTTGGATTATACTAAAATGAATATTTATTTGTAATAATTAGTATTGTAAAACATCTTTTACACTTATTAATAAAGACTTACAAAATGTACATGAAATGGTAGAAATGATTATATAAATTATTTTTAAATAAAAAAAATATTTTTTATAAATGAAAATTATGAAGGAAGTCTATATATGATACTATGTAGTAATATAATAATCTCAGTATAAACCCCAGTAATATGATAATCTTTTATTTTGTTACTTTATCATCTGAGTTAATTTTGTAATAACATACACTCAAACATGTTAATTAACTTAATTAATGATAATTTGGTTGCCCTACAATTAGTCATAATGAACATAGCGCATATCTACCCCTCCCGTTGAATAACCCCCCACCCCGCCCCATTCACACAGTTACCTTCAGGACCAGGGTGCCATCACCACCCTAACCGACAGCGAAGGGCTCAGCACCCGTCTCACCCCCATAGGTACCATGCTCTCAGAACTACCCGTTGACATAGTAGTGGGTAAGATGTTGATACAGGGCTCGTGTTTCCTGTGCATACAGCCCCTGATGACCATCGCGGCCTCTCTCAGTATCCGCACTCCTTTTGGTAGGTGATGCGTGCTGTGTGTGTGTATGGGTGTGTGTGTGTGGGTGCACGTATGGGCGTTGGTGTTGGCGTTGGTATGCGTGGGTTCGTGTGTGTATGTGTGGGTTCATGTGTGTGTGTATGCGGGTTTGTAGGTATGTGTGTAGGTGTGTGTGGGTGTGCATGGGTGCGTGTGTGTATGTATGTGTGTATGTATATGTGTTTGTAGGTGTGTGTGTCGATGTATTTATTTAAACATCTCATAATAATAATAATTCTATAGTACATAATGCTGGGATATCAAATGTAGATAAATATAGCGAGGAAAATAACAATAAAGATCTTTAAGAATTGTCTTTAATTTATTAGTAAACATATAATGTTGTAGTTTTTATATTCAAATGGAAGGGGTGATATTTTCTGTTGAATTGATAATGAGCAACTACATTTTTTTCCTCTCTTATCTAATGCAATTGGGGATTAGCTAAGATAATTTAATGGAATTGTTATTTCAAAATGTCTATTGTTTTTATTAGTTGTATTTTGTTACATAAATTATAGGGTAAGTTATAAGTAGTCTTTTTAATTGATAGAGTCTTCAGAGTTTAGCCAGTTAAGTTTGTTACACAAGTCAGTAATGCTAGTTATAGAGTGAGTCATAATTGAGCGGTTAAGGGTCGGCGAAACATGTGATTTTTGAAATAAATGTATTTTTTATAAAAAATTATATTATATAAAAATCAGTACATATAATATCTTATATAAAAATTAGTATATATAATATATTATCTTTAAAATGATATGGGGCTTGATGTGTACAAGTAACTATAAGTGTCATAAATATTCATTTGTAAATACTTCTGTAATACATTAAAATGATAGTCAAATATTTTTTTTTTTTAAACTGATATTACTGCTCTTTATTTAAATTAATTTTTATTCTTTGAACATCCATAAATATTGATCTATTTGAAATGTGTATGAATCTTTCAGAACTTAATTATAATAAATCTCTTCATATATTTAAGTATGAGCTAAAAGTATAACTTAGTTACTGGACATTCTTGGAAATTACTTGAAATTTTATTAATTTAAAATTAGTATTTTGTAGGTCTCATTCTCATCTTCATATAATTCTATAACTTAATATATATTATATATATATATATATATATATATATATATATATATATATATATATATATATATATATAGATTTAAATGTATTTAATATATTTAATGTATTAATGTATTTAAATGTATAAGACTTAAAAAAATATAGTCATTCTCTTATTTATTTCAGAAGTTATAGTACTTTTAGTAACAACAAAATATACTTCTTCACCATGTAAATATTCATATGTTTCGCCGGACCTTAATTATTTTGTAGAGTTTGTCTGTTTTCCAGTTTATTTGTGTGTATGTGAATATTGTTATATATATGCTTATGTGTCTTGTATTAACTATATATATATAACATGCGAGATAGACTAACCCCGCCACCCCCCACTACCCCCATTAGGTAACACCCAACGTAACCCCGAAGCCCTGACCGCCCGTAAGTCACTAGAGTCACACCACGGAGATCTGATTACACTGTTCAATGCTTACAACGCATGGCTAGAGGTGAAGAGAGACTCTTCTACAGGTATGTGTGTGTAGCCGTGTGTGTGTAGGTGTGTGTGGGTGTATAGGTGTGTGTGTAGGTGTGTGTGGGTGTAGGTGTGTGTGGGTGTATAGGTGTGTGTGTAGGTGTGTGTGGGTGTAGGTGTGTAGGTGTATGTGTGTGTAGGTGTGTATATAGGTGTAGGTGTGTAGTTGTAGCTGTGTATAGGTGTGTATTTTTGTATGCTTACTGTACTAGATACACAAGTAGAAAGTGTACATTCAATAATGTGGCATATATATGAAGGACATACACAGAACAAGACTACAGATAATAATATCATTAAAGATGACATTAATAATTATATCAAATATTACATATATTATTTAAGTATTTCATATAGAATATTATTACACAGTAAATGTGCTAAGATATATTAAATTATAACTTTATTTTTATGAAAATTTTAAAATGAATACTTATTTATGCTTAAATAGATCAAAATGTATGTATTAAATTAAACTTAAAAATGATTATGTGTTATAATATTTTATTAAACATCATCCATATAATCAAATCAAGTTATATGTATATTTAATTAATATATTATTATATCAATAAATAACAAATATAAAAAATCATAAAAAGACAATATTGCTTTTTTTATTAATATTTAGCATAAATATTAAATGATATTATCATATAAAAGTGAACATTAATTGGTAAGTATTATGTAATAACGTTGCATCGTTTAGACAGTTACACGACCACAACTAACTAGTAGGGTTACCATTAACCACTCCCCCTCGCCCCCACCCCTTACGAAGGAGCCACTAACAAATGGTGCAAGAGAAGGCTTATAGAACAATACAAACTGTACGAATGTGCCAAACTGCGTAAACAGTTCCAGCAGCTTCTCTCCGATCACGGACTATCGGTAAGTCACCATTGTCTACGTGTTGTTACGTAATAGGCCATTTTCTATGCGATGTCTACGTAATATATTATTGATATTGTCTTTTTGTGGAGTCCTTTAATCCCATCTAGAAACTTAGATGAAGTGTTCACTTATAACCATATGGCTGTAATGTCCCTTCGAATATGTGTTTTATTTTACCTAAGTATCCCTCGTTAGATAATTAAATTAAATTATGCCGAATATAATTATTGTATACTTAGTTGAAGATTACACATATAGTAATATATATATATAGTATATACATATATATATATATATATAGTAAGAAGGTAATCTTAGTTTTAATTAATGAAGTGTACATGATAGCTATTGCGATCCGATTCTTTTAAATAACCTTATAACTTGTGCAATTCTGTAATGTAGAGCAGTTAGAAATGTAAACATATATTTATAGTTAGTTGTTCGTAGATTAGCCGAAATGAACTTAATACCTACATAGCAGTACTGTGTGTGTGTGTGTGTATGTGTATGTGTATGTGTGTGTGTGTGAGTATATAATAGTATTAATTATTAGCTCACTACATTTCTATGGTGATGGTATGGTGATATTGGGTAATTGTCTCGACAAGCAGCAATTCTTCTACAATTACCCAGCTACTTGTACCTAAATCTGATAATAATGATAATAATAATATTGTCTCTACACTGTTAATAATAATATGTCTGCCTTAGATCAACCGAATATTACATAAATAATTATAAAGAATACCCACTGCAGGAATCCATTGAGGAGGATGAAAGCCAGCAAACTTCCGCCGACAGAAAACTTCTGTACTCTCAGCGTAGACAACTGAACAAGCTAAGACATCAGCAGAGAAACTCGGAGAGGAAACGTAAAGTATGTCCCTCTAGTGAGAGCTCTAGTCGACGTTAGCTGTCGTGCTTATTAAGAATAACTTCTATTATCTGTGCTATTCACACTATCATGTCTACCATACGTTACGAGTTTAATTATAGAATGTTGCTTTAATTAGTAGATAAATATACCCACAGATTAATATTAATTAGAGTATGTATTTTAATGACTTCATGAATATTTACATTTGTAATGTCCTGAAATTGAAATAATAAATATTTAATTTTTATAATATCAAATTATATATATTATTACATTTGATAAACTGAAATTGAAAATTTAACTAAAAATTCAAGATAAGTAGAATATATATATATATATTGTATAAGATTATAGAGAGTGTCTTAATATGATGTGTGTATTTATATTACTTGCTGTATTACAATCATAAGACTACAGTAGCTCTACGAATAACTTAGATGTATGCGATATTATCATTCCATTACTAGATTCAACACTAGGTAAAGTACTACTATACTAGGTATATGCATTACG
Source organism: Osedax fenrisi (assembly GCA_964019155.1). Lineage (NCBI taxonomy): Eukaryota > Metazoa > Annelida > Polychaeta > Sabellida > Siboglinidae > Osedax > Osedax fenrisi. The sequence goes on along the minus strand of OZ025241.1, from coordinate 59,516,396 downwards.
TGTATACGTGCTGGATCGTACGTATATATAACTATTAAGTTGTTGTAGAGAGAGTCATGGCTGATGTACATTTATATAGAGAACTTATTATCAACTGATATAGCAGCGGTTCACTAATCTAAGCGGCAGTCTGCGCGTGGGGCGGTCATGTGAGACCACCACACAGGAATGTGTGCGCGCGATACCAGGCACTAGGCTTACGTGTGCTGATATCACGTTGATAAACAATATGAATGAATGAACTACAATACAATACATAACAATAACGACGCATATGAATAAGCCTCGTTCACTACGCTCAGGTACTAAAGCTTCAAGATAATCTTGACTTCACCGCTGCCCTGTCTAATGATGATGTGAGTTCTGATTCTGACAACGGAGATGATGTAGATCAGGTTAGCATCTCTTATCTCCTCACTTTGTTATCTCTTAACCGTTATCTATCTATCAACTATCGGTTATGAATAGATCGATAAATATTTATTTTTAAATAAATTAATTATGCTTAGTACTAATCATAATCGTATTGTAAGTTTTAGATTTAAAAATAGGCGTACAGGAAATAGTTTACAACTTTCATACTGCACCCATTATATAACAAATGAATAATAATATTTAATACCGAGAATCATATAATGTTAACATAATTAAAAGTTACCCAAACAATGCTACCGGAACTTGACCAACCCCATCTATTTATTATCTTTTGTTAACTTATTTAATCTATATTCTATATCTCTGTTATCTATGAACCTTACCGTATCATATGATAATATTATCATTCGATTACCACAATATTACATATGAATGTTAGGTATTGATTAAATTAAGTTTGTCATAAAATATTTATATTTATAGGATATTAATTTAAACAAATTCCATATTTTCCAATTGACTATAAACTCGAGTGATTTTGTTATTATTTATATTTTATTATTTATATACATTTCTATAATACATGTTTATTAGCGTAGATATCGTCTAATTTGTGAACATTATTAAGTTGACAGCATTGTTTACTTACAGATCACAGTAAACTTTTATAACCTAATGACCTTTAACAGACTATAACTGACCTTGAGTTTCGTCTAACCAACGACCTGAAGAGTATAGACGACTCGGATGATTCCAGTCTGTTTCAGTTGCATCTCATCAAAGTCATCATCACAAGTGGCCTCTTTCCTCAGGTATCCCCAGCAACCACAGCTACCAGTGTGTGCACTGTATATCTACTTATTGTTTATGTTCTCGCATACGCTACACTGTGTACACAATCAGTTGTCTGTGTATGATTATAAATATAAATGGTGGACTTTTGGTACATATTTATATAGGTTTATGATATGATGTAGAATAATGTATAATTATAATTTTCGTAATTATTTAATTATATAATATATTCAATTTAGATATTATATATATGTTTATATTCATGTCAATACACATAAGTAAAACTTAATAAAATAAATTATACATAAATTAAATATTATTATTAATTAAGTTATAATATAAATAATATTAAATATTAAATAAAATTTAATAAAATTGTATTTATTTATGTTGACATTCAAATTTATAATATATTATATTATAATAATGGTTCAAATAATAGCATCATAATGGCATTTACATTTAATCGTTGTATCAAGAGTTATATAAATTATAACAAAACTAGCTGTTATATTAAAAATAATATCTTATCTGCTAAAGAATTCTAGATATTGTATATTAAAGTTTTCTTTATTATTAAATGTTCTAAATATTTAAATTAATTAGGAATATATCAAACTTATCTGATATTAAATATTTTTAATAATAGGGATGCTTGCACTTTCCCAAACTTTAATTATATCATTAATAATCCTTTTTTTACCATTTGTTATATCCTCGATATAGTACACCCTAACCCTCGTACCACCACCCCTCACCACTAGGTGGCCATAGCGTATAGTACACCCTAACCCTCACCACTAGGTGGCCATAGCGTATAGTACACCCTAACCCTCACCACTAGGTGGCCATAGCGTATAGTACACCCTAACCCTCGCTACTAGGTGGCCATAGCTCGTATAGTACACCCTAACCCCCACCACTAGATGGCCATAGCGTATAGTACACCCTAACCCTCGCCACTAGATGGCCATAGCTCGTATAGTACACCCTAACCCTCACCACTAGGAGGCCATAGCGTATAGTACACACTAACCCTCGCCACTAGATGGTCATAGCGTATAGTACACCCTAACTCTCGCCACTAGATGGCCATAACGTATAGTATACCCTAACTCTCACCACTAGATGGCAATATCGTATAGTACACCCTAACCCCCACCACTAGATGGCCATAGCGTATAGTACACCCTAACCCTCACCACTAGATGGCCATAGCGTATAGTACACCCTAACCCTCACCACTAGATGGCCATAGCGTATAGTATACCCTAACCCTCACCACTAGGAGGCCATAGCGTATAGTACACCCTAACCCCCACCACTAGGAGGCCATAGCGTATAGACACCCTAACCCTCACCACTAGGTGGCTATAGCAGATGAACACAACATACACAAGTCGGATGCTGAGCGAGTATTCCACACCAAGCGTAAGATGTTCCTACTGTTACATCCGTGTAGTGTGTTCAGTGAGAGATCTGACTACCTCACGCAAGCTGTCGATGAATCCATCAATAGTAAACAGGTCTTCTAGCTCTACCCTCGTGTATCTATGATTAATTTATGGTATATAGTATACATATACGTATATTTAAGTTGGTTATTAATGTTACCTTCATACAATATAAGAGTATCGGCTATACTAATTGAGTGTGTGTCAAATGAGACAATATACCTTCTTCTGGTGTAGGATTATAATGTTATATTATAAGTTTAATTAATACTATATTATTAATTTTCATCTTATTCCTAATAGAAACCACAGATATAAAATTGAAGACTCTTATTTTCTCGCTTTCGATCAGTAACAATAGATTATTCACATAATCATTAAGCGTTATACAATCAAATATAATATATTAATGGGCAACAACAACAGAAAATATTCATATTATTTTGAAACCCTTTAGAAGAAAACATTATATAAATATCATTGTAATTTAATTGAAAAAAAAATTAAAATTCTTCTAATAAATATTATTATTATTATATATTCTGAATTTTAGATAATTGTCAAATTTAAAACATGCAATATGAACCTCAGATGATATATTGTAAAAAATTTATGAAAAAACTATCTGAAATTACAATGTGTTTGAATGAAAATGTCACTCGCATTTCCGAAGACATTTTGTAATGCGAAGTCTGCTTTAAAATAAATTAAATTGCATTCATATATATATATCATAGAGATGTTGACATTATTAATGATCAATTATAATTATAATTATAATCATTATTTATTAATTACCATTTTACATTTATATAAAATGCGTATGTTTAAAATGTAGACAAACTTTTAAACAAATAGTATTACTGTTACCCGGACTTAATAATACAAGTAGTGATTTATTCACAGACTAGCAATCTAAAACTCCCCGGCAATATAACTAAGGAAAAACATTCAACATTTAAAAATAAACTACATAGATACTTACTTGAACTGGACTAACTTCCCAAGAAACCAAAGTAGGTGTAAAAATGGTATGCAAATAGCGCATTTACAACGTTGTAAATTTGGGTGCTTTGTGAGCAAATAAAAACTAGTGCATATACACCATTCTCGACCTAAAAATACAACTTCATAATGTAAAATAAAAATAAAAAATAGTGCATATACACCATTCTCCACCTACAAATACAACTTCATAATGTAAAATAAACATAAAAAATAATGCATATACACCATTCTCCACCTAAAAATACAACTTCATAATGTAAAATAAAAATAAAAAATAGTGCATATACACCATTCTCCACCTAAAAATACAACTTTGAATAGAAAATAAAAATAGTGCATATACATCAACCATTTGTATTTTCTTAATTATCAATATAATTATTATTATAATTGTTGTTCAAGGTGAAACTTGAATAAAATAATTGTGATTTTGTAAAATACTATAATGATTATTCAATAAAATATGAATTTTAAAATAATAACTTATTTATTAAAAACAGAATATTAAATTAAATATAAAATTAAAATAATAATTTATAATTAATTTATATTAGTAATAAGTTAATAAATATATTAAAATAAAGAAAAAGTATAATATTATAATAATTAGGATTACATTAAATAAAATATAAGTAGGAATAATATATATATATTATTAATTTATTTATTTAATTGTTACACTTATTAAAAATTAATAGAATTAGGTATTAAAATAAAGCATTACAACTATAAAATATAAATGGTGTATTTACACTATTCTACACCTAAAAATACAACTTATTTTAAATTATAAGTTGTATTTCTGAGTGTAAATACAACGTATTACACCTATACACACATAAATGGTGTATTTACACTATGTTACACCTATTTTCACAACCAATTACAACCAAATACAACCAATCGCAACCTAATAAACATACTTTGTTTCTTGGGAGTTGTATTTTTGAGTGTAAATACAACGAATTACAACTATACACAAATAAATGGTGTATGTACACTATGTTACACCTATTTTTACAACCAATTACAACCAAATACATCCATTCGCAACCTAATACACCTACTTTGGTTTCCTGTGAAGTTGTATTTTTGAGTGTAAATACAACGTATTACACCTATGAAATATAAATGGTGTATTTACACTATTCTACACCTATTTTTACAACTTAATTTAAATTATAAGTTGTATTTTTGAGTGTAAATACAACGTATTACACCTATGAAATATAAATGGTGTATTTACACTATTGTACACCTATTTTTACAACTTAATTTGAATTATAAGTTGTATTTTTGAGTGTAAATACAACGTATTACACCAATGAAATATAAATGGTGTATTTACACTATTCTACACCTATTTTTACAACTTAATTTGAATTATAAGTTGTATTTTTGAGTGTAAATACAACGTATTACACCAATGAAATATAAATGGTGTATTTACACTATTCTACACCTATTTGTACAACTTATTTTGAATTATAAGTTGTATTTTTGAGTGTAAATACAACGTATTACACCTATGAAATATAAAGGTGTATTTACACTATTCTACACCTATTTTTACAACTTAATTTAAATTATAAGTTGTATTTTTGAGTGTAAATACAACGTATTACACCAATACACAAATAAATGGTGTATTTACACTATGTTACACCTATTTTTACAACCAATTACAACCAAATACAACCATTCGTAACCTAATACACCTACTTTGGTTTCCTGGGTTGCTTTATACTTATACTTTACTTTAATACACTCTTCTTGTTAACACATTTCCAAACTATTTATTTTTATTATTATTATTTTAGGTTATTTATTTTGTATTATTCTTTATATATCACTTCCGACCGATTTATTTACTAAGGTATTTTTGTGACTAAATAAATTATGCTACTACTGCCCACACCCGTTTCAAGGTTAAAGGTGCTAAGGTTCACAAAGGTCATTCAGTACTATCCGGCCTCCATCAGCTGATCGCCTACGTGTCACTACTAGAGACCACTAAACCCTACTTAGTCGGGCTCATGCGTATACCAGCTTTACAGGTTATAGGGGGTACTAAAGCCCTCTCTATCCTCTCTACCCCTATCTAGTGGGGCTTATGCATATACCAGCGTTACAGGTTATAGGGGGTACTAAAGATCTCTCTACCCTCTCCCTCTCTACCCCTACCTAGTGGGGCTCATGTGTATACCAGCTTTATAGGTTATAGGGTAGCCTCCATCCATACCCTACCCTATTACTAATATACCCTAGCCTTCACTCCCCTACACTATCTTTATCTCAATACCTCGCACATGTAAATAAAGTAATGTAAACATAATGACATTCGTATATTCTCTTACCTTCCATTACCAACCACTCTGTCGACTATAATAACATTCATTCTTGGAGCTTGACTTTGAGATGTATTCTATCATTAGTGTATTTCTTTCAAAGTTGAATTGAACAAATTCACCCGTACATATATTGGTTTATACATTAACTTCCAAATACTACTTACTAGAAGCCTTTAATGCAATACCGTACAATAATCAGCCATACTCTGGTAGGGTATGCGATAACATTGATATGAATGTTCCGTGCTTGATAATATTACTAAGTAGTGTAGAGAGTAGTTAAAATACCACATCACTATATACCTCAATGGTAATACGAGAGAGAGAGATATCAATAGTTAAGTATAGCACTATATCGCTTGAATAATACCTTGATCCATGCTCCCTACATACCTACACACACACATACCCACACTAATACCCACACACACACCCGCATACAGTCTTGTCTACTGTTTGCATCGAGTATAGACACAAACGAAGACTGCACTAGGATAATAGCTGACGAATGGCTTGAGTTCTACATTCCCAACACAGATATGGCTGCTCTGATAGTCGAACAAGCTCTATTGTTAGTTGGGTAGGGGCATACTAGGCGTTATGTCATGCTATCTCCCACCCTCCTTATATCTAACCTATCTCTTCTCTTTCTATAACTTCCTCCCTCCTTTCTCTTTGTCTCCATTTCCTTTCGATACTCTATCCACCACTGTCACATCTCTACTTCACCTGCTTGTTTAGTTAAAGTAGAAATAAATACTCCCAGAATAAAGGATCATTTCCTCCTCCTACTCCCCCACTCCTTATCACTCCTCATCTCCCCCCCCCATGTGATTAGTTTAATGTTCAATTAGAAAACACTGACTGAGTTAAAGCTCCCTTTCTCCCTCCCTCCCACACTCCCTTCCTTCCTCATCTACATCTCCCCCAATACCCCTCCCCTATATGTTTAGTTTGAGGTTCAAGTGGAAGACATTGCTAGAGTTAAAGCTCTCCTCGATGACTGCTAAAGGAGAAGAGGATAGCGAAGATAAAGCTAGGAGAAAGGTAGTTAGCCTATCCACCGTTATGCCCTCCCTCTATAGTAACTATAACATTCATATCATTAGGATAATATTGTTATGGTATTGATAATATGCTATTTGAAATATAATCTTATATATATTAGCATTTATTTAAGATAACATTTTTCAGAAGATAAGTAGAGACTCTATGCCAGCATTTTATTTAAATAAGATGAAATTACGATCCTTACCGAATTTTATAAACATGTTAATAATAAAAGCAAATATATATTTCCTATCATAATTATATTAAGCCTATTATAAAATTATATATGATTTTTAATTATAATAATATCGTAAATGTTTAAAAAATTAATTAAACAATACTTACATATTAATTAATACATAGAAAAGAAGAGAGTGTGTTACTACGCATCGCCTGCTATAATATCACTCACAGAAACACTATTCACTATAACGACGACGTATTCATCGCTACCACAGCACCTCAGAAAGATCCGCCACCTGTCCAAGAACCTCTCTAAATCTCTGTCAGACTTTGTGCAGACCTACGAGGTCCTCTATTCCATACGACGCATGATGGCCGCAGAACTTAAGACTCTGTACGTGCGCAGCAGCAACAACAGCAGCACTGACACCAGCAGCACTGACACCAGCAGCACTGACGGCGCCAGGACGGATAGCACTGATACTAAGTTTATATCTCGTACGGGCGGGCGCATTCATAGGCGCGCGTAGACGATATAGAAGTGTAATTCATACGAATAATTAACACTAATTATTACAATCAATACTAGTGTTAATCAATTGTTGCATACGCATACCAATACTCGTACACAATGCATGTGCATACGTGCAACACAAGCACACACACATGTAACTACACACTAGGGTCGTACACATGAGAGTCCGCTAGTCTCGATTCCTATTAAGGAGATACAGAGTGGAGTCTTCAATATTCGGGTCCATTTAAAAATTTATGAACTTGACTCCTTGTAGTTGATTTTCGAGTTGAGTATGTGAAATAAGGCTAGAAGGCTTTTGTTTTAAACAGTATATAATACATATAAGTAAAATCAATTAAATGTATGGAATTATTTAATAGTTGAAATAAATGCTTTATTTAAGGGACATGCTATATTTATTACATTTAAAGAAATACTGTATTTCATATATAGATTTATTTATTATTAATTTAAACATCAGTCACATCAATGTTTGACTAGTAATGTAAACTCTGAAATTAGGATTTATAATTTATTTAATATTATTTTAAGGAATGAATTTGGTGTGAAGGATTCGAAACCCTAGATTTTAGGATTTAAATATTATCTAATGATTTAAACCCTTGAACTTAATATTCTATGGCTTCGAAGCCTTACAAGTATATGAAATTTTAAAACTCTACTGCACACACATACACATATCAAATCTCATACACACGCATACACACACACATAACAACATACACGTGTATCGATACAGTACATTTAGTGCACACATATCATTAGCACATATCTATACACGTATGACTCATGTTATACCCAGTGAAGAGTACTAACTAGTGTTGATACTATCTCTGCAGTGTTAAAGGGGGTGAGAAGATCAACGAATACCTGACGATTAACTGCCTGGCCAAAGATCATAGAAGTCAATGGAACGACTATGTACCCTCATCCGAAAAAGAATGGTTTCCCCCCTCGCAACCCATTAATATAATATATCACCTCAACCCTTTATAAGATATCACCTCAAACCCTTATTATAAGCTATCATCTAAATCCCTTAATGCTTCACTCAGCTGAATGTATCCTAATGTATACATGTTTAATAATACAATCCACCGTTGAACATATTCATTATATATTACAATAGTATGCTAGTGTTATTGAGGTACACAGTTCCAAGTCAGATATGTGTAGATCACTAGTATCCTATCTAGGATAAGAGTAACAGCTACTGCCCCTTACCACCACTACTACTACTCTACTACTACTACTACTACTACTACTACTACTACTACTACTACTACTACTACTACTACTACTTCTACTTCTACTACAACTACAACTACTACTACTACAACTACTACTACTACTACTACTACTACTACTACTACTACTACTACTACTACTACTACTACTACTACTACTACTACTACTACTACTACTACTACTACTACTACTACTACTACTACTATTACTACTACTACTACTACTACTACTACTACTACTACTACTACTACTACTACTACTACTACTACTACTACTACTACTACTACTACTACTACTACTACTACTATTACTACTACTACTACTACTACTACTACTACTACTACTACTACTACTACTAGGTACAAGTGCACCCGATGTAAACATGGTGATCACATGACAGTGTGTGAACGGCTACAGCACGCCTACATGTGCATACAGCGAGGCAGACTAGTTGAAGAAGAAGACGACAAAGACAAGGAGATCAGGTGTCCGGCCTGCGATGATATCCTCGAGAGCGATAGAACTCGAGACTTGTTGCGACATAAAGTCACGTGCAGAGGTACTGTAACTCACAACCGTACTGTCATGTATTCAATGTCATTACAAATAGATATTATGTATATGAATGTAATGATAATGAATTCATTTTACTCGTACGTAATATATATATATTTAATGTATGCGAGTGATATCTGCATATATACATAGTATTTATTATTATTACTATTTATTTATTTTAACAACATTTATATTAAACTTTATATAATTATTTTTAATTTCAGGTAAAAAGATTGAAAAAGAGTGAGATCATAAATGTGAACATTATCAATCATAAATATCAATATTATCAATTTTATTATGTAAAATAAATGTTACGTTATTTATCCATTATTGAATATCAGTTGTATTATAACGTAATATTGTTATTCATGTGAACAACAAAAATTTAATAATCGTCTTTTACATTATTTATATGTATATTTAATTTTTATTTAGAAGTTTTTCCTTAGTCAATAATGTGAAAAACAATATAATAAAAGAAATTAAACAACCCCAAAATATAAAATATTAATCCGCAAATATATATATATATAATATATATATATATAGATATTAAATATTGTATATATAACAAATATGTTGTGCCTATTTTCATATGGTTCTAATCTGAATAACATATCTGCCAATAATAATGAATAAACTTGTAAGCATATAAACACTTTATAAATTTTTATAATTTAATTTTTTAAATTAATATATATATATTTATAATTATATAATTATACATATTATACTTTGTTACTGAATCGAATAAATATAAACAGATTATTATATTAATGTATTTTAATATTTAATAATATATATGAAATATATATATACTTAATTAAATATATATTTAATTTTAATTTATAATGTTACACATCATGACCCAATTTCTATATCAACATATGACTTGTATATCATAGCAACGGAGCAATTGTATCAATAAATATACACATTAAATTAAAGGAGTAATTAATATAATTACTATCATTTATAAAATACGTCTACAATCTAAAATGATACTTATACACCAATATGTTATACAAAATTAACTCAAATTCAAAATTAAACTCAAACCTAAATCATATTAATATATATATATATTTTATTATATATTTTTTTATTTACGAATGCGAGTGTTTAATAATATATTTAAGATACTAATATAATATTAAGAGTCCTCAATTCCATATAAATTCAATTAAATCGTAGATCACTAATATATTTATTTATATAATATATTTAAAATATAAAATAATTTATTTTATTTTGAATTTTTATTTATCTACCTAATCTGTATATTCTATTCCTACTCAGACTGCGGCAATCATGTGATATTATGATATGTATGCGATTTTACACTACAATAGTTCTTACTAGTGATGTAAATGATGCTTACATCTAAAGCATCGATGCAGTATCAGTCCCAGTTAACTCGGCTCGGGCTCTTTTTTCCCTAAAATAAAATTCTCTGCTCGCCATCAATAACCAAAAGTCTCAGCTCAGATTAAAAAGCTCGGCATCATTTACATCACTAGTTCTTACACACATTGTTTCAGATTTTAGATTCTGATTCACAACATTATTACACACATCTAATTAGGTGAATGCTAGTATATACAAATCTGTGTACCCTTAGAACCGTGTATATACGTGTAATAAAATATTAAAGTGATTTAAATCTCATAAACTTTATTATCACACATTTATTTAAAGTATAATGATAACTATAAATATCTCTCGATTAACGCATACTATTCATCGTATACAAACCATGTTCTAATACTACTTAATGTATATCACTATACATATTGATTATTATCAAATATTTCATTAATTAGATAGAATTCTGCCGTAGGTATATGTTATCATAGTTTATAGCTAGTGATATCTATCAGTTATTACAGTACAATAGTTTAAATAAAATATATCGTATGTAATGTATATATTAATTGATATGATTCTGTATACAGTGATGGGCATGATCGGGAAAAGAATCGCATAATAGAATAAATAGAGGATCGGGATCGCCGATCCAGGAAAAAAATGGTCGGTGGCCATCACTTTTGTATACGACCTGGGGTTATATTATTGGGGGGACAATATTACTTGTATTCTGTAAGTACGTACTGTAATGTGATCGTATTCATGATGTATTGTAGAGTATCGTTACTTCTTGTATAAGCTCTTTGTACGTTCACATCACAACTTCACAATTATCGCTACTTGATATCTATAGATAACTATGTTATAACAAATGTTTAAATGATAGCTGCAAATATAAATCAGATAAAATCAGTATCACTTATTTTCTTGAGAAATATCACTTAAATAACATTATGAAGTCTGTACGCGAACATTTCATTTGTCGTGTATGCTCATTATATGATTATGTTTAGCTGATGTATGCTAATCTTCATTATAATCGGAATAGAAATGAAATATCATTATCTACTAATAAACTCACAAGAACTATATACATATATATATACTATACACTTGCTCCTACTTTTCTCTCGGATAAATAACCTATACTCCCAGAATGAGTCTACAAAAAAGTATACTATTCATATATATATATATATTTATTACTAAATAAGTAGTATACTATGCGAGGAATTAAAAAACCTTTATTTACTGTCAATACATAGAGGTCGACTATTTATATCTAAGCGCATACAATACGATACTATTAAATGTAGTCAACTATTACAACGTTTAGGGCGATGTCTAGTATACTAATGTATTGCGTATATCATGTGTGTGTGTGTATAGCCTGTGTATTACATTTTAATCTTGAAGTTTACACTCGCACGAATAGATGGTGTAAGCGTGTACACTAAATTAATAGGTAAGTTATTTAGTCATGTATATTATACATTGTATACCTACTACTGATTCTATGATAGCATATATATATATATATATATATATATAATTTATAAGGATAATTATTAACAAGAAAACTAAATATGTATGTCTAATGTACGATATATTTCAATATTATACATAATATAAATAGATTAATGAATACAATTTTATTTTAATAAATATATATATATTTATTAATAGTTCTATAAATGTACATAATTAAAACCAATTAACAATTTTCAATATATAGAGAGATTTAATTATAGTTGGTTGGATAACAAATTATAATATTAAAAGTATTGGTATTAAAATAGACATATTTTGTAATATATTATATGTTATATAATATATTATATTGTAATATGTTATAGTAAAAAGTCATAAATATTTTAATATTAATTTATTTCAATATAATTTAAAAACTGAATGAACTATGAATATAAGTGTAATAATAATAATTAATATATATTTTACTGGATAAATATATAATCCCATATATAATATAACATTAATATTTATCGATAATAATAAGTATTAGAGACTGCTAAACAAAGGTATGCATCATATCTATGCTTAATCCATTATTTATTATCTTTCAATCAATAGTGAGAGAGAAAAAATCTGTACAAAAATATAAAACCATGTAAATATATGAAGAACATATAATAACAGTAATACATGCATACTCAATATGTAAATATTCTTAATTTACAAAGTAGTAAACTTTTAACTTAACTAATATTTCAATGACAAATAAATATATATATATTTACTAGATTTAAATAGTATGGTTATTGATCCTATTGAAATAAATAACTATATAATGTAATATAGTAGATATAGTAGACGACATGCAGTAGTATCATGGAGTAGGTTACCTATTCTGCAGATAACATAGTAACTATAGATGTAGGTACTATATATATATCGTTATTATATAATAATAATACACAGTTAACAATTAAAATTATAAACTAATGTCATATTTAATGTATACTCTAAAATTAGAATGTTTTAACTATAAAACATATATTTTCGGTATACAGATACATACTACTGTATTGTAAATATTGTAAATACTCAATTAATTAAATACAGATGCATAAGCTTGTATAATATAATTCAATAATTAAGGCGGTTATTATATCATATAACAAGGTAGCAAATTATGTATTGTAATAATGTATTGTGATAATTTATTATATAGATATTAGGTAAGATGATATTTAGATATTAGCTGAATACTGACATCGGCCACCAATAAGTCACGTGTAAAACAAAAGTTAAAATAAACATTTCGCGGCTGGCGTTATATTTCTCAGTAAAGTATTCACCGATTAGTGAATTCGTGTTTTATATATATACATACATATCATAATACCGTATGTTTATATATTAATATGATATTATATAAGCCCTACACGCATTATTTACTTTAACTATTGGTTAGTCACGTGACATATTGGGGGCCGATGTCAGTCTAAATCAGATATTAAATTAAATTACATATAAATATAAAATAATTCAACTTTACATTCAGAATGTATGACAGATATATTTTATATAATATTCAATATTTATAATATACAATATTTACAATTTTTGAATAACTAACTTCTTACGTTTTAGGCAGTATTAAAATTAAATTATACTAATGAATTGATTAATTAAGCCCAAATAATTATATTTTATAAATAATATAACAATATTGATTGTGATATATATTATGTTAGTGAAAATTATATATTATGATTTTATATGTTTATATATCTTTTATATATTATATACTTATATATACTTATACAAATTAGATAACCTATAATCTATTATATAAAAGAAAGTCTATTTAATTATATATATATACTAGCCGTACCCGACCCGGCGTTGCTCGGTTTTTGAATATTTGCCTATTATCTATTATTTATTAATTATAGATATATTATATACCTATTCATGATTATGCATTGCTATATATACAATAAAATAAATGTTAGCTAAAATACAAACAAAATATAGAAAAATATTTAATAAATTAGTGGAAATATATTAAAAAATGCAACAAATATTACAAAATATGTTTTAAAAAATGTCTAAAACCCAAACTTAAACCCAAACCGTACCCAAACCGGCGTTGCTCGGATATTGATTGTTTGCCTATCTATTATTTATTAATTATAGCTGTTCCTGATTCTTCATTGTTATATATACAATTAAATAAATGTTAGCTGAAATACAAACAAATGTAGAAAAATATTTTAATAATTAAAAAATTAGTAGAAAAATATTTCAAAAAATATATTAAAAAATACAATAAATATTTTGAATATTACAAAATATGTTTTAAAAAGATGTCGAAAACCTAAACCCACACCGTCCTGACACGGCGTTGCTAGGTTTTTGATTGTTTTCCTATCTATTATTTATTAATTATAACAATTCCTGATTTTAAATTTTTTGCCTTACCCAACACGACGTTTCTCGGTTTTTAATTATTTGCCTATCAATTATTAATTATAGCTATTCCTAATTATGCATAGCTAATCTTTAATTTTTAGTCTTCTAACTAATATTTAATAAATCTAACTGTATCCGATGTATATGCTATGCTATGCTAGCGTTGTTCTTTTTTAGATTTATTCGTAAAATATTTTGTAAAAATACAAAAAATAATTTAAAATATTATAAAATATATTTTTAAAAAGTGTCTAAAAATATTTTTTAAATATAAAAAATATTTCAACATATTAGTAGCCATACCCTACCCGGCGTTGCTAGGTTTTTGATTGTTTGACTATTTTTATTAATTATAGCTATTCCTGATTATTCTAAAATATATAATTGCTAAAAAATACAAAAAATATTTAAAATATTATAAAATATGTTTTAAAAAAATGTCGAAAACTCAAACCTAAACCCAAATCCAAACAGTATCCGACTCGATATTTATCGGTTTTTGATTATTTGCCTATTTATTATTTATTAATTAGAGCTATTTCTGATCCTACATTTCTAGTATATACAATTAAATAAAGTTTATCTAAAATACAAACAAATGTGGAAACATATTTTTTTTAATATTTAAAAAATTAGTGACAAAATATTTCAAAAAATACAACAGATATTTCAAATAATCCAAAATATGTTGAAAACCTGAACCCAAACAGTTCCAAATCGTCGTTGCTCATTTTTTTATTATTTGTCTATCTATCATTTATTAATTATAACTATTCCTTATTTGGAATTTCTTGCCATACCCAACTTTGCTTTACTTGTTGTTTGATAGTTTACCTATCTATTATTTATTAATTATGGCTATTCAAAATTCTGCTTTTCATATACAATAACATAAATTGTTGCTAAAATTCAAACAAATTTATACAAATATTAATATCTCAAAAATTAGTGGAAAAATATTTCAAAAATATTTCACAAAATATTTTTAAAAATACAACACATATTTCCAATATTACAAAATATTACTTAAAAAATGTCGAAAACTCAAACTGCACCCTGCATTGCTCGATTTTTGATTTTTGATTGTTGTTGCCCATTTATTATTTATTAATTATAGCTATTTCTGATTCTGTATTTCTGTATTGCTACAAAATATATTTTTTATAAATTTTCTACAAATATTTTAAAAAGTATAATATTTATATCTTATAATATTTATATATTTATTATATAATTATAATATTTTAATTATATCTTAAAATAATAATATTTCAAAGATTAGTTGAAAAATATAAAAAAATATTTCAAAAAAATGTCCACAAAAATGTTTACAAATATTTCAAAAAAATGTTTTAAAATATTTGAAAAAAAATTTTTAAAAATATTTCAAAAAATAGCTGTACCCGACACGGCGTTGCTCGGTTTTGATTATTTTCCTATATATTATATATTAATTATAGCTATTCCTGATTCTTAATTGATATATATAATAAAATAAAGGTTAGCTGACATACAAAACAAAGTAGAAAACATTTTCAAATAATATGTTAAAAAATACAACAAATATTTCAAATATTAAAAAATATGTTTTAAAAAAATTTCTAAAACCCAAACCTAAACCCAAACACAAACCGTACACTACCCTGCGTTGCTAGGTTTTTGATTATTTGCCTATTAATTGTAGCTATTCCTGATTATACTTAGCTAATATTTAATTGTTTTCTTCTAACTAATATTTACTAATTCTAACTGTATCCGATGTAGACTCAGCATTGTTCGTTTTTAAGATTATTTGTAAAATATTTGGTAAGATTACAAATAATAATTTAAAATATTACAAAATATATTTTTAAAAAGTGTCTAAAAATATTTTAAGAAATATAAAAAATATTTCAACATATTAGTAGCCATACCTGATTTTTAATGCCTATTAATTTTTTTTATTAATTATAGCTATTCCTGATTATTCTAAAATATATAATTTCTAAAAATTTCAAAAAAATATATAAAATATTACAAAATATGTTTTAAAAACAAACCATACCCGACCCGGCATTTCTTGGTTTTTGTTTGTTTGCCTATCTATTATTTATTATTTATTAATTAGGGCAATTTCTGATTCTATATTTCTAGTATATACAATTAAATAAAGTTTATTTAAAATACAAACAAATATAGAAAAATATTGTTTATAATATTTCAAAAAATATTTTAAAAAATACAACAAATATTTCAAATATTACAAAATATGTTGAAAACCCAAACCCAAACCGTCCCAAAACGGCGTTGATCGGTTTTTAATTATATGCCTATCTATACTTTATTAATTATAACTATTCCTGATTTAGAATTGTTTGCCGAACCCAACCCGACGTTGCTCGTTTTTTTATTATTTGCCTATCAATTATTAATTATAGTTATTCCTAATTATGCATAGCTATTCTTTAATTGTTGTCTTCTAACTAATATTTAATAAATCTAACTGTATCCAATTTAGATCTAGCGTTGTTCTTTTTAAGACTTATTCGTAAAATATTTTGTAAAAATACAAAAATACAAAAATACTTTAAAATATTATAAAATATATTTTTAAAAAGTGTCTAAAAATATTTTTTAAATATAAAAATTATTTCAACATATTAGCAGTCATACCCTAACCGGCGTTGCTAGGTTTTTGATTGTTTGACTATTTATTTTTATTAATTATAGCTATTCCTGATTATTCTAAAATATATAATTGCTAACAAATACAAAAAAATATTTAAAATATTACAAAATATGTTTTAAAAAAATGTCGAAAACTCAAACCTAAACCCAAATCCAAACAGTACTCGACTCGACATTTATCGGTTTTTGATTGTTTGCCTATTTATTATTTATTAATTAGAGCTATTCCTGATCCTACATTTCTAGTATATACAATTAAATAAAATTAAACATATGTAGAAACATATTTTTTTTAATATTTAAAAAATTAGATAAAAAATATTTCAAAAAATACAACAGATATTTCAAATATTCCAAAATATGTTGAAAACCTAAACCCAAACAGTTCCAAATCGGCGTTGCTCGGTTTTTTATTATTTGCCTATCTATCATTTATTAATTATAACTATTCCTGATTTGGAATTTCTTGCCGTACCCAACTTTGCTTTACTCGTTGTTTGATAGCTTACCTATCTATTATTTATTATTTATGGCTATTCATGATTCTGCTTTTCATATACAATAACATAAATTGTTGCTAAAATTCAAACAAATTTATACAAATATTAATATCTCAAAAATTAGTGGAAAAATATTTCAAAAATATTTCAAATAATATTTAAAAAAATACAACACATATTTCCAATATTACAAAATAGTACTTAATAAATATCGAAAACCCAAACCGCACCCTGCGTTGATCGATTTTTGATTGTTTGCCTATCTATTATTTATTAATTATAGCTATTCCTGATTCTGTATTCCTAGTATACAACAAATATTTCCAAATATTACAAAATATATTTTTTATAAATGTTCTACAAATATTTTAAAAAGTATATTATTATATCTTATAATATTTATATATTTATTATATAATTATAATATTTTAATTATATCTTAAAATAATAATATTTCAACGAATAGTTGAAAAATATAAAAAATTATTTCAAATAATATTTTTTAAAATACAAAAAATATAAATAATATTACAAAATATATTTTAAAAAAATTTCAAAAAAATGTTTAAAAATATTTAAAAAAAACTTCAAAAATATTTCAAAAAATGTCAAAAATATTTCAAAAATATTTCAAAAAATTTCTAAAATTTCCAAAAATTTCAAAAAAAAATCAAAAAAAATTCAAAAAAATAGTTCGAAAAAATGTAAAAAAAATATTTCAAAAATGCGACGCCGAAGATTTTGGACGACAAAAAATCATTTTAATGGCAAAAATTCAATTTTTCAGGTTTTTCTGGGGTACGCGGTATAAAATTCAAAAAATTTTCCGGACCAAGACCATACTGTTGCAAATTTATTAAGATCGGGTATAAAATATTTTCGCGACGTACCCCGGTTCTCGAGTTACCTCACCAGATACACACACACACACATATATATATATATATATATAATTAAATAGACTTTCTTTTATATAATAGATATATGTGTGTGTGTGTGTGTGTATCTGGTGAGGTAACTCGAGAACCGGGGTACGTCGCGAAAATATTTTATACCCGATCTTAATAAATTTGCAACAGTATGGTCTTGGTCCGGAAAATTTTTTGAATTTTATACCGCGTACCCCAGAAAAACCTGAAAATTGACTTTTTGCCATTAAAATGATTTTTTGTCGTCCAAAATCTTCGGCGTCGCATTTTTGAAATATTTTTTTTACATTTTTTCGAACTATTTTTTTGAATTTTTTTTGATTTTTTTTTGAAATTTTTGGAAATTTTGGAAATTTTTTGAAATATTTTTGAAATATTTTTGACATTTTTTGAAATAATTTTGAAGTTTTTTTTAAATATTTTTAAACATTTTTTTGAAATTTTTTTAAAATATATTTTGTAATATTATTTATATTTTTTGTATTTTAAAAAATATTATTTGAAATAATTTTTTATATTTTTCAACTATTCGTTGAAATATTATTATTTTAAGATATAATTAAAATATTATAATTATATAATAAATATATAAATATTATAAGATATAATAATATACTTTTTAAAATATTTGTAGAACATTTATAAAAAATATATTTTGTAATATTTGGAAATATTTGTTGTATACTAGGAATACAGAATCAGGAATAGCTATAAATAATAAATAATAGATAGGCAAACAATCAAAAATCGATCAACGCAGGGTGCGGTTTGGGTTTTCGATATTTATTAAGTACTATTTTGTAATATTGGAAATATGTGTTGTATTTTTTTAAATATTATTTGAAATATTTTTGAAATATTTTTCCACTAATTTTTGAGATATTAATATTTGTATAAATTTGTTTGAATTTTAGCAACAATTTATGTTATTGTATATGAAAAGCAGAATCATGAATAGCCATAAATAATAAATAATAGATAGGTAAGCTATCAAACAACGAGTAAAGCAAAGTTGGGTACGGCAAGAAATTCCAAATCAGGAATAGTTATAATTAATAAATGATAGATAGGCAAATAATAAAAAACCGAGCAACGCCGATTTGGAACTGTTTGGGTTTAGGTTTTCAACATATTTTGGAATATTTGAAATATCTGTTGTATTTTTTGAAATATTTTTTATCTAATTTTTTAAATATTAAAAAAAATATGTTTCTACATATGTTTAATTTTATTTAATTGTATATACTAGAAATGTAGGATCAGGAATAGCTCTAATTAATAAATAATAAATAGGCAAACAATCAAAAACCGATAAATGTCGAGTCGAGTACTGTTTGGATTTGGGTTTAGGTTTGAGTTTTCGACATTTTTTTAAAACATATTTTGTAATATTTTAAATATTTTTTGTATTTGTTAGCAATTATATATTTTAGAATAATCAGGAATAGCTATAATTAATAAAAATAAATAGTCAAACAATCAAAAACCTAGCAACGCCGGGTAGGGTATGACTGCTAATATGTTGAAATATTTTTTATATTTAAAAAATATTTTTAGACACTTTTTAAAAATATATTTTATAATATTTTAAAGTATTTTTGTATTTTTGTATTTTTACAAAATATTTTACGAATAAGTCTTAAAAAGAACAACGTTAGATCTACATCGGATACAGTTAGATTTATTAAATATTAGTTAGAAGACAACAATTAAAGAATAGCTATGCATAATTAGGAATAACTATAATTAATAATTGATAGGCAAATAATAAAAAAACGAGCAACGTCGGGTTGGGTTCGGCAAACAATTCTAAATCAGGAATAGTTATAATTAATAAAGTATAGATAGGCATATAATTAAAAACCGATCAACGCCGTTTTGGGACGGTTTGGGTTTGGGTTTTCAACATATTTTGTAATATTTGAAATATTTGTTGTATTTTTTAAAATATTTTTTGAAATATTATAAACAATATTTTTCTATATTTGTTTGTATTTTAAATAAACTTTATTTAATTGTATATACTAGAAATATAGAATCAGAAATTGCCCTAATTAATAAATAATAAATAATAGATAGGCAAACAAACAAAAACCAAGAAATGCCGGGTCGGGTATGGTTTGTTTTTAAAACATATTTTGTAATATTTTATATATTTTTTTGCAATTTTTAGCAATTATATATTTTAGAATAATCAGGAATAGCTATAATTAATAAAAAAAATTAATAGGCATTAAAAATCAGGTATGGCTACTAATATGTTGAAATATTTTTTATATTTCTTAAAATATTTTTAGACACTTTTTAAAAATATATTTTGTAATATTTTAAATTATTATTTGTAATCTTACCAAATATTTTACAAATAATCTTAAAAACGAACAACGCTGAGTCTACATCGGATACAGTTAGAATTAGTAAATATTAGTTAGAAGAAAACAATTAAATATTAGCTAAGTATAATCAGGAATAGCTACAATTAATAGGCAAATAATCAAAAACCTAGCAACGCAGGGTAGTGTACGGTTTGTGTTTGGGTTTAGGTTTGGGTTTTAGACATTTTTTTAAAACATATTTTTTAATATTTGAAATATTTGTTGTATTTTTTAACATATTATTTGAAAATGTTTTCTACTTTGTTTTGTATGTCAGCTAACATTTATTTTATTATATATATCAATTAAGAATCAGGAATAGCTATAATTAATATATAATATATAGGAAAATAATCAAAACCGAGCAACGCCGGGTCGGGTACGGCTATTTTTTGAAATATTTTAAAAAAATTTTTTTCAAATATTTTAAAACATTTTTTTGAAATATTTGTAAACATTTTTGTGGACATTTTTTTGAAATATTTTTTTATATTTTTCAACTAATCTTTGAAATATTATTATTTTAAGATATAATTAAAATATTATAATTATATAATAAATATATAAATATTATAAGATATAAATATTATACTTTTTAAAATATTTGTAGAAAATTTATAAAAAATATATTTTGTAGCAATACAGAAATACAGAATCAGAAATAGCTATAATTAATAAATAATAAATGGGCAACAACAATCAAAAATCAAAAATCGAGCAATGCAGGGTGCAGTTTGAGTTATCGACATTTTTTAAGTAATATTTTGTAATATTGGAAATATGTGTTGTATTTTTAAAAATATTTTGTGAAATATTTTTGAAATATTTTTCCACTAATTTTTGAGATATTAATATTTGTATAAATTTGTTTGAATTTTAGCAACAATTTATGTTATTGTATATGAAAAGCAGAATTTTGAATAGCCATAATTAATAAATAATAGATAGGTAAACTATCAAACAACAAGTAAAGCAAAGTTGGGTACGGCAAGAAATTCCAAATAAGGAATAGTTATAATTAATAAATGATAGATAGACAAATAATAAAAAAACGAGCAACGACGATTTGGAACTGTTTGGGTTCAGGTTTTCAACATATTTTGGATTATTTGAAATATCTGTTGTATTTTTTGAAATATTTTGTCACTAATTTTTTAAATATTAAAAAAAATATGTTTCCACATTTGTTTGTATTTTAGATAAACTTTATTTAATTGTATATACTAGAAATGTAGGATCAGAAATAGCTCTAATTAATAAATAATAAATAGGCAAATAATCAAAAACCGATAAATATCGAGTCGGATACTGTTTGGATTTGGGTTTAGGTTTGAGTTTTCGACATTTTTTTAAAACATATTTTATAATATTTTAAATATTTTTTGTATTTTTTAGCAATTATATATTTTAGAATAATCAGGAATAGCTATAATTAATAAAAATAGTCAAACAATCAAAAACCTAGCAACGCTGGGTAGGGTATGGCTACTAATATGTTGAAATATTTTATATATTTAAAAAATATTTTTAGACACTTTTTAAAAATATATTTTATAATATTTTAAATTATTTTTTGTATTTTTACAAAATATTTTACGAATAAATCTAAAAAAGAACAACGCTAGATATACATCGGATACAGTTAGATTTATTAAATATTAGTTAGAAGACTAAAAATTAAAGATTAGCTATGCATAATTAGGAATAGCTATAATTAATAATTGATAGGCAAATAATTAAAACCGAGAAACGTCGTGTTGGGTAAGGCAAAAAATTTAAAATCAGGAATTGTTATAATTAATAAATAATAGATAGGAAAACAATCAAAAACCTAGCAACGCCGTGTCAGGACGGTGTGGGTTTTGGTTTTAGACATTTTTTTAAAACATATTTTATAATAATTGAAATATTAGTTGTATTTTTTAATACATTTTTTTAAAACATATTTTATAATAATTGAAATATTAGTTGTATTTTTTAATATATTTTTTAAAATATTTTTCCACTAATTTTTTAAATATTAAAATATTTTTCTACATTTGTTTGTATGTCATCTAACATTTATTTTATTGTATATAAATAATAGTTAGGAACAAATTAAATATAAATATTTAGCAATGCAGAATTAGTAATAGCTATAATTAATAAATAATAATTGGCAAAAAATCAAAAACCGAGCAACGCCAGGTCGGGTACGGTTTGGGTTTAGGTTTGGGTTTTCGACATCTTTTTAAAACATATTTTGTAATATTCAAAATATTTATTGTATTTTTTAATATATTTTTTGAAATATTTTTCTACTAATTTTTTAATTATTAAAATATTTTTCTACATTTGTTTGTATTTCAGCTAACATTTATTTAATTGTATATATAACAATGAAGAATCAGGAACAGCTATAATTAATAAATAATAGATAGGCAAACAATCAATATCCGAGCAACGCCGGTTTGGGTACGGTTTGGGTTTAAGTTTGGGTTTTAGACATTTTTTAAAACATATTTTGTAATATTTGTTGCATTTTTTAATATATTTCCACTAATTTTTTAAATATTTTTCTATATTTTGTTTGTATTTTAGCTAACATTTATTTTATTGTATATATAGCAATGCATAATCATGAATAGGTATATAATATATCTATAATTAATAAATAATAGATAATAGGCAAATATTCAAAAACCGAGCAACGCCGGGTCGGGTACGGCTAGTCTATTATATAAAAGAAAGTCTATTTAATTATATATATATATATATATATATATGTGTGTGTGTGTGTGTGTATCTGGTAGGTAACTCGAGAACCGGGGTACGTCGCGAAAATATTTTATACCCGATCTTAATAAATTTGCAACAGTATGGTCTTGGTCCGGAAAATTTTTTGAATTTTATACCGCGTACCCCAGAAAAACCTGAAAAATTGACTTTTTGCCATTAAAATGATTTTTTGTCGTCCAAAATCTTCGGCGTCGCATTTTTGATATATTTTTTTTACATTTTTTCGAACTATTTTTTTGAATTTTTTTTGATTTTTTTTTGAAATTTTTGGAAATTTTGGAAATTTTTTGAAATATTTTTGAAATATTTTTGACATTTTTTGAAATATTTTTGAAGTTTTTTTTAAATATTTTTAAACATTTTTTTGAAATTTTTTTAAAATATATTTTGTAATATTATTTATATTTTTTGTATTTTAAAAAATATTATTTGAAATAATTTTTTATATTTTTCAACTATTCGTTGAAATATTATTATTTTAAGATATAATTAAAATATTATAATTATATAATAAATATATAAATATTATAAGATATAATAATATACTTTTTAAAATATTTGTAGAACATTTATAAAAAATATATTTTGTAATATTTGGAAATATTTGTTGTATACTAGGAATACAGAATCAGGAATAGCTATAATTAATAAATAATAGATAGGCAAACAATCAAAAATCGATCAACGCAGGGTGCGGTTTGGGTTTTCGATATTTATTAAGTACTATTTTGTAATATTGGAAATATGTGTTGTATTTTTTTAAATATTATTTGAAATATTTTTGAAATATTTTTCCACTAATTTTTGAGATATTAATATTTGTATAAATTTGTTTGAATTTTAGCAACAATTTATGTTATTGTATATGAAAAGCAGAATCATGAATAGCCATAAATAATAAATAATAGATAGGTAAGCTATCAAACAACGAGTAAAGCAAAGTTGGGTACGGCAAGAAATTCCAAATCAAGAATAGTTATAATTAATAAATGATAGATAGGCAAATAATAAAAAACCGAGCAACGCCGATTTGGAACTGTTTGGGTTTAGGTTTTCAACATATTTTGGAATATTTGAAATATCTGTTGTATTTTTTGAAATATTTTTTATCTAATTTTTTAAATATTAAAAAAAATATGTTTCTACATATGTTTAATTTTATTTAATTGTATATACTAGAAATGTAGGATCAGGAATAGCTCTAATTAATAAATAATAAATAGGCAAACAATCAAAAACCGATAAATGTCGAGTCGAGTACTGTTTGGATTTGGGTTTAGGTTTGAGTTTTCGACATTTTTTTAAAACATATTTTGTAATATTTTAAATATTTTTTGTATTTGTTAGCAATTATATATTTTAGAATAATCAGGAATAGCTATAATTAATAAAAATAAATAGTCAAACAATCAAAAACCTAGCAACGCCGGGTAGGGTATGACTGCTAATATGTTGAAATATTTTTTATATTTAAAAAATATTTTTAGACACTTTTTAAAAATATATTTTATAATATTTTAAAGTATTTTTGTATTTTTGTATTTTTACAAAATATTTTACGAATAAGTCTTAAAAAGAACAACGCTAGATCAACATCGGATACAGTTAGATTTATTAAATATTAGTTAGAAGACAACAATTAAAGAATAGCTATGCATAATTAGGAATAACTATAATTAATAATTGATAGGCAAATAATAAAAAAACGAGCAACGTCGGGTTGGGTTCGGCAAACAATTCTAAATCAGGAATAGTTATAATTAATAAAGTATAGATAGGCATATAATTAAAAACCGATCAACGCCGTTTTGGGACGGTTTGGGTTTGGGTTTTCAACATATTTTGTAATATTTGAAATATTTGTTGTATTTTTTAAAATATTTTTTGAAATATTTGTTCACTAATTTTTTAAATATTATAAACAATATTTTTCTATATTTGTTTGTATTTTAAATAAACTTTATTTAATTGTATATACTAGAAATATAGAATCAGAAATTGCCCTAATTAATAAATAATAAATAATAGATAGGCAAACAAACAAAAACCAAGAAATGCCGGGTCGGGTATGGTTTGTTTTTAAAACATATTTTGTAATATTTTATATATTTTTTTGCAATTTTTAGCAATTATATATTTTAGAATAATCAGGAATAGCTATAATTACTAAAAAAAATTAATAGGCATTAAAAATCAGGTATGGCTACTAATATGTTGAAATATTTTTTATATTTCTTAAAATATTTGTAGACACTTTTTAAAAATATATTTTGTAATATTTTAAATTATTATTTGTAATCTTACCAAATATTTTACAAATAATCTTAAAAACGAACAACGCTGAGTCTACATCGGATACAGTTAGAATTAGTAAATATTAGTTAGAAGAAAACAATTAAATATTAGCTAAGTATAATCAGGAATAGCTACAATTAATAGGCAAATAATCAAAAACCTAGCAACGCAGGGTAGTGTACGGTTTGTGTTTGTGTTTAGGTTTGGGTTTTAGACATTTTTTTAAAACATATTTTTTAATATTTGAAATATTTGTTGTATTTTTTAACATATTATTTGAAAATGTTTTCTACTTTGTTTTGTATGTCAGCTAACATTTATTTTATTATATATATCAATTAAGAATCAGGAATAGCTATAATTAATATATAATATATAGGAAAATAATCAAAACCGAGCAACGCCGGGTCGGGTACGGCTATTTTTTGAAATATTTTTAAAAATTTTTTTTCAAATATTTTAAAACATTTTTTTGAAATATTTGTAAACATTTTTGTGGACATTTTTTTGAAATATTTTTTTATATTTTTCAACTAATCTTTGAAATATTATTATTTTAAGATATAATTAAAATATTATAATTATATAATAAATATATAAATATTATAAGATATAAATATTATACTTTTTAAAATATTTGTAGAAAATTTATAAAAAATATATTTTGTAGCAATACAGAAATACAGAATCAGAAATAGCTATAATTAATAAATAATAAATGGGCAACAACAATCAAAAATCAAAAATCGAGCAATGCAGGGTGCAGTTTGAGTTTTCGACATTTTTTAAGTAATATTTTGTAATATTGTAAATATGTGTTGTATTTTTAAAAATATTTTGTGAAATATTTTTGAAATATTTTTCCACTAATTTTTGAGATATTAATATTTGTATAAATTTGTTTGAATTTTAGCAACAATTTATGTTATTGTATATGAAAAGCAGAATCATGAATAGCCATAATTAATAAATAATAGATAGGTAAACTATCAAACAACAAGTAAAGCAAAGTTGGGTACGGCAAGAAATTCCAAATAAGGAATAGTTATAATTAATAAATGATAGATAGACAAATAATAAAAAAACGAGCAACGACGATTTGGAACTGTTTGGGTTCAGGTTTTCAACATATTTTGGATTATTTGAAATATCTGTTGTATTTTTTGAAATATTTTGTCACTAATTTTTTAAATATTAAAAAAAATATGTTTCCACATTTGTTTGTATTTTAGATAAACTTTATTTAATTGTATATACTAGAAATGTAGGATCAGAAATAGCTCTAATTAATAAATAATAAATAGGCAAATAATCAAAAACCGATAAATATCGAGTCGGATACTGTTTGGATTTGGGTTTAGGTTTGAGTTTTCGACATTTTTTTAAAACATATTTTATAATATTTTAAATATTTTTTGTATTTTTTAGCAATTATATATTTTAGAATAATCAGGAATAGCTATAATTAATAAAAATAGTCAAACAATCAAAAACCTAGCAACGCCGGGTAGGGTATGGCTACTAATATGTTGAAATATTTTTTATATTTAAAAAATATTTTTAGACACTTTTTAAAAATATATTTTATAATATTTTAAATTATTTTTTGTATTTTTACAAAATATTTTACGAATAAATCTAAAAAAGAACAACGCTAGATATACATCGGATACAGTTAGATTTATTAAATATTAGTTAGAAGACTAAAAATTAAAGATTAGCTATGCATAATTAGGAATAGCTATAATTAATAATTGATAGGCAAATAATTAAAAACCGAGAAACCGTGTTGGGTAAGGCAAAAAATTTAAAATCAGGAATTGTTATAATTAATAAATAATAGATAGGAAAACAATCAAAAACCTAGCAACGCCGTGTCAGGACGGTGTGGGTTTTGGTTTTAGACATTTTTTTAAAACATATTTTATAATAATTGAAATATTAGTTGTATTTTTTAATATATTTTTTAAAATATTTTTCCACTAATTTTTTAAATATTAAAATATTTTTCTACATTTGTTTGTATGTCATCTAACATTTATTTTATTGTATATAAATAATAGTTAGGAACAAATTAAATATAAATATTTAGCAATGCAGAATTAGTAATAGCTATAATTAATAAATAATAATTGGCAAAAAATCAAAAACCGAGCAACGCCAGGTCGGGTACGGTTTGGGTTTAGGTTTGGGTTTTCGACATCTTTTTAAAACATATATTGTAATATTCAAAATATTTATTGTATTTTTTAATATATTTTTTGAAATATTTTTCTACTAATTTTTTAATTATTAAAATATTTTTCTACATTTGTTTGTATTTCAGCTAACATTTATTTAATTGTATATATAACAATGAAGAATCAGGAACAGCTATAATTAATAAATAATAGATAGGCAAACAATCAATATCCGAGCAACGCCGGTTTGGGTACGGTTTGGGTTTAAGTTTGGGTTTTAGACATTTTTTAAAACATATTTTGTAATATTTGTTGCATTTTTTAATATATTTCCACTAATTTTTTAAATATTTTTCTATATTTTGTTTGTATTTTAGCTAACATTTATTTTATTGTATATATAGCAATGCATAATCATGAATAGGTATATAATATATCTATAATTAATAAATAATAGATAATAGGCAAATATTCAAAAACCGAGCAACGCCGGGTCGGGTACGGCTAGTTTAATATAAAATATATACAGTTTTATAGTTATAAAATAAAAAACAGCCTAAATACTAACTAAGCAATGGCCTGAATGTACCTGCCTGAACGAAATTAACTGTTCGTGAGATTAATCTAGGAAATCTACGTTAGAGAATTACGTCCTACCAGCACGTGCGTTTCCATTATGTGGATGCATCGCACGGTTCTTAATAAACTGCATCTATTGCTAGAAAATCAAATCTCTATAGATCTGCCGTAAACTGGAAGCAAAATCCATTAACGTTCGTCAGCGATCAAATATAGGGAATGCATCTATAGATACGCAAGTACAATATTCATAGTATAGGATTCTCTTAAATAGTCCATAAAATATAATTTTAGAATAATATATTAAATTTGAACAAATAATTCTATAATAAATCTATGATTTATTTAAATATATGTTATATTGTTATTTTTATATAAATATATTATTGCAAAATATCTTAAATTTTTATAAAAAGATTAATTAATTTATAACAATTTTAATAAATAATATTAATGGTCAATATATATAAATTTAAATGTTTTAAAAATAAATATTTATAATATTTACAGAAAATATTTTACAACTCTATTATTATCAGTGTAATAATTTAAAATAAGTAAATAATATACATTTATTTATTAATATTAGGGTATTCATCGATATATCATCTATAACATATATTATTTAAATGCAATCAATAACTAAAAGAATAATATATAATTTTCATAAAACATACTCTTATGTATATTTGAATATTGCTTGTATTCACACTTTATCAACAAATATAAATTTTAATTATAGAAATATAAACACATGTAAACTTTACAATAAAGGGTATAAAAACAAATTAAATACCAAACGTAAAATGTCTGAAACATCGCCATTACCAAAATACCAACCACCACCAGTTGCAATGTTAAAAAGAATAAAATACCGAAATGCGTTAGATAGACCTATAGTTCCCGTACCTTCAATTGATATACATGTCATAGGATGCGGTGGAACTGGATCACCGAGAGCTGTTTGTATCAATACTACCACTACTAAGTAAGTTTATATATGTTTTAAGTTGGTCATATTATTATATCATAAATATTAAAATTATATTATAATTTAATGAAATATTTGTATGTATAATTATTATAATATAATTATAATTTTTATTATAATAACTGTTAAAGTTTAACAGTCTATTATTACGAACTATATATAATATGGCCTCCGACTATTTTAATTACTAATGACAGGGTCGAATCTATAATACGCGTTGCGGGCGTTGACATGCTCGAGCGCACACTATTATAGTGACTATAAAATAATTCGAGAAAGATACATGTAATACATGATGTATATGATGTATATTATTAAATATATTAAATACGCTATTATTATTAAATTACATTGGAATATATATAAATAGATATTAATACAAATTTGTATATAAAGTTTACACACACACACACACATTCAAGTATCTTTCTCGAATTATGTTATCGTGTGCGCTCGAGCATGTCAACGCCCGCAACGAGTATTATAGATTTGACCCTGTCATTAGTGATCAAAATAGTCGGAGGCCATATTATATATTCAGCTGTTATTACATATTATATAATATATAAGTTATACATTACGAATACTCCTTAATATTCCAGTATTAATATCAGAATCAGAGTATTTTTAAGTTATCCGAGATTACTAGTATTCATTATACGCTATAAAAGTATATTAATATTAATTATATTATTAATATATATCTAACTATTATAGTTACTATATATCAGATATATATCTGATAAGTTATTTATAAGAAAATAGATAAATAGTCACTGATAAAATGAGTAACGCCGTAACAGTATTCAAAATGTTTCACACTATTGATGCGGGGTCACTACATATGATGTATTTGCTATGTTCACACATTAATGCATATAGATACTCAGCATTATACTCAGTATACAGCCAAGAATAATGACTAATTTGACTAAATAAATATAACGGAATGCATTCATAGAATATCTCATCTATTTATATTTATACGCACAAACAAATGTTTCAAGTGTTTTTCATATTGATTTTTTTACATAAATATAGAAATAATGATTTCTATATATCTATATAAATAATGTATACAATTAATATAATATTCACACTATACGCAAGAATATGCACATGTGTAATGTAACTATATAACCCTTATTTATGTAATTTTACACAATGAATGTGTTCTACAATCAACAATTAACTAATGAAAGCATTTAGAATACCGTTCCAAACTTGTTAATCCCAGATACATGTCTAAACATGTATTAAATCAGGACTACTTATAGTTAATGAATTATATGTTTTATGATAAATACATTTAAATGATTCTGTAATTATTTAAAATTTCTAAATTAAATTTTGGGTATTAGTAATACCAACTCCTAAGATACACGGTCTAATGTCATAACTGTAAAAAATTGTATTCACGGTCTAATGACTTATTAAGACACTCCTACTTTGAATTGGTCATATTTATAATGTTCTTTGTTATTAACATACAATTACAAGATAATTACTTAACCAGGTTAAGTTAACCTAGAGACTAATTTAGTATACTTAATGTTTAATATTTATAAACAATACTAGATAAAATAATTACTTTTAGATTCGTATATTGCTAAATACTTAAAATAATGTATTATAATATAAATATTTTAATATTAATTTAAAATTATTTTCAGATTAAACATTCAAATACAAATTGTGTTGTAAATTTGTAATGTAAATTTTGTGATGTAAATTTTATGTATATAAATTTATAAATATATATATAATACATTATTATTAATAATATATATATATAATTGTATAAACAAAAGTTATGATACAAAATGTGGTATTTGATTGCTTACATTTATTTTGTTATGAATTATAATTATTGTGAAAAGTAGAATTTATTATTTATAATAAATTACTATTATATAACAATAAATATGCATATTAAATTTTACTAAATTAATTATACACCTATTTCTAAATAATATTAATATTATTAATAAATGTATGCATACATTTGATATTTCTATTGTAATAAATAAATAAAAGAATAATATCATTTTAAAATTTATTTTTACCTTTTTTCTATTTACCAAAGACATTAACATATTAGTATCTATGATATAATCAAGTACCCATGTTTCCTATACGCTTGGGTGAAGTGACATAGGCTTAATTTACATAGGCTTAATAGATGACATGTATCTTGAGATTTGGTAATACCGTATTAATGGTTTCCTAATTCATTGCTAATTATATATAATATAAACTTATGATAAATGATATATAATATTATAATAATTCATGACATTGACCGACCTTAATTAGGTATCTGTTTAATTGTGGCGAAGGAACCCAGAGAATCATTAATGAGCATAAGTAAGTGTCACTTACATATTGGTACATACCTATATATATATATATATATATACATATATATATATATATATATTATATAATGTATATATATACATATATGTACATATCATACACATAAATTGGTTTATAATTATATATTGATATCATTAATATCAAATTATATTAAATTATTTAGTTCAATAAATATATAATGAATTTTGGTAATTTATCATTAACAAATTTGATATATTTGTAAATTTAGAAAGGATAAAATGGAATGTGAAAATATGTATTTAAATTTATATATATATATATATATATATATATATATATCTAATAAGTAATATTATCTGAAATATTTAGATATAAAATTTCCATTATTTTGCTATACTCATACAATTTTTTAATAAATTATAATTAATGTAATAATTATAATATACATTTTATATTGTATAGATTTTATAAACATCAATTACTATTTACTCTATAAAGAATTATTATCAATCAGAATGAGACTATCTACATTTGAAAACATATTTATCACAAATAAAACATGGGATAATATGGGAGGAATATTAGGTTAGTAAGAAATATATTAAATTATATCATATCAATTACATTTAATAATAATATATATTATAAATAGTACACATATATATATTTATATATATATATATTAGTGTTGCGATCGAACCCTACTATCTGAGTATCAGTGTAGTATCAGTTTGAAATAGTTGAGTAGCAATTTTATAATTATTAATTATCATTATCAGTTCGAAATGCTCGAATATCAGTTCGAAGACTAATGTTTGATTGAAACACTAATATATATATATTTTAAATTAATAATCAATATGCTATCTTAGTTTGATGATAAAAGATGATAATCATGCTACCATCAATACAGGGTTCTGCTTATCATTAGAGGGGGTGAATCTACCAGCAGTTACGATACACGGACCATCGCAATTAGTTAGCATATTCTCAATGTATATGTTCATATACTATAATACTACATATATTGTAATACATATACTACAATACATATACTACAATACTACATGTACTACATTACTATATGGAGGCCTACTACAAAATGTGTGTTATAATCGATAATAAACGAATTATTTAGTAATTAAACTTAACTTAAGAGGCGTCCTTGATTATATCATATTGATCATCTTGGTCATCATATTCATTGTGGTTATCAATGTATCATGATGAAATATTGTAAACAATTAACTCATTATTAAAAGTCAAGTTATCAGTAGAAATCAGTAGAAAATATCAATAATAATATTGCTTTAGTTTTATGTATCTTGAAGACTTAGTTTAGAGATTAGTCATTGAGGTGACATTGTACTTAATAACATTATCACTATATAGTGGGTTTATAGGTTTAATTAATAGGTAATATATAAAATATATAATGCATGCAATACCAAATATTTGATATATGTAAATTTGCCATATTTAATGATACATCTAACTTCACTTAAGCCAAATCTCAATACTTTCATTTCGCCTAGATGAAATCATACATATTTTATATCTCATGTCAGTTACAACTTGCGGATATAAAGTGTCCTATAAAATATTGTTTTAATTAAAATTTATACTTTATACTTACTAAATATTTGCTTAGATAAACATCAATCAATCAATAAATATCTTAAATTTGTAACTACTGAATATAAACCACATTCTTCGTTAATCTCCTTACAATTTATCCAGCTATTTCATAACACACACACATATATATATATTAGCATACATTAATGTATACAGTAAACATACGCATAAGTTGTTAATGAGTGCCTACCGCCCCACACCCTTCAGCAAACCTACATAGAGATGTCGTCCCACTTCGCCACCCTGAAACAACTCAACATAAGATACCAGAGCGATGAAGGCTCATTCGACGATAACACGCTCAACTTTAGAACGTTGAGAATATCTGCGGAAGAGGAGGAGGAGAGTGGAGATATAGATCCTCGTTAGTGTGTGTATGTGTGTGTGGAGTAGACGTTTAGGTAGGTTTGTACGGTGTACGATGTATGGATGTATACAATGTACAGTTTATAATGTATACTATACACTATCAATATTAGCACACATCCTTATAGAGTTGTGTCTAACATGGGTTACAGTGTAACCCATGTTAGACACAACTCTATAAGGATGTTCGCTAATATTGATATGTTAGATATTACCCCTAGCACACCACGACGTATTGCCTCTCATCAGCGTGGCAATATATCTAAGCTTTAAACAATACTTATTTTATATATACATATTAATAAACGTTGTTTTAAAGTAGTGTTATACATCTAAATTTAATTAAGGATCGTAATCGAAAATATGATTTTATAATTTTAATAAGTATATTTTAATAGATTATATTTAATATACATTAATAATAATTGTTCGCGTATTATTAATATTTATATCGAAATCATTTTTGTATTAAACATCTATGCGGCGATTATACATTATTAACGATGTTATTAATATTTGCTCACAACGTTTCAGCAAATAAAAGAGTAAGATTATCGGAAGCATCAGAAGATTGTTATGCCTACGTATGTAAGGTTAGTTGTATATTGTTATTATCTATACAATTGTCTAGTTATATAATACATAATGTAACACGCGAGTTCATTTCATGTGGTAGTATTATTTAATGGTATATAACAAAATATACGATATCGAATATTTACGCATTATATACAGGAGTAATTAACTCTCGTAAATTCTGAATCTAAATAAATTGTAATAATATTCACAATCTAGCTATTTACGCGTACGTTGTATTAACTAATGCACGTGTATATAGCTTATGTATACTGGAATAACATACCACACATTGTACTGTGGTAGAGATAGTATAGTTATACGTAGAGTATGTCATATGAATATGTATAGCGAGCGAATAATTAATATTATATAAATAGTAGTCGTAATTACCCTCTCTCTACATCGATTTTATTATAGCATAATAATAATAATAATATAATATATAGTTTATTAGGTAAATAAATAAACAAAAATAATGAAGACAAAATAGATATAAATTGATACCCAAAACGACATGGTACAACAATTAACATTGGGGTTATAATTAATAAAAAAAAACGCCTTGGTTTATGCATGCCGAACATAAGATATATGAATATTATATGAAAATATGCACATATTATATGAAGTAAAATGAAAATGTATACGTATGTGTATTTAATGTAGACGATATCTTTAATACCCATAATAACTAATAGGCATCTAATGTTATGATAATGTAATAAATAAATACAACCATATAAATGTAATAATATAACGCTACCGTCACTACTTATAGCCTGAAGAATTGCAAGGGGCGCTGTGTCTAGAGAAGTGTGTGGAGCTAGGGGTACCGCGGGGTCCATTGTTTGCGAGGCTCAAGTCAGGGGAGACCATCACACTCGAAAATGGAAAAGTCGTTGGTACCCACATAGACGTTTTAACTATGCCGTGTAGTAAACGGGTATTACGTGCATACTTGTACGTTTAGTCGTTATAGAATCTAATGTTTATAATATCTACGTTTTATATCTTTAAATACTCGTTCGATTAAATTGTAGATTGAACCTGCGGACATCCTTAAAGAAGTCTCCCCTAGTGATGCTATATTAGGTAAGTCTTTGTGTGTGTTGATATACAATGCAACCTGATTAACTGGCCCGTTCACCATGAATGCATTTCCATCCTATCTATTACATGTTTAACACATTTTATACACTACCCAAAAAGTATAAACTGATATATATATATATACCTCTTCAATGGTTACATATGGTATGTCAGTATGTTTATAGCCTACCTGGTAATCGACACAACACTAAGCTCTGGTGGTATACATGCCACCTCGCTATGGTGAGCTCAGATGTTAACCACACTCTCTGTGTGTGTGATATAGCATTAGGAGCACTACACATGATGCATTATGTACATGAACAGACCATGTGACAGCATTGCTGTAGTCTATATAGAGGACTGAGCAAACAGTCTTATATTACTTTATTATCTTTACTTATCTTTGATTGTACATGATCATCACATATACTACATATACTACCTACCTGGTTATATCACCCTAGTCTAGGTTAATAGGCAGTATGCACTGTATATATTCAACTGGTATTGCTTTATAATAGTATTGTTATATTTCATTGTTATTACCCACTCTCCCATGATAGTTGTGGATTGCCCCACTGTTTCATACCTGCAATCACTGAAAGAGAAGCTGTCCGAATACTTAACCTGTTCCGATTCAGTGGTTCACCTGGCACCCGTGGAGGTAGTGGCTACCCCGCAATATCAGCAGTGGATGCATAGGTACTGGGTTCTATCTACGCATGAGTGTGTGTGTGTGTATGAGTGTGTGTGTCGTTGACAATATTTATTTAGACACATCATTAATAATAATAACTCTTTTATAATAACATTTTTAATTTTTGAATGATATGTTTATCATGTATACAGATAGAAAATAAAGATATGTATGTTATCTGCATATGTATATGAATGTATGTGTATGTATGTTTATAGATGTTTGCATCCTTATATGTGTATATATATGTGCATATGTATATGTATGTGAGTGTAGATAATGAGTCGATACAGGCGTTGATGCGTTGATGCTTTGACCTCCACACTAATTAGTGACCTTCAATAGATATGAACTCTACATCACTCATCTCGTATATGTTACATAACAGGTCAAGGGATGTCTCGTGTTGACAATATCACACTCAATAGTAACTTGTGATGTAATATCTATCATGTATTCACACGGAACAACTGCCCTATAAGACCTTGAACCCCTATAGCCTATGCAGACTTGCACTCATATTAATACTTAGCAAATTAGCTCATACGATTACACCATAAATTGATTAGTACCATGTACTATGGTTCTTCGCTATGCACACTACTACTGCACCTACCTATCAATGTATTACTGGTGTACATAGATACGTGTGCACTTAGGTGTACAGTACGGCGATGTAAGATATAAAGGTAGCACGTTACATATAGCGAATTTTTTTTTTTTTCCCTTCTCATGACCACCATGTGATTATGTAGTCAATAAAATAAAATAAATTGTTTATAATTGTGATCAATAACAAAGAAATATTGCGTTTATGTAATGAATAATTGAATATTGAAGATCGTCTTTAATTTTAGTTTTATAACAACATTATTTATTAAAAAATATTTAAACGATATTAATTTTATTTTAAAAATTCCTTTTTTTATATTAAAACATAAAAAAATGTATTTCATATTTCCATACATACTTTCTGTATTTATATAAAAATTCAAATTCACTTATATTTATCTATATACACCTACATTAGATTGTTGATTATCTCGCGAACACATGCACATCACACCTACCCCTGGCCTACACCACAACTACTCCGTTATCTAATGCTTTACCTGCCCTCAGTTTCCGTGACAGCACCAAGCATCTCGTAGTGAACAACACGGAGGCTGAGGTGGTGCTAGAAGGGGTCTACAAGATGCAGGCCTCACTGAATATGATCGATAACTCCGTGTTCCCTCTCCTCAGTCATAGTACGCAGGTTTGTCAGTGTGCCCTGGTGAGATAATCATGCGTAAAGTTAGGTTAACGTTAACAGTTTAACACCAACTCAAACATTAACAAATTATATTAATCCAATAATTGTAGAAATATGTTTTCAATATTATTGCATGCTATAATTCGCATAATTTGCATAAATAGGAATCAGACTAACACACACAAATATAACCACAATACTACTACAGTATACCTGTTAATAACGCGACATCACCCACTGCTTACGCGTGTATAGATAAAGAAAGCTCCTGAAGATGAAAGCCTGAGAGTGATAGCGACACAGCCTAACTTCATGTACCATTACAGGGGTCGGTGTAACGATAAAGTGGATAGGTTAGACTAGGGGTACTAGGGTTAATGCCACATATTAGGGTTGTTAATGCCATATATTAGGGTTGTTAATGCCATATAGTAGGGGTAGTAATGTCGTGTCACTTTAAATCATTATTAATTAAAATTACCCATTATATATTGTTATTGTTATTTTGGTGGAGTCCTTTCATCCCATCCAGGCACTTAGATGAAGTTTTCACATATAACCATATGGCTCTAATGTCCCTTCGAAGCCACTCCCATGTTAAGGCATCCATGGTTTTAATGAAATCCGATCATTTATTTATATACAATTATGTAAGATCACTTCTAAATAATATATTAAAACCTAATTGGTTTAATGGTCCGGCGGAAGGGGCTTGAATCCGCGTCCCACTGCTTATATCATCATTATACTGTGTTTGTAAAGTTGTCACATTGTCAATAGTTTCCACACATACACATGTGTGCATTCAGTCAATGCTGAAGCACATATTAATGATGGTAATGGAATACTCTTATGATCAAGTTTTAGTTTAATAATTCATCGAAAGTTATTTTGAATAGTAATTTTAAATTAATTATTCATTAAAAATTGATTGCAATAATGAAATTAATTATATATAATATAAATAAATTACTATTTTAAAAAAATCTATTAGAAATATAAAACTAAACTGATTATTTTAATATTATATCAATACGTCTTCTTTGGTTTATTCAATAATAATTAATTATCCGTAGTTTGTCAAATACACATACTATTTATATATATATATATATGAATTTGAAATAGATACTTTGAAAATATATAGGTTACATAATGCATATGTTGATTAAAACTACTGATATATGCTAGCATAATATAAAGTATGATAATTACAACCACTACTAATACAACTACTACTACTACTACTACTACTACTACTACTACTACTACTACTACTACTACTACTACTACTACTACTACTACTACTACTACTACTACTACTACTACTACTACTACTACTACTACTACTACTACTACTACTACTACTACTACTACTACTACTACTACTACTACTACTACTACTACTACTACTACTACTACTACTACTACTACTACTACTACTACTACTACTACTACTACTACTACTACTACTACTACTACTACTACTACTACTACTACTACTACTACTACTACTACTACTACTACTACTACTACTACTACTACTACTACTACTACTACTACTACTACTACTACTACTACTACTACTACTATCAATCAATCAATCAAAACGATTTATTTAAACACTGCAAATAACACACCAGGCGTTCTCAAGAGTGTAACAAAGCAAACAAACAAAAATAACATAATTGAATATAAAAAAAATAATAATTAATATTATTATAAACTGTACATTGCAAAATGCAATATTGGTTATTAATATATAAAAAAAAAACCATATGATATAATGTCATATGGAAAATAAAACATATCAATAACATACATAACATAAATAACGTAAAAATAATAAATTAAGACTTCAATATTGAATAAATAACGTTTTAAATTAAATTTAAAGGTATCGTGATTAGGAATCATTCTTATTTCCAAGGGAAGAGAATTCCATAGTGGCGGCGCATAGTATTGAAAGGCTCTCTTGGAAGTTACTGTTTTCACTGATTTCTTGACTTGTAAGCAGTATACATCATTAGATGATCGAAGTTCACGACAGATAGGCACTTTAACTGATAGGCACTTTAACTGATAGGCAAGTTCTAATATATGAAGGACCTGCAGTGAGTGATTTGTGAATTATACATAGAATTCTATATTTGCTTCTATTAATATTGTTGAGAATATTAAGATTATGTTGACGCAATGTAACACTCGAGTGATCAAATAAAGGTTGTTGATAGATTAATCGTACTGCCGAATGATCAATTCTATAGATACATTTATTCAATTTTTTGGATAGACCTAAATATATCGAATTACAATAATTAGTCGACGAAAATACCATTGCTTTAATTAGCATCGTAGTGAGGTCTTTGCTAATGAACTTTCTTATATAGCGTATATTATATAAATGAAAATTTGCTTTCCTGCAAACAGTTGACATATGATCATCAAAATTCAATTTATTATCAATAGTAATACCAAGATATTTAATTTTTAGTGATGGAATAATCCTAATATTATCAATAAATATATCAGTGAAGTTATTAAAGTTATGCGGTAAGTTCAGTAATTCAGTTTTAGAAGTATTAAGTAGAAGTTTGTTCATAAGTAGCCATTTATTCACTTGATTGGCACATTCAACGAGCTCATTATTCATGACCAATCTACTATTAACAGAATAAATAAGAATATCATCAGCATAGAGATGAAATCTTAATGTTTTAAATGATTTGATGATATTAGTTATTGGGTTCAGATATATAGAGAATAGTAGTGGACCTAAGACGGATCCTTGCGGAACCCCGTACTTAAATGATTGAGATTTAGAATAAGAGTTATTGATCTTAACAGAAAAAGTTCTATTAGTGACAAATCCAATTAAGAAATCATGAGCAGTTGAAGATATACCAATGTCTAAAAGTCTATCTGAAAGGATATCAAAAGATAGCGTATCAAAGGCAGATGACAGATCTAGAAGTAGAATCTGAATTTTCTTATTTCTATCTAAAGATGTATATATATCATTTAGTATAAGAGTTATCGCAGTTTCTGTACTGTGGTTCTTTCTAAAAGCACTTTGTAAGTTACAGGATAAGTTATTAAAATCAATAAAAGTAGTTATCTGTTTAAAAACAATTTTTTCGAGAATTTTAGAGATTAAAGGTAGTTGAGTAATAGGGCGAAAGTTTGAAAGTTCATTTATAATAAGACTATTTTTCTTTAAAATAGGAGTAATAATAGAATGTTTTAAAATAGAAGGAATAACACCTGTAATAAGGGATTGATTAATGATTGAAGAAAAAAGTGGAGTGAGTGTGTTAGCTAAAGATTTCATCACAGTAAGAGGCAGAGAATCAGAGGGAGAAGCAGAAGAAGCCGTAACTAAAAGATTATAGATGTCAACATTAGAAGGGAGCGTAAAATGAGTAAGAGTAGGAGTTTGATTTAAATGAGTATTTTGAGAATTTTCAGAGGAATTATTCAAATAATTGTATTGATTTATAGAAGGGGATGATAATTTTATTTTAATGACTGAGTAAATAATATCAATTTTAGAAATGAAAAAATCACTAAAATTATTACATAAAATATCATCAGGAATATTAGGATAAGATTTGTGATGAGATTTACCTAGAAGAGAATTAGTGAAAGCATAAAGCTTGCCCATGTTATTACCACACTTTAAAATTTTATTTTTATAAAATTCTTTTTTAGTAGAAGTTATACTCCTTTTAAAAGATAATTTTAACTTTTTTAAATTTATCATGTTAAAAGATGTTGAGTTTTTATTGAACATTCTTTCAGCTTTTCTCATTTGGCGTTTGATATATAAATTATCATTCGAGAACCATTCATTAGTACGATCACTAACTACTTTATTTTTAGAAGGAGCATATTTATTCAGTAGAAAAGTAAGAATTTGATCTAAAAAAGATATAGATATATTGTTGAAATTGGAGCTAGTATGATACTTGATATCAGTACTAAAAGATTCATAATCAATATTGCGAATATTTCTGTAGCTAATCGTTCGATTTGAATTGCAGTTAATATTAACGTTCAGAATGAATGAAACAGCATAATGATCAGAAATAAGAAATTTAATTGGAAGAATTGTTAAATAATTTAGATGAAAACTGGAACTGATAATTAAATCAAGAATATTATTAGATATATGTGTCCTTTCAGATACATGTTGAGTTAAAGATAAAGATTGTAAAATATTATTAAAAGAGAGAGCATCAGTATTATCAGATCCAATATGAAAATTGAAATCTCCTAAAATAACGGTATTAGTAAGAGAGATGTGGGAAACAAGTTCAAAAAAACAATCAATGAAAGAAGAATAAGCATTACTTGGAGGTCTATAAATTACAATTAATTTAAAATTATTGCAAAAATTTAATTTAAAGTTTGAAATTAAACATTCACTATTAGGTAAGTCAAATAATCTTGAATTGACAAGTTCAATACTTTTTTTATACAGTATACCTACTCCACCACCCGTACGACCACACACACGATTAGCTTGAATAAAATTATAATCTGTTGATTTTAATGAAGAAATGACTGCACAGTCGTTTTCATTAAACCATGTTTCCGTTAATGCTATGATGTCATGATTAAATTCATTAATAAAATCAAGAATGAAAATCAAATTTGCCTTAACGGAACGAGCATTTATTAATGAAATTGTAGGGTGGTAGAACTTAGTAGACACATTTAGTCAAGCTGATTGTGGATCAGAAGATTTATTTTTGATATCACTTATATAACTATTAAATGATATTTTCCATTCATTAAATGTATTATCACATGGTATATAAGGATTACCACTCCAGTCAATTACATCAGAACCATCACTATTTATAATATTTCTTAATTCATATTTATTATTTCTTCGGTTTAAAACACATTTATAACCTTGAATTAATTTGCTTTTTAAAGCATGGTAAGAAATATGTTTGAATTGTTTAACTTCAGGTGTTAACAAAGGGTGAACGAATAAATTTTTGAAATCAGAATTTCGCAATAGATTATACTACTACTACTACTACTACTACTACTACTACTACTACTACTACTACTACTACTACTACTACTACTACTACTACTACTACTACTACTACTACTACTACTACTACTACTACTACTACTACTACTACTACTACTACTACTACTACTACTACTACTACTACTACTACTACTACTACTACTACTACTACTACTACTACTACTACTACTACTACTACTACTACTACTACTACTACTACTACTACTACTACTACTACTACTACTACTACTACTACTACTACTACTACTACTACTACTACTACTACTACTACTACTACTACTACTACTACTACTACTACTACTACTACTACTACTACTACTACTACTACTACTACTACTACTACTACTACTACTACTAATACTAATACTACTAATACTAATACTAATACTACTACTACTACTACTAACATCATTGCTACTACAGGTCGAGATGTTTCAACATAGACAACGAGAAGTATCGTGAAGAAGCCCTGCAAGATAACCAAGCTAAACTGATGATAGAGAAGCTGCCGTACCCGAAACACTCACTACCTGAGGGAGCTGTTCAATACCCGGAACTTTTGTTCCTAGGTACCGGATCCTCTATCCCTTGTAAGATTAGAAATGTCAGCTCCATATGGCTGAATCTATCGTTAGATTCCCTTCATTGCATACTTTATTATAAGATGCATGCATTATTTATATCATATTATATTCTATATATTAACATGCATTATATATTATATTATATGGATGCCAACAATAGCAAATATTGAATCTTATTTGAAATTAACACACATATAAACAACAAAAGAAAAGAGAACTAAAAATGTATTCTTATAAATTATTATTATTATTATTATAATATATTATATTTAAAAGTGAGAGTATGAATGCATTTTGTAGACTGCAAAATATAATTGTTTTTTAAAATATTAGTACAATTCGATGATCTAATGTTTAAGCCGCACCCCTACCACACCCCCACCCTTACACACCCCTACCACACCCCTACATACCCCCTCCGCCACCCCTAGTACCACCCAGAGTCTGCTAATGGACTGCGGGGAGAATACCTACGGGCAGTTGTACAGGCACTACGGTGAACAGAGAACGGCCGTAATGTTGGGGCAACTGTCTACTGTGTTCGTATCACATCTACACTCTGACCATCATAATGCTAGTATGGCTGTAGTATGGCAGTAGCAACAGGGGTAGGGGGTTAGGCTCAACATACACACTGTATTCACATATACACTCTGACCATCATAATGCTAGTATGGCTGTAGTATCAATAGCATTGCATGTAGGCAACAGGGAAGAGGGTAGGCTTAAAATACACACAGTGTTCACATTTTCTTTGTGTTCATAATAATATGGCTGTAGTATGGCAATAGCATCGCTGTGTAGTAGACAACAGAGTCAGGGGGTAGGCTTAACTTAAGGCTTAACTGTACACTATATTCGTGTCACATAAACCCAGTAACAATCACACAACACTGGTATCACCACCACCACCAGGCTGTAGCATCAGTAGCGTGCTGTCTATGAGGACATACACTGTTATGTGTCTCGTAATCGTAGTGTGGTCAAGCTTATTCATCATCACGCGTTGTACTCGACTGTAGACGGTACGAAGTATACTTCTATTATTACTGAAATACAACTCTAACGATCAAAATTTAATCATCGATATATATTTTATTATCGCGAAAAACTCTATAAATGTATAATATATTAATCGTATAACGTATAACGCG
Source organism: Osedax fenrisi (assembly GCA_964019155.1). Taxonomy (NCBI): domain Eukaryota; kingdom Metazoa; phylum Annelida; class Polychaeta; order Sabellida; family Siboglinidae; genus Osedax; species Osedax fenrisi. Next base: position 59,471,456 of record OZ025241.1, on the reverse strand, counting down.
TGGTGGATGATCATAGAGCATTACGTTACACCGTACACGCGTACCCCTGTACTAACTCGCCCTCCCTCGCCCTAACCCCCCCGCCGACCATCGTAAACAGGGTCTAGTGGGTCTGGTGAAGGCTCGTAGCCTCGTCAACAACACGCCCCTGAACATCATCATCCCCGCCGCCATGCAGAAGTGGTTCGAGTCTTTCTCTCAGTGCATTGAACCCATCGAACAGTTCATCAAGTTAGCGCCTACCCCCCCCTCGATGTAGACTACCTGCAGTGGCTTTACGTGCGCGTGTATCTATTGATTGATCATTTATTTAAGCAAATACATAGCCAAAATTATAATCAAAAAAAATGTATAAAGTATAAATATTTGCTAACGATAACATCCGTTATAGAAATAAACAAAGCTATTATTAGTGTACGACTAGAATACGTTTGGTTGGTTCGTCCGTGTATGAATGATAACGAAGTAGAGGACAGTTGTTCCGAGAATATTCCTATACAAACACAATTTCCTTGTATATAGTATTATATAAATAATGTAGATATATGTTGCAGAATATCACTGAATCACACGATCACTGTTTGATTTGATTACAATTTATGAGTTAACATTTAAATACCAGTATCAGTATTCCACACACGATAACTAATCTGATCAACGTGTATTATATATAACATATATTATAGTTGTTATTATAGTGATACATTATATGATGATACATGTAAAATATTTTTAATTTGAATTTGGAAATCGCTGACAAAACAAACAGTGATACTATTTTAGATTCTCAATTTAATTAACCTATCCCCTTAAAGTAATATATAATGTGTATACGTGTTGGTATACAACAAACAACAATTATTGTAGATAAATATATACTGCGAGACATTTAGAGATTAGACAAACTTTTTATATTCTTTGCTATTTATAATATCTTTTAATTAATAATGATTTCATTTAGTATTTTTATTATTAAATTTAGAATAGTTGATTTAGCATAGTTAATATAATTGGTAAAACATATGGTAATATATTATTGTAGTCATTATAGAAATAAATATTTTATAATTATACTCCATTAAATTATAATATCATAATATATACATTTGTTTTAATAATTTTAAGTTTAATTCAATATATAAATTGCATTAATATTGAATTTTAAATACAGTATAATTCCTATGGAGAATTTGTACACTGAAAACGAATGCAAAGACTCTCTATTGAAAACTATGAATTTAAAACAAGTTTGTTGATTATAGTAATCATTAGCAGTCACATTATCAATATGTTTATATTAATATAATAATTATTAATTATTTTATTCTTATTTTATTTTGAATTTATTTTAAAATAGTATAGACGTTTAATTTTAATTTTAAACACATTGTTAATATGATATTAATGAAATTTATTTAAATTAATTAACATTACTATCAATAATTATAGAAAAATATTAACCATATTTTACTTATATCTAAATGTACTTAAATTTAATATAATATTCGCATTAAAAAGATTACTTATAATATAACCCATTGATAAATAATAAATTATGAATTCTACATAAATATTTTGATTCTATCGATATAAAGAAAATGGATAAGCAATTGAATGCAGTGTATGGCATTTTACGATAGAAGCGTTGCAGTCGAAACCTACTACTAAATGCTTATCAAATTTCTAATTAATCTTATTTTATTTTCATAATTATAATCAAGTTTAATGTACGTACTAAAAAAATGTTTATATATTTAAAATACAATATAGCAGATTCCTCGAAATGTGCGTATTTAAATGTATTTGAATTGAAGATATCATACTATTATCTAAATCCATAGATATATATATATAGCAATTACTTCTATTCATTTTGATAAAAATCTTACTGTTTCAATATTTGACCAATATAATATGACTAATATCCAATCAATCATAATATAATAATCAAATATCCAATCACTGATGATTGTTAATTTATCGAGAAAAGTGCCATTCGCTAACTATCTTTGAGTCAATCGCTATCCACCGTGTTTACATCGATGCTGAACCCCATTAAGCCCCTACCTCGAGCGCCTACCTAACCTCCATCACCGCGCGCGTAGTTATCTGTGCCCAAAGTCAAGCACAGCCAATACCCGCACGGTCTGGTTGTGCAACACGAGAGAGGCTGGAAGCTCGTCTACTCCGGGGACACCATGCCCTGCCACAACCTCGTCGAACACGGTCAGACCTTAGCGTGTGTGCGCGGTGTTTAAATCTGGACTAGAACTATTCCTAATTATATATCTTAGAAAGAGAATATTTATATGAATTAATTATTCTATTAATTGAACATTTAACATTTTCGGAAAACTATATAAAACTTATAATAATACATACTTTAATCTGAAATACATCGTATTACTTTTGAACCTATGTGATAATATATATAATATACTTCGCGTATAACTACTATATGATACACCTATCTCTCAGTTGCTTCTCTGCAATATTACTAAATTAACATATTCATTATAATCACTTCATAGTGAAATTAAGTATGTATAATATAATAAATAACATTACCAACATAACACAACACATGACTATATTAGGTCACATGACTATATTAGAACACATGAAGACTATGTTACGAGTCTTAAGTTATAACGTATTCGAAATAGATTACTCGATGGTGAATTTACTAATTAATAGTAATTAACAAATGTTAACTCAAATTTAATGAATATTTACACTAACATTATTAGGTTTATTAGCTAGATCACAATTCTTTATAGCTCATTTATTAAAAATAAGTTATAAAATATATAATATAATTTTGTTGCATCAATTTCGCTATTACAATTGCATATATATCTAGTTATATATTTATAGAAAATCTCATTCTACCGATAACTAAGGTATCTACTCTAGAAATTGTAGTAGTATTCATTTACTTAAGTAGAGGTTATGTCCTTAATGTAATACTTATGTATACGTGTGGGTTCTAGTACATGGGTTATTGTACGCTATAGAACATATACAACATATACCTATACTACGAACTCTCTGTGTAGCCAGCAGGCTAATGAGATAGATACACACGCAGTAGCTGCTGAATGCCGGATAAATCATGTCTAAGACCAATGAAATAGGTCTTTGAATATTATTTAGAAGTGATACTATATAATTGTGTATAAATAAATGATCGGCTCTCGTTAAAACCATGGATGCCTTAACATGAGAGTGGCTTCGAAGGGACAGCTATATTGTTATAAGTGAAAACTTCATCTAAGTTCCCGAGTTGGATGAAAGGACTCCACGAAATAAAAAAGTTTAATTCTAAAACGTATTAATTTTTAAATATATAAAATAAAAAGTTATTCGACGAGATAATCTAATCTACAACACGTTATAAGCGCACATCTTATCCCTTACGATATGCACTGCAGCGTGCCCAGTATGCAGTGTGCACACGACCCCGATGACCCTGTATGACCTGCCCATCCCCCCCCACCCTCACCACCACACACACAATCAATCAATCATCACCTCACCGTCAATAGGCAAGAACTGCGATATACTTATTCACGAAGCCACCATGGAAGATGACCTGGAAGAGCTAGCGAAACTTAAGAGACACAGGTACACATGTAGTAGTAGTCATTGTAGAATGACAGCGGGTGCATGCGTACCTAGCGTAATGCGTCCGTATTAGCTACACTTACCTATTAACGCTTAACTTTATAGTTTTAATTATTGTTATCATTTAATTAATACATTAATTTATGAATATTATATTATACATATTCAAACTTAGTTCATACTATTACATTACATGTATATATTAGTTATAGGCAATTAATAGGCAATTATTAACACACACACAAGTAATCATAGGACAGTAACTGTAATGATATAATGTGTAAAGTTATATAAATAGAGAATGTTAGAATTCGACTACATTATCGATAACGATGATGGAAATAACACAATTGCTTATAATAATAAAGTTTACTACTTAAAACATTGCTAAAACTCTTGGTGTACGCATGTATGTATTGAATAATATGATTTCTAGAGGTAAATTATAATTAAATCATAAATTGATGACCTATTACATGGTTTATACGTATGCTATATGAATTATTATAGATAGTGAGTGTTATATCTTTGATTCGCAAACAATATGATACTACTCACTAAATGTAAGCTTATCTTCAATTTTTGAAAATTGGTAACATCATTTGATCTACAAATACTATACACATAAAGCTAATAAATAGCCTGAATACGCATTATGTAATTTTAGTATATGTAATGTATATATAAATATTTTTTCTGAAAATTACCGAATTATTTCAATATATAATTAGTACCTATATATTTACTATAGGTGGCGTAATTTTTTAGACAAATATATTATCTTTTTTAGATTAAAGGAAATGATTATGATGTATCATGTGCCATGTATCATAAACTATGATCTCTCCTGCGAGTGTATACCTATGAGTGATTGTGAGAACATAATTATTCTGAAATAAATGCATTTTAAAATAAAAGTATTATTTTTATAAATCTATTGATTTAGTTATATAAATATATATATATATATATATATACAAATTATATAATATAAACATTATAAATATAATAAAGTTAATTATAATATAGTTATTTAAATTATTTTATTTTTGCCGAGCAAGCTCGACCTGGTAAGGTATTTAAACAGTAATATTAAAGATTTTCAAAGGAAAGATATAACACTTACATGTTTAATCGTGTAATGCGATTGTGTACACACACAAATGAATAGCGCCACCTATAGAGGTTGAATTTTCAGATAAATGTGTTGTTTAAAATGTAAATTCGTATCAAACTTTACACTTGAAATATAAAAAAATGTTTCAATTACACGAAAATCGCGTCAAACCTAAATCTATTTGCGATGTCAATACTACTGCTAGCATTAATATTAATTACTTTGCCTGTTATATATTTGGTAATATTATTGAATATTTTATTATTATTGATTTCATTTTTAACTATCTATACAAAACATCTCTTTTAGAGTACTTATAAAGCATATTTTGATTTTAAAATTATACTAAATATAAAATATCAAAATATAATTGAATCTAGATACCTAATAAAAATTAAATGTAAATATTAAATAATTATCAATATTTTGTGACTGGGGGATCTCCCCTTAATCTAGCAATGTAAGCAGTGTAAGTATTGTATTGTATTGCATGACAAATTCTATTTTGAATATAAATAATAAAAATGTATCCGAACAGAGTTTTGGGAAGGAGACGTAATACTATGTATCGCGTTACATGTAAAGTATAGGCAAAATAGAATATTTTCATAATATATCTATTTACTTTTGTAATAATTAAATTTTTTAATACTTTTAAAATAATCTTATTTAAAAACTAAAAATATATCTTTATTATATGGTTAAATATTTGTATGAATGTTTAATCTTATTAACATAAAATTTAATTATTTTTCATAATTAATTAATTGTAAAAATTATCCATATACATATACATTTATATTATTGATATGTTCTTTAAACTGTCCACATTTTTAAGTAAATCGATTCAAAATTAAATTAATCGTAAAATTAATAAAAAATTATTATTTTGATTAAATTGAGTTTAAAGTTTTTTTTTATAATTTTATTTTTTTATATAATAGATAGTTAGTATAATTTATATATATAATTATTATATATGCTATATAATAGAGAGTTAATAATTTATATGCTATATAGATTATATCTATATAATTATAAAATAAAAATGATAAATTTATATATATACAATTTATATCAGGTTAAATATTTGCACAACCCACAGCTTATTCACTGCCTTTAGAATTAATTATTTTTAATTAGAGGTGTTTTTAAAACTCTCGTTTTTTAAGTAATATTTCACCCATATACATCATTTAACATGATATTAATTATGATATTTGAAATAATTTATCATTTTATACAACAAAAATATTCAAAATAATTATTTTGTAAGTAATTTAAATAGTATCACGTCTCCTTTAGTAAATAAAATTACAGATCAAGAACAAACCTATAATTATTCCTGATACACTATAAATAATGATATTATATAATCGGATATCACGCATGTATTATCGTCTGTACAATAACTATACAAATTAACAATAATATAATTCAATCCCGATAATCATTTATCGCTATACTTACCCCTCCAGTAGGGTGGCTCGTCAGTCATTAAATATGTTGCTTCAGTAAAAACTATAAACATATAATATATATAAACAGTAGTGTAACAACTAAAAATTGTGTTATACTTAATTGAGTTGTCAATTTGATGTTTAATAACATTTTATAGGAAAAATACTTGTTTATAATTAAATTTACTGCGCATGCGTAGCATTTATTTATATTTAGTTTTACCTTGACAACCAATTAATTTATATCGTCTTCTAATTTAATTATATATTTAATATGCATTCAAGAGACTTAATTATATTTAAATCAAAATATGGATCTAACAAACTCAGATTTTTAATTTTGTATAGTTAAAAATATTTTTATTTTTTTTAAATTAGAAAAAAATATAATATAAAAAAAATTATTGCGGTTATCTCAATGATAATTAAAATTATATTATGGTAAATAAAAAAAAAATTTACTAGGTCCTAGAAATTTTTTATTTATCTTTCCTTGAAAATATTTATTTTTTCTATAGAAAATTTAGATATTTATCATTAAAATTCAAATTATTCCTAGAAAAATATTGTAACAAATTTTTTTTGATTAATAACAAAAAACAACAAATATTCAATAAATAATAAACATAAAAAGTTCAATCCTAGAAATGATAAAATTATAAAGAAATTATTATTTAATAATTTTTTTTTCTGCTATTTTGTTAATAATATTTAATTCTAGTACATATATATCGTATGACAAAATTCATTAAGAGGAAGTATATTAAAAAATGTATTGAATTAATTTTGTATCTACTCCATTATAAGATTTCCTATCAATAGTTAAAAGTTAAAAGTTAAATTAAATAAAAAAAAAAATTAAATAAGTTAAAATTGAAAGTCTATTGACTATTCAATATTTTACGAATTAAGTTAATTTTTTTTGTAATGTATTATATGTTTTCTAATATTATCTTACTGAAGCGATACATTATCTGAAAATTTTATATTTTTCAAGCCGCTCTACCCCGCATACCTACCCCCCTCATACCCCCACCCAACCTACCCTCAGCACCGTAGGACAAGCTATAGAAGTATCGAGACAGATGAATGCAGGCTTCGTACTACTGACTCACTTCAGTCAGAGGTATTCTAAGCTGCCACACATCGACACCGAGTTCGGCGATAATGTGGGCATTGCCTTCGATAACATGAAGGTAGGCAGTCACTATTAGCATACACTTTATAGCTGATCATAATCTGATTTCGTGTAATACATATTTTATGTACTATAGATGTAATATATATATATATATATATATATATAATAACAATAACAATAACAATAACAATATATATTTATATATATATATATATTAAGGATAGGATATATTCTGTTTAGAAGGGTTATTAGTAATACCTGATTACATACTTTTATGTTACGGTTGAGTGATTTCGCGAATACGCATCGCGTGCACTAGGCGTATACATAATGCTAGCCGTCCACTGTAATCAATTATATTAACCTACAATTATACGAGTATAAAGCCCAGAATGCAATTGTTATAGAGAAAAAGAGAAAGCTATTTCGAGCAGATTATATCCTTTCCTTGACACTTTCTATTCGTGTGTGAATAGTAGTAGGATGTCCACCACATCTAATGATACTGTATCTAGTATTATAGTAGGGGTGTGATACATATAATATAGTAGGGGGGGAGTGAGGCATATATTATAGTAGAGAGGGAGTGGGGCATATATTATAGTAGGGGAGTGATACATATATTATAGTAGAGGGATTGGGCATATATTATAGTAGGGGGAAGTGAGGCATATATTATAGTAGGGGGGAGTGAGGCATATATTATAGTAGGGGGGAGTGAGGCATATATTATAGTAGGGGGGAGTGAGGCATATATTATAGTAGGGGGGAGTGAGGCATATATTATAGTAGTGGGGGAGTGAGGCATATATTATAGTAGGGGGGAGTGAGGCATATATTATATGTAGGGGGGAGTGAGGAATATATTATAGTAGGGGGGAGTGAGGCATATATTATAGTAGGGGGGAGTGAGGCATATATTATAGTAGGGGGGAGTGAGGCATATATTATAGTAGTGAGGGAGTGAGGCATATATTATAGTAGGGGGGAGTGAGGCATATATATTAGTAGGGGAGCGAAGCATATATTAATATTTCTACAACGCGCTCATACATCATTATAACTCTACAATACTACGATGCCCGTGAGATAGAATGAAGTAACACGACTACATTCCTTTAGTAACACAACTCCCCCATCAGGTGTCAGCGGATACACTGAAGAGGTTACCCGTCCTGTTGCCAGTCATCAAGGAGTTGTTCAGCAAGAGCTGCAAAGAGATGACCTACAAGAACGAGAAGAGGCGCTTCAAGAAGGAGATCCTCGAGAAGAACAACCTATCAGCTGCTCAATAAACATGCCCGCTTACATACACGTCGACCTTGTTTATTCATAGATAGCGTAGGCTAGAACGTAATGAGTCATAAATAGAGAAGTTCTATTAATAGATTACCCGCCGCCGTAGCCGCTATAAGAATAGCAATAAAGTGTGTAGTTGGCCAACCGTGAAATCACGAGTAGAGTATAGTAGTGACACCGGTGCCGCAGTCATCATTAGTAGTAGATACAAAGTCACCAACACACATGCATACATAGACGCATGCGAGATGCATGAGATAGTTAATCTATTGACCAAGAAGAGGGAGGGGAAAGAACTCTCGTGGGAAGAGATCGAATACTTCATCCAGTCCATACAGAATGCCGGAATTAGGGAGGCCCAAGCAGGTTCCCATATCTTTAACCTTTTGTGTGTTACCCGGTGTTTAGGAATACGTGGTAATGTTGGCTCATGCGTACTGAAATAGATATGTGTAAATTACCCAACTGATTCAATAATTTAGTAGATAATATTTCTTCTGGGTTTTAATCATATACACATACAAATACACATACATATACACATGTTTACATAGCATATATTATTATTAGGATAGTACCACGATGACGCAATAAGTACAATGTCGACCTTGAGATCGTAAGGCAGCGGTACAGAGCCCCCTATGGGGGAAATCACATTTAAATTATTATTATTTATAGTAGATTAATTTTATAGTACAAACATTTTATTATATAAAATCTATTTTTAAACACAATAAATATCTTTCATTAATATTCATTAAGAATAATGAATAATGATGTTAAGAATAATGAATCATTTATTACCTTTATAATATTTACAAATAAAAATTAGGTTTATATATATATATATCATATTTTATTTAATAGACATTACATGAATATTTTTAAACAGAACTTTTTAAATTAATAAATTAGTTTAACATAATACAAATAAATAATTATATAGACACTAAGATATATTAAAATAGTTAGTTAAATAATTTATAAAAAATATATAATATATCTTTTCGGTAGCAAAAATATATTCATATATAAATAAACATAATATATCGGAGAATATATACATAAAGATATATATATATATATTTGGTAAGTGCATTATTTGAGTATAGATTATACATACATATAATGCATGTTACTGTACACAAGTAAGTTACTGTGTCCACTGTAGCTGGTGCAGTGATATAAACTGAGGGTAAACATATATCTCCGTAGACACTCGCGTTAAATCTCAGCCCAGTTTAGGGTCTTTGTCAGTCAGAGAATTTCAACAGTCCAACCAAGAGTAAATATGGGACACTGTATATTGAGGTGTACATATAGATCTCCACTTGAATGTGAAGTGTCGTGTTAACCAGGCACAGAAGTTATTGTTATTTTTATTTGGTGAAGTCCTTTCATCCCATCCAGGAACTTAGATGAAGTTTTCACTTATAACCATATATGGCTCTAATGTCCCTTCGAAGCCAAAGTAGAGGACTAGATGTATGATTACTAGCTATGTTACACGAATACAAGTCGATTAAAACTATATCAAATAATAATAAGTATACAAATATTTTCATTCAAATTAATTTAATTATAATTTTTAATAATAATAATCGATATTGTATTTTGCCTTATCGGCTGAATCAAACAGCTACCCGTTATAGCGTAGTAGTCTGACACATACATTCAGCATCGTGAAACTATCACCCAACACATCACCACACCAACAGGAGCTCTTCTGATGACGTTTCAGATCAAAGGTCTCAGCGATATAGAGTGCGAGCTGCTCATGAAAGCGATGCTGTTCTCGGGCGAGAGGTTGAACTGGCCCGGTAATTGGGATGAGAGTTTAGTGAGTCTCCAGTCTACCGGTGAGTCATCCCTCGTCATCGTTCACCTCCCTGGCGGAGATGTATAAACGTAATATTTGTTATAATTTGATATGACAAGCTTTACTTATATAACCATTACATATTGTATAATGTATGATGGAACATCCCATATATAATATCGAATGGTCCATTATAAAACATAACGTATATATATCTATAAGTAAATTACCATTAATACTTCATTTTCATTAAATCATAAAAATTAATTAAATATTCGCGTTCTCCGCTTTTAAAGTATTAGTTATTAAATTAAATACTATTAAATTAGTTATTAAGTTATTTAATATTTTAGATTCTATTTCTCCGTTTTATACTATTTATTATCAAGATTAATGATTTACGATTAATTTTTATCGTTTACTTAGTTTCGTATGTTTGTAAATATACTCTACTAATATTACAGTTGTTATACAATATGAATACGTTCGTATATATGCACTAATGTAAATACAAATATATACAGGTAATGGCTAATGATTTGTGTGTAACAAACTATTGACAGGTATATACACAGTACACTACGCTAAGTTATTAGCACTAATAACTCACCCCCTCTACTTGTTAATTTACCCTACCTTAGAAATCACGTCAATTTCCGTACCTTATCATCTTTATAGACATTTCAATTCATCATATTCTATTATTAGAGTGAATTCGAATAGACTATAGTCTATATACTATAGTCGTTATAACGATGTAGGTAATCATTATCTCATATTAATCACACACACACACACACACATATTTATACTAAAGAATACCTTCATTATCGCATATATCAAACACATACACCTATGCTAACAGTAATGTATGTTTTATATGCAGCGTTTACCGTTCCATTAACAACTGATCAAATAGCTAATGCAATAACTGATGTTTACAGGTATAGATAATTCACATCTTGCTGAATAATAACCGCATATATATATATATATATATATATATATATATATATATATATATATATATATATATATATATATATATATATACACACTATAAACAATGTACACATACTATACACAGACTATATACGTACTATACACATACTATACACACACTATACAATGTATACATACTATATACGTACTATACACAAAATATACATATTCTACACACTATACGCACTATGTATTCACTAATAGATCGCCCCCCCCCCAATCAATAGGAACGACCGGTAATAAAGCCAAGGTCATCCTGGCCCCGACCTTGGCCGCCTGCGGGATCAAGTGTCCGATATTGAGCGCGAGGGGCGTTGTTATCTTCGGAGGGGTTCTGGGTAAACTTGCCACTATTCCGGGGTTCACGGGTACCAGGAGCTTCAAAGAGATACGACTGCTGCTGAACACTATAGGTTGGGTAACGCTAACAACATCGTCTGGAATAGAGGGTACCGGTCATTTAGTATCAAGTTATTCAGTACCAAGTCATTTTGTACTAATTCATTCAGTACCAAGCCATTTCTTGCCAATAAAAACTCAAATCATACATATATCTATAAGTCAGTTAGATATTTTTCTTGTTACAAAATGACCGGCATTAAAATAGGATAGAGTGTATTATATTTATTTATTTTTAAAGATGTGTACACACCGCTAGCATCAAATAGGGCATCAAGTGCAGTAACATGTCGCCCCCTAAAATCTATGAAAAGTTATATTTTCTAGTAACAAGTCACCGTGCTTGATGCTCGCTATGTGAACAGCAATAATAATTTATACCTAGCATCAAGTGCAATAACATGTATAGTAACAAATCGCCGTGCTTGATGCTAGCAGTGTGTACACCACTTAAGAGTATAATAGTTGTTATGTCTTTTAGCGCACACTACCGGTCACTTTAGTTTAACTGCCCTCGTCACCATGTGTATTAGTGAAGTAGGGTTTAGATTACAACATTTGACACTACTCACTTTACTCTAAACCCTACTCAGATGGAATTTCTCTACTCGAGTCATAGTGCTAGAGAGAAAGTGAGTGGTAATAATCAATGCCTGGCAACGTAAGTCAATGCGGAAAGTGGAAATAAAAATCAGCCATCTTGCGGTGATCAAATATTAAAATATAATATTCTTTTGATCATAACTTTTTTATTATTAATTATATCAAAAAAGTAAAATATAAACTTATTTTACTTTTTTATCCTCTTTCAAATGGTATTAATAATTTTATTCTAGCTACAAAAAAATCTCATTGTTATAATCCGCCATTTTGTGGTGACCAATTTAGATTTACCCTTTGCACATGTTAGATACCTTGTTTCCACTCTATTTCTCTCTAGCTCTATGACTCGAGTCTACCTAATATATATGTACATTTTGTTATTGTTGTTATCCAATAATTAGGTTATTTTTTCAATAATAATTTATTTTATGTGATATTGGTTAACACATTTAATTTTATTATTTTAATTATTTATTATATATATTTATATATATAATACATAATAAGACATGTCATGACAAATAAAATAGGTCTTAAAATAATATTTAGAAGTGATCTTATATAATTTTCTATACAAAATGTTCGGCTATCATTAAAACCATGTATGCTTTAACATGATTACGGTTTTTGATGGACATTATATCTATTTGGTTATAAGTGAAAAACTTAATCTAAGTTCCTGTATTGGATGAAAGGACTTCACCAAAATAGAAAATTTCCAATTAAAAAATAATACATATATTAATCATTATATATTAAATACATTGTATTTATTAACCCAATCAATCTAAATCAAATCAAAGATTATTTATTTAGATTATGATTCATAAGTGCAGTAGAGTTTAAAGTAAATATACCTGATGTACACCCTCAACTTCATCACTATCTGCTTAAATGGCTTTACATTAAGAAAGATATCTTTTCCTCATTGTCACTGATATTAACATTATTATTTATTTAAACTAATAAATAAAAATGATAATAATTATATTTCAAATAAAATTAGAAAATATATAGGATTTGTATTAATATTCAACTTTAATTTTAATTTCATAAATATATATGTAGCATATATTAATTATTAAAAATGTCGACCGTATAACAATTAAATGTACAAGTTAAATCGTATAAACTAAGTTAAAACTATATTACACCATATTTAAATGTTAGATATATACATAACTATTGTTTTATTAATTGAAATAATTACTTGATAACTTGGATCTACTTAGAACTTTCTTAATGTTACTGTGTGTGTTATATACTTGTTAAGTTATGTAAGCTTCGTACATGACTACAAGTAGGTCACTAGGTCACTCTATTTACTTGCCTTACGCTGTTCGCACAGGTTGCTGCGTAGTGGAGCAGCCCTCTAATGTTTCTCCCGCGGAGAGAATTGTCAGGGACACTGCCGCTCTCATCGGAGCATTCCACGATAATAACATTAAAGCAGGTACTACTACTACTACTACTACTACTACTACTACTACTACTACTACTACTACTACTACTACTACTACTACTACTACTACTACTACTACTACTACTACTACTACTACTACTACTACTACTACTACTACTACTACTACTACTACTACTACTACTACCCACTACTACTACTACTACTACTACTACTACTACTACTACTACTACTACTACTACTACCACCACTGCCCCTTTAGCATGTCTAATAGCTAGAGTGACAGCAATGCACCTCCACGCCGATGTAATAGAGATAACATACGGCCAGTCTGAGGTTCTGAAGACTAAAAACGATGCTCTAGTTCTGGTCGCTAAACTGGTAGGATGCGCAATGTACCGCTGTATTATATAATGTATCAGTGATGAACAATGATCGCCAATCTATGATCGCTTATCCTTAACTTGATCATTGTCTTATACTCGATCATGTTCATTAGTTAATGATCAACCATTAGACGATAATTATCAGATAGCAACGATAGTGAGAGTAGCCATCACTGACTATTATAATGTTATATAATAACGTAACATTTGAAATATTTTCATACGATATTTTAAAATAAAATAATTATATACATTTTGATTATTTATAGTTGGGTTTAATAAACTCTAAATTAACGCATTATAAATTTTAATATAATAATATTATTTATACTATACGATGTAGATACTTAATATATTAATATTAATATAATATAGCTAATATATTATAATTATATTAATTTTTTATAAAATATATTCTTAATATTAGTAATCATTAGTGTTATGTTAGCCCTTTATTATTAGCTAAACCATGTATAATACAACTATTATTATTAATACGTATATTAATTAACAAATATATTTAAATATTAATTAATATTAATTAATCGATATACACAAAATAGGAAAATATTCATCATAAAACGACCTCGTGATATAATATCATATAAATGTCTAAATATAATTAATAAGTATACATTTAAATTACGTTTCATGTGAACTTCACTTTACTTGTACACGATATACACATCGTATACAATGTACACATATATGAAAGCATATTTCTATTAAAGGGTTCCTTTTTTACTCATTATATAACTATATTATATCGTATACATATGCCATGTGTATTCATTATTTATTTATATTATACAAGTAAAATAAATATTATTCATTCATTCATTCATTCATATGTACACATGATATACACGTTCATTGATCGGTTATAACTTATAACTTACAACCCTACATCAGAGATACCTGAGAGATCTGATGGGTTTGAGGTGCAGGATACTGCTGACCCACATAGACGGGCCAGTAGGTACTATGACAGGTCAGAGTCTGGAGATCCAAGAGGCTATCTGGTGCCTTAACGGGGACGGTAGTACTGAGCTGACCGAACTCGTGTGTACACTGGGTTAGTGGGGGGCACGGGGTTAGTGAGGGGTGAGGGTTAATGTAGGGGGTTATTTTTGTAGGGGTTAGTTAGTTTGGGGGTTAGTCTAGCATGGGGGTTAGTGAAGTTACATTTGTAGGGGTTAGTGAATCATGAGGGCGAAACGCGTAGCGTGAGGTTAAGGAGGGTAAGTGAGGAATGGGGTTAGTAAAGTGTTGGGGTAGTGTAGAGTGAGATTCGGTGTAGCGTGGGTGATATTAAGTATTGAATATGTATCAAGTATTGCACGGGGGCTAGTGTAGGACGGGAATTGTGTAGCGGTAGGGTTAGTAATATTAAACATGATGTTAGTGTTTTGAGAGGAAGTTAGTAGTTACTAGTTGATGTGTGTTACTAAGGACAGGACATCATCAGCCTCATTACAATACGTCTACATACGTCTACATACGTCTACATATGTCTACATACGTCTACATTAGGACAGCCTGTATACTAATGATTCATGCAATTCACTATGGTTATTCTACTATAGTATATGTCATAATTCATTTAGTTTACCAGCGTTCTATAATCGAGTGGAAGAATTAATAGCTGGAAAACAATATGTTCCAGGTAGTCCTTGGACCATACATTTTTGTCAATTATAAAAACAAATTTTAACTAAATATTTAGAATATTATCTTATACAAAATTAATAAAAGAAATTGATTAGGTAAAAATATAAATTCCCGGATCCGTTTTAAACCTAATACAAAAACCTCACATATGCAAATACACACCCACTCACACACACTCACACACATGCCTATTCCCACATTAACACACACCCTCTCTCCTAGGGGGACACTCGCTACACCCCACTAACGCACACCCTCTCTCCTAGGGGGACACTCGCTACACCCCACTAACGCACACCCTCTCTCCTAGGGGGACACGCGCTACACGAAGCACGTAAAGTGGATACATTCGAAGCAGGCCGCAAGATGTGCGAACACGCGATAGCTTCCGGAGCGGCTAAAAAGAAGTTTGCGGAGATGTTGTTCGCTCAGGGAGTTTCGCAGAAAATCATTAAAGTATGTAACCTGGCAGTTATTGAAATGTGAAATAATGAAAAAGTCTCGCTATATTTCCTTAGAGTATCATTTCGGGTTTTGGTATTTATGAATAATAATATCCAGATCGTGTTATATATTAAAGTACTATTTAACCACTAATAATAAGAGAGTTTTGCAATAGTGATTACATATGAACCTATGATTACATAATAGTCAGTTTAGGTTATACCGTAGTGCTCATTAAAATTACCATAATACCATGATACCTTTACTAAGAGTTTAATCGGACGAAATTCAAATTATATGAAAATAATAATTTTAATTTATTTTTTAGTAAATTTGAATTATTTCAAATACTTTGATTAAAATGTCGTACAAAGATGTGAAATATTACTTATAAAACTACATTTTTAAAAATACTACTAATTAAAAATAATTAATTCTAAAGGCAGTGTGCATATTCTGCATGTAGTGCAAATATTTAACTTGTAATAAATTATATATCTATACATTTATATTTTTTTATTTTATAATTATATCTATTTATAGCTTATATAACAATTAATTATAAATGAATAACTTTCTTGCATATATAACAATTATATATATATATATAAATTACTTGCTATCTATTATATATGTGTATACATAAATCATCTATCTATCTATATAAATTATACAATAATATCTAATCTTTAAATTTAATTTAACCAAAATAATTATTTTTCATTTTGTACAATTAAAATAAATGTTAATACCAATTAAATATTGAGTAGTTTTACTTAAAATATTCATAGTTTATATAGAACATATCACTAAATAATATAGTTTAACATTTCTCTGTAGGTATGATTATAAATAATATATATATATATGTGACTAATTTTTTGACAAATATTATAATTAACAATTTTAAAATAATTAAAATTTAGAATTCAAATAATCATTTGGATTAAATATTAATTACAAATATTCAACCATATAATAAAGCTATATGTTTTTAATAAGATTGTTTTAGAATTATTAAAAAACTTAATTATTACAAAAGTAGATACATTTTAAAACATGCTGTTTTCCCTTATACTTTACATGCAACGTTATAAATAGTCGCACACCCCCTTAATGTGAACAATTAATTATTTAATAGTTAATTAATATGCATGTATTTAATATGTTTATTTAAAAATGTCAATTATCAATATAAGTGATATCTCTATGATTATATAAAAATATATATTTTATAATATTATATAATAGATTATTAAATGTTTTATTGTATAGTACCCAATATTATATTTTTATTTATATTCAAATATCATCACTGTTGAGTTTATAACTTACCTTATGAACATGATATTAATATAGTAACCTCTATTATATCTAATTAATACATAGATAATATATAATTAATATAATTATATAGAATTTATACTTTAATGAAATTACTTTAAAGAAATTAATAATCTAAATTTTGTAATATTGATAATTTAAAATATATTATTCTATTAATTATTTAACGTACTTTTATTTTTAATTATTAATTTATTATTATTTTTATATATTAATAAAAAATTAATATTTATATTTATAAAAAAATATATAAAAAGTATTTTATAATTCAATTAACCCTCCTAATAATTAAATAAATGTTATATAATCAAATATACATATTATACTTATACGTAATTGTCATCCGATTTATATATATTTTTAAAATATTTAAACACTTTATATATCATAAATAATATTAAATATAACAAACACATAATGTATAGCTACTATAACTAAGCTATCGTGTAATATAGATACATCTAAGCTATTGTTTACACTATAGATACATCTAAGCTATTGTTTACACTATAGGATTTGTTAAAACACAAGAAAGGAGACTTGAATACCATATCGTCTGTATTACCGAAAGCTAAATACTTAACTCAATTAACCGTGAATCATACAGGTTAGTAGTATAGACATAGGGCCTCACGCCTCATGACGCATTCTTCATGCATCGTGACTCATGCTTCATGCATCATGACGCATACATCATGACTCACGCTTCACGCCTCAGAATAACACAACTAATTATTAATTAATATAACTCTAGGGATTTAAATTTGTATTTTTAATTAAAAGTTATCATATAAAACTAGGTGACTTTTTTCCCCAATCAAGGGCTAACGCTCCTTGTGTTGTTACTTTTTTACTAAAGCAACTCAACTTTATTACTAAAAGAATGTTACTTTATTACTAAAATAACTAAACATTATTACTAAAAGAACTAAACTTTATTACTAAAAGAACTAAACTTTATTACTAAAAGTAACTACTTTATTACTAATAGTAACTAATTTATTATTACTAAAAAGTAACTACTTTATTACTAAAATGTAACTACTTTATTACAAAAATGTAACTACTTTATTATTACTAAAAAGTAACTATTTTATTACTAAAATGTAACTACTTTATTACAAAAATGTAACTACTTTATTATTACTAAAAAGTAACTACTTTATTACTAAAATGTAACTACTTTATTACTAAAATGTAACTACTTTATTATTACTAAAAAGTAACTACTTTATTACTAAAATGTAACTACTTTATTACTAAAAAGTAACTACTTTATTACTAAAATGTAACTACTTTATTACTAAAATGTAACTACTTTATTACTAAAATGTAACTACTTTATTACTAAAATGTAACTACTTAATTACTAAAATGTAACTACTTTATTACTAAAAAGTAACTACTTTATTACTAAAATGTAACTACTTTATTACTAAAAAGTAACTACTTTATTACTAAAAAGTAACTACTTTATTACTAAAAGTAAATAATTTATTACTAAAATGTAATTACTTAATTACTAAAATGTAACTACTTTATTATTACCAAAAGTAACCTCTTTATTACTAAAACGTAACTACTTTATTACTAAATATTAATTTATTTAATTTATTGTAAACTTAATAAATGTTAATTAATTTATTATAACCTACAAAAAAACCTGAAAATCTACTTTTATAGGCTCACTCGGGAATTAATGGGGGGTTAATGGGGAAGTAAACTCGGGAAGTAATGCAGCTAAAAAAAACCACCAAAAATTAAAACTTAACCCAACCTAACCACAACCGTGAAAATCTACATTTATAGGCAAACTCGGGAAGTAATGCAGCTAAAAAAAACCTACCAAAATTAAAACTTAACCCAACCCAAACCCAACCCAACCCACCTAAACCCAAACCAAAACCCAAACCCAAACCAAAACCCAAACCCAACCCAAACCAAAACCCAAACCCAACCCAAACCCAAACCCAACCCAAACCCAAATCCAAACCCAAACCCAAACCCGGGAAGTAAACTCGGGAAGTAATGCAGCTAAAAAAAACCACCAAAAATTAAAACTTAACCCAACCTAACCACAACCGTGAAAATCTACTTTTATAGTCAAACTCGGGAAGTAATGCAGTTAAAAAAAACCTACCAACATTAAAACTTAACCCAACCCAACCCACCTAAACCCAAACCCAAACCCAAACCTAAACCAAAACCCAAACCCAACCCAAACCCAAACCAATAATGCAGCTAAAATAAACCACCAAAAATTAAAACTTAACCCAACCTAACCACAACAGTGAAAATATACTTTTATAAGTTCACTCGGGAAGTAATGCAGCTAAAAAAAACCACCAAAAATTAAAACTTAACCCAACCTAAACCCAACCCAAACCCACCTAAACCCAAACCCAAACCCAAACCCAAACCAATAATGCAGCTAAAAAAAACTACCAAAAATTAAAACTTAACCCAACCTAACCACAACCGTGAAAATATATTTTTATAGGTTCACTCTGGAAGTAATGCAGCTAAAAAAAACCTCCACAAATTAAAACTTAACCCAACCTAACCACAACCGTGAAAATATACTTTTATAGGCTCACTCGGGAAGTAATGCAGCTAAAAAAAACCTCCACAAATTAAAACTTAAACCAATCTAACCACAACCGAGAAAATATGCTTTTATAGGCTCACTCGGGAAGTATTGCAGCTAAAAATCCATCATAACATACTATCAGGTTCCAGCATAACTTACTATCACGTTCCAGCTTAACGTACTATCACGTTCCAGTTGTATATTTGTTATCGAAATAATTTATTACATATAGTAGTCTATATTTATAACACGATAATGTATTTTAATAATTTATTCGATACAGTTAACATTAGTAAAATCGAATTATTATTATAGAGTTTGATTTTGTACATGTTAAAATATTATAAATTATAATTTGTACATGGTGGAGATAGGAAAAGTACTTTTATAAAGTCATTTATGAGATAAATAATCAAAGTAAATGCATATCGGATGGTTACATTTATATCTACTCATTACTGTTAACATTATAGAATAGAAATTATATATTTTTTTTTTTATAAATTACAATTTTTGTTTCTTGACATTTATGATGAATTTTAGCGAAAAAGTAGAACTGATCTGTACCCTAAATTAATCATATATTAATGGTTTTTCTCAATTTATTATAGGTATTTTCGTACTCCGCATCGGTTGAAACCATAATCGAGGCGAACGCGTTACCGGAAGTTGTTCAAATTTACCCCTACAAAATCACATATTTTTCACTATTTCGGCCATAGCTCGAAGAATATCAAATATTAGATATCACAATTTATACCACGATATTATATTTTAATTGTCTATGTAATAAATTTAAAATTATTGAAATTGAATCATTATTGTGGATTTTGATTTTTTACAGTACCTAATAATGTTAAGAATATATTTTTACATGGCGGAGATAGGAAATACATATTATAAACTCGTTAAACCGAATAATTGAAATCTAGTACGTATGATATATATTTATAATAGTTAGTAATCTTATTTTTATAAGTATATCTATTTTATAAAGATATATTTTTTTTGTAAAATTGTAAAATATGATTAATTAATATAAATATAATAATTAATTCAGATTAATATAATGATTTATTCGATAATGTTAATATTATTTTATTAATTAGATAGTATATTAATAATAAAATAAGTAAAATAAACTATATATATATCTATAAATATCAAGTAAATAGAATTTCATATTTTATAAATATATAATTTGTGTTATAAAATTATAAAATTATAAATATATTTATATATATTTATTAATAATAGTTACGTGAATTAATTATTCGATAATATTTATATTATTTTATTATTTAGATAGTATAATAATAATAAAATAAGTAAATAATGCTTATATACTATATTTATTATCACGTTTAATGAATATACATATTTATAAATATATAATTTGTGTTATAAAATTATAAAAATATAAATATAATTATATATATTTGTAAATAATAGTTACGCTAATGAATTATTCGTATATATTTATAGTATTTTATTATATAGATAGTATAATAATAATAAAATAAGTAAATAATGCTTATATAATATATTTATTATCACATCGAATGAATATACATATTAATAAATTTATAATTGTTGTTATAAATTTATAAAAATATAAATATAATTATATATATTTGTAAATAATAGTTACGCTAAAGAATTATTCGTATATATTTATAGTATTTTATTATATAGATAGTATAATAATAATAAAATAAGTAAATAATGCTTATATAATATATTTATTATCACATCTAATGAATATACATATTAATAAATGTATAATTGTTGTTATAAATTTATAAAATTATAATATAATTAAATGTATTAGTTAATATTATTTACAATATCATACTTTTAGATAATATTTAAATTATTTTATTATCTATATATTATATTATTATTAAAATAAGTAAAAAATAATGAAATTATATTAATTATACTATAAATTATAAAGTTACAAATATGGAAATCCAATGATTATTATAGATTATCTATGTTTTACATGATACAAATATTATAAATTAAAATGTTTACATGGTGGAGATAGGAAATGTACTTTTTAAAGCCATTTATGTGGCGAATAATCATAGTAAATGCATATCGGATGGCTACATTTATATCTACTCATTACCATTAACATTATAGAATAGAAATTAGATTTTTTTTTTTTTTATAAATTGCAATTTTTTTTCTTGACCATTTGTACGATGAATTTTGGTGAAATATTAAAACCGATCCTTACCCCAAATTCTTCATATATTAATGGTTTTTCTCATTTTATAATAGGTACTTTCGTACTCCGCATCGGTTGAAATTATAATCGAAGCGAACGCGTTACCGGAAGTCGGTCAAATTTACCCCTCTAAAATCACGTATTGTTCACTATTTCGGCCATAACTCGAAGAATATTAAATATTAGATATCACGATTTACACCACGATATTATATTTTAATTATCTATGTAATAAAGTTAAAATTATTGAAATCGAATCATTATCGTGGATTTTGATTTTTTACATCACCTAATAATTTTAAGAATTTATTTTTACATGGCGGAGATAGGAAATAATTATTATAAACTCGTTAAACCGAATAACTGAAATCTAGTACGTACGATATATATTAATACTCGTCATAAATGTTATTTTTATAATTATATCTATATATTATAGATTTTTTTACGCGATACGAATATTATAAATTTAAATTTTTACACGGTAGAGATAGGAATTTTTTTTTTATAAACTCGAAATTTAAATTTAACGAAATCTAGTATCGTAGGGGTTCGAGTAATATTAGTATTGGGCGAAAAAAATGCGTATATAACGTATTTTATGTCGTCCGTATACGCGCTATAAGAATGGATGTAGAATTTTTACGTTAACGAAAATATTTCGTAATTTTTGTTTTAACGGCGGAGATAGGACATTTTTTTTTATAAACTCGAAATTTAAATTTAACGAAATCTAGTATTATTAGGGTTCGAGTAATATTAGTATCGGGCGAAAAAAATGCGTATATAACGTATTTTATGTCGTCCGTATACGCGATATAAGATCGCTCGTAGAATTTGTACGTTAACGAAAATATTTCGTTATTTTTTTTTTAACGGCGGAGATAGGACATTTTTTTTTATAAACTCGAAATTTAAATTTAACGAAATCTAGTATACTCGGGGTTAGAATAATATTAGTAACTGGTGAACAAATTTCGTATATAACGTATTTTATGTCGTCCGTATACGCGATATAGAGATTTTTACCTATCTCCGCCATAGAGAATCGAGAGAACAATAGAATGCCTCGATCGATGAATAGAGATTAAATAAATATATAAATATATAAATATACTATATAAAGTGACATTATAATATTATTACTCGTTTACTAAGTATATAGTAATTATATAATAATATTTTAATTAATTTATTATCTATATAGTATAGATTTAATATATAGTAAAAAAAGTGCGTATATAACGTATTTTATAACGTCCGTATACGCGCTATAAGAATGGATGTAGAATTTTTACGTTAACGAAAATATTTGGTAAATTTTTTTTTAATGGCGGAGATAGGAAAAAAAATTTATAATATTGAAATTTAAATTTAACGAAATCTAGTATACTCGGGGTTAGAATAATATTAATATCGGGCGAAAAAAATGCGTATATAACGTATTTTATGTCGTCCGTATACGCGATACAAAATTTTTACCCATCTCCGCCATAGAGAATCGAGAGAACAATAGATCCATTTCATCGATGAATAGAGATTATTTAAATATATAAATACATAAATTAGTATATAATTATAACCGTATAATATATACTACTCGTGTACTAAGAATTTAGTGGATATATACTAATATTAGAGCGGTTTTATTATCTATAGATTATTAAATTAGTATATCGCGAAAAAATTTGTGCCGAGCGAGATTCGCTTCGCTCGTAGAAGGTCGGGTTGGCTCGCTTCGCTCGCCGGTCATACGACGAAGACGGCGAAGACGAAGACGAATAAGCCAAATAATGTATATATAGATTATAAGTATAAATAAGTTGTATTAAAAAGGTTATTTCTAATTAAATCTATTTATATATATTATTATTATAACAACAATAATAATAATAATAATAATAATAATAATAATAATAATAATTCTAACATATTGTTATATTATATTTATATATATATATATATATATATAATATATATATAAATATACGTATTTGTGTATATATGTATAATAACTCTTATAAGGTGGAGTGAATTTTGTTAACTTCATCTAAGTTCCTGGATGAGAATAATGGTGAAATTAATAAAAAATGTAATATTCGTCATGTATTTCCCTAATAATCAATTGTGATAGTCATTTATTTATTTATTAATTTATAAAACTTTAAACTAAAATTATTTATTATTTATTATTTCAATTTATTATTTAAAATAAATTCTAAAAAATAAATAAAATACATACATTATTCAGTTAATTAAATTAAAAATTACGTTAAGAGACAAATTCATGAAATCATGAGATCACTTCATAATTAATTGTTAATAAACGGAGTTGCAACCGAATACCAAATAACAGAATATAATATTATTAGTTAATCTAAATATAAATAAATAAAGATAACATATACCACAACCACCATGAGCACTACCCTCACCACAACTACTGCCACCATAACCACTACTGCCACCACAACCACTACTGCCACCATCACCACCACTACTGCCACCATAACCACTACTGCTACGACTATCATTACCCTTTCCACTAATACCACCACCACGACCACTACCACCCCTAGGTTTCGTGCATGAATTAAACGTGACCACATTAAACAAGATAATAGACGAGTTTGTGAAATACGGCACGATAAGTAAAGGCTGTGTGGGAGGTGTCCAGCTCAGAGTTAATATTGGGAGTTATCTCACTAGAGGTTAGCCTACTACTAGATGTTAGGCTGTAGATACAACTCTCTGCGACTCATCTCGCTATTAAGAGATTGTATAGATTATATAATCATATCCAATATTATGTAATTAATAGTATATTAACGTTATATATTGTACTATTTTGTGATCTTTAACGTAATTTTATTAATTTATTTGTATCCAAATTATATCCTAAGTATTTGTAAACAATTATTTTAAACAATATTTTATATCAGATAGTTTTATATTTAACTTATTTGACTAAAACTCTAATTAATAATAAAGTTGAATAAATTCTTCTTATTAAATAGTCTAATAATAATTAATATAATATAGCTGAGATACCTATCACAATCTACATCTAATCTTAATTCATATTCATAAATTACAACAACAATTTGTACTCAATTAAAACTTGTTAAAAAATCAAAATTTAATTGCATTAATACTGATAGAGTACACATAAATGTATTCGTATCTAGTGTTATCTAATACTTAGTTTGCTATTTCATATTTAATTATCTTTAACTTAAACCTTCCACTTATTGTTGTTTATAAACATGACTTAGATATACCCTTTATTGCGAGGCTAGTGTCTCCACTACAGCTATGCGATCTTAGCTAAACTTTCTACGCATTAAGTGTACGCATCAAGTGTACGCATCAAGTATACGCATCAAGTGTATACATCAAGTGTACGCATCAAGTGTATGCATCAAGTGTACGCATCAAGTACTATCGATATGATATGTTACTCTTCCTTTATTTTGATGGCTATGAAACTATTTAAACTTAGTATTGTTATCTATTTCGTTAACAACATATATTGTTGTAATGTATTTTAATTATATCTAATAAAAGTAAGTGATTGTTTAGAATCTAAACTTTAGATGATCGTAATAATTTACGTATTTCCAAATTTTCTAAAGATGTAAATAATTTTATAATAACACGTTTACAATATATTCTATAGCTGATTCAGATATACAATCTATTTATCATGTGTCAAAACTTATAAATAACTATCACTGTTACCAAGTATCCGATAAATAAAGCTAGGCACAGTGAGTCAAAAAAGGCTTTAATGTTAACTTGATGATTACTTGATGTTATGCTTTATAGTTATTTCGTTTATTTTCAAATTAAAATAGAATTATTGATAATTCCTATTCATAAAATACTTAATATATTTAATATTTATTTCTATAAATCGTGACCTTCCTTCTAATAATAGTACGTACTTTCTAATTTTATATCTAAATACATTAATTTATAATATTTTATTTTGTTAATATTTTATGTGTAATTTAATTTGTATATCTAAAATATTTTACAAACTATAAAAATAATTGATTTTTAACCCATATTTTAAGGAAAATTATTTAAAATTTTAATATAATTAATTTTGTATATTTAATATATAACAATGGTATACATTCTATTAAATAAAATATTACTTAAATTGCAGTAATATTAGAAATATGTATAAATGATTAATATAAGATAATCTTATTATTTTAAATTAGAATATCCATTATTGATATCATTAATTATTAATTATATTAACAAATCTTTAAATGAATATCTTATAATATATAAAATATAAATATACTCGGTTAATATTAGAACAAAAGGTAATAACGAAAAATACTATTCATGAATATAATATATATGTTTTTATGAATCAGCGATTTAAATAAGTTAGACGAGTTAATTCTATAGTTTAATTTTCATAAATTGTAGATCATTATTTTTAGAATATTTTTTTATAATATTTAATCATAATTTCTAAAAGAATTGAACATTATAATATAATCATAACGCATAAATACATCACTATTTGATCAACACACACACACGCGCGCGCGCAGGAGAAACTTGGGCTACGGTACATCACCATCAGGAACTGAAGGAAGAGCAACTCGCCAAGCTCAACAAAGCCATCAAGCTGTGCATAGACGCCCCTCTGTACGATTGTTGCATCAGAGTCAAGGAGATGTGAACAGCAATAGGCCGCCTCCTCCTTCTCCTACTCCTCCATTATCACGCCCACATCTTATTATCGTTGTGGTCGCGCCTCACTCCTAGAGGATACGGTGGTAACCTCGGGCGTATCAATACTGTTGTACGTTATTACTATACATATATAATACTAGTGTAATTATTAAGATTACCATAGGTTAACCCCGAGATTACCTTCACCCTCCTAGACAGATATTAATACCACGATCAATCTAATGTCCTTCACTATCGTCAATTCACAATAAAAACTCTATATTCGTATATATATTTATTAATTATTATTTAATTATTTATCGGTATATACAAATTTATAAAATATAGGACAAACGTAGAAAATATCACATAGTATATACAAATTTAAAAATATCTGACAAACGTAAAAATATCACATAGTATAGAACATATCACACAGCACGCGCGAGTACGATATCACATCAGAGATACCAGTTTAACGGCCGTCGTTAACCCCCGACCACATCGACGCCCGCGAACCCGACGAGCCGCGATCGCCGAGATGTGTTTAGTGTTACGACACCGCATCCGTTTGTTAGCGAACCACTTCTTCACCTGTTCCTGACTGATGTCCCCGGCCCGCGCTAACTCCGCGCTAGTCTCGGCGTTAGGGTACGGGTGCTCCAGATTACGGTCGTACCAGGCGCACATCACCACTATGGCCGCCGAGGTGACCTTGCGACGGCGTACCGGAGTAGAGGTCGCGACGGGGCGGAACGCGGCGCCGGCGGGGTTAACTCGTGGGGTGCAGGGCGGGAGAGGGGCGATAGGGGTGGGCAGCGGGGCGTAGTAAGATAGTTTAGAGTAGGCGGACGCCAGCAGCGACTGATGTCGGGCGTAGTACTGCCGGTGCAGATCGTTCACGTAGTAGTAGTAGTTGGGACAACCACCAGGGGCCGACGACGACGTAGCGGGTAGGCTTCGTAGGAGAGACGAGTGCTGTCGTTCTAGCGCCGACCGATGAAAGCGGTATTCGGCCTCCACGGCATTCAGGTGGGCGTGTCGGAGGGGCGTGGCTAACGATCGCTGGCGGATGTGGTCGTAGAGGTCGCCTACTTCTCGAGAGATCTGCTGCAGGAGTAGGGACTGCGGCGGCAGCGAGGCGTTTGATTGGTCGAGAGCGTAGGGAGAGGCTGCGACGGGTTGTTGGACATGCAATGAGTGGGCGGGATTAACGGTTGCCGCGGTACCATAGTGGGAGGAGCCAACACCCGCGTAGTACGAGTTGAAAGAGTTGAGAGGCGACGGGTTCGGCGGCGATACGAATATATTGATAGGTACTATGGGCTGCGGGAAGGTGTTCGTGAATATCGGAGCTGGGTTGTTTACCTGGTGAAACGTTTTCGTTATTATTATATATATATATATATATATATATGTATATATGTATTCGTATTTATATTTATATTTATATATATATATGTATTATATAAAAATTAATATAATATAATGTTTACTTATATTGTATGATATATTAATATTCACTTTTTTCCTTAGAATTTTCCTCATCGTCCACCTCTATATCTTCGACTTTTATATACATTGTACAGCGTACAGTGTACGACATCCCTAATTCATTCACATATCTATTATGAATATTATTGTAATCAGCAAATATCAGAATTATATTTATAATTATAGTTTAGGACAATCTATATTTCTATACTTGTTACAATCTACATTTCTACTATTTTTATAGGTATGAATTACTTGAAATAACTATAACAATAATAATGTCTATTCTTTCATAATAATTCTAGATTTGTATTTCTTCAAATTTAATGTATGTTAATATATATATGTATTTATATATATATATATATATATATATATATAGATTTTATACTTTTATAATAACTTATATCATTGCATATATTATTATAAGCTATTATATTCATATACTATGGAGCTATCAATTTTTAATTTTTAATAAATATACTTATAGATTTCACTGATCCTCCTTAGACAATTGCCTATAAACTGATTTCATTCATTCATGTCATATAATAAATAAGTAATATAATCGAGTAATAAGATATAGATATAGAATAATATATCCGTAAGTATAATATAAATTTTGAATTAAGCAGCCTTATAAGCTCAATATATAGAAGTTAAATATTTGCATAATATAAAAAATGATTATAAACAAATTATATTAGAATTTGCATCAATAAATTGAGTTTGAAATACACCTTAAACAATTCAATGAGACTCACTATATGAGTGTTTGTATCTTTTCTACAGGTATGTAGCAGCTATATGACATAAATAGGTCACTTGGTAGTATGTTATCCTTTTGAGTTATATGGTAATAAGTTACTAATAACTAATAGAGGAGCATTGGTCTATAATAAAGAAGGACTCTACTATTTAAATATATTAGTCCTTAATTAGAGAGTTTGTAGTTAGTCATCCTAATAAAGTACTTTCAACATGTACATATGTACGAAAAATATGATATAACTATTAAAGCTGAATTATAAACATTGTATATCGTTAATAAGTATACATTATCTCGTTCATATGCGTTTCATATGCGTTTTAAGTTGTGTTTGCATATACAAAATAAGTATGATAATACTGTATATATAAGTATCATTATTTCATTATTGTAAAGGGGTACAAAGTGTAAGGGTAAGAAAAAGGACATGTCCTTGGTAAGAGTACAAAGTAAATTATTCTTATATTGCATATATAGTAGAGCGCACATATATTAATAAGATATAACTTAACAATAGGTTAACCACATAGCAGGACAACTAAAGGAAATATAATACAAGCAAGGACAATTAGTGTCCTTAATACAAGCTTACTATGAACTCTAGAATATATTAACATAATTTGTGACAAACTTTACCTAAACTTTTTATATGTAAATCAATATTGATTATTGATAACAAAATAATTCAGAATTGTTATCATTGAAAACATAAGGCTTCTATTATTCTATACATTTGTATGTTAAAGATGTAATCAATTAATATACCAGCGTACATAACAATCCATTAATAATATATTATAATCAACTATAGTTGATTAACCTATAGGTTTATATATATATATATATATATTAAAACATAGGGTGTAAAGCAGGTGTTAAGGCCAACACAATCAATAACAATATCCGCAGTAGAAATACCTCCTACAACCCCTGGTGGAGTGTTTCATATAAATGTACACTCAATTGTGTTTAATTAGTGAACATTTATTTAAGAATAATATTTATTAACAATCTTTTACCCATTATTTAAAATTATGTAGGTAATATATATATATATATATATATATATATATATATATATAATGTTACTAGAATAATATGTAAAGTTTACCGGGGGGATAATATGTAAAGATCAAGTAATAGGTAACAGTATTCAATATTAATACTAGATCATTCAATTCAATTTATTGTATGATAATAACATAGATTTAGAGTACCACTATGGTACTCTTAAGCTATGGGTAATAACAATGTCGCCCACAATAATTTTCAATAACCTTTCCTATTGACAAATGTATAATTATATAATATATATATATATATATATATATAGGTATTATTATAAATAGTAATACACAATGGATGAAGGCAATAGGTACCTATCTACCTACGATACCTGCCTACTGAAAAGTATCTAGTAGATACTATAGTAGATACTATCTACCCATTTAAAGGGGCATTCACACGATCTGTAACATTTTAATATATAATAATATATATATACTACCTTAGGTAGTATATATATATATATATATATATATATAAGTACCTAGAGGAAAGTAACTTATTACGGACACTTTAACAATAAATGGTATTAATATTTATGACTCATTATTTGTATTAAAAAATTACAATATATTAATATTATATGATTATAGATATTATTTTGATTTTAAAATTTTATTTAATCTTTTAATTCCGTAGATAACGGGGGTGTCCGTATTCGGTACACATGGGTACCATGCATGTCCGAATACGACACCATGTGTTATAATACGGACCATATATACATGTATACTATAGTATATACACTATAGTGCACTAGATAAACTATATGTTATTGATAAATCAATCAGACAAATTACAATTACATTATTTATAATTAATGTTATTAATAATGTATTCTAATTTAATTAGTTAATAATTTATTTTTTAATTAATAATACAATTTAGTATCTAAATAATAACATTTTTAGAATTAGCATTATTAATATTATAACGCACGCGATTTTTATGAAGATCAGAAAAGTTAATACGCTGTGCGCTGCTTGGTTATAGGGTGTCCGATGGACACTGTCAGTATTAAGACACATATAGTGTCCGTATTAGGGATTTATATGACTTCTAGATATATGCTTATAACTTAATGAATATTTGATAACAAATATAAAAATTATATATATAATTTTTAGAATGCTTTATTTTGTTATCGATACATTTGTATATTCTTGAGAAGGTTTTAAATTGACATTTGTTTTCATAAATTTAAAAACGTATTAAAAAATTAATTTATTGGATATATAAGCAATATTTTGAATAATTAAAAAATATAAAATACTTTTTTAGACAATTTATATATTTATGAATACTTATTCATTAAACATTTTTTGTAGGATTTATGGTTTCTGAGATACCGAGAGTGTCCGTATTCGGGCACTTTCCGTATTCGGTTACTTTCCGTATTCGGTTACTTTCCCCTAATAATACTTAATAACTTACGAACATTATAATTGTATATTTATTACTGCCGTGAATATGTAACACATAGTTACACACAGAAAACCCGTGTCTATGATATAGTTAATGATTCACCATCAATAATGAATGTATACACGATACACTTAGTAAGTAGCACAAGTGAACTCTACGACTCCCGGACAATGTCACCAGATCTCAAATGTTAATATATATATATATATATATATATATTAGGCAATATATATATATTGCCGCTTATTTTAAATATTAACGCTAATTTAATTCAATTTCATAGTATAAAGTTTAGTATAAATATATACGTTAATATGTAATCATATCAATCGATCAGCTAACAAATAAACTAAATATTAATAGGTAAAAAATATATATAAAATAAATATGAATAACCTATATATCGTAATATCCCCTATAGGGGATTATTATATATATAAGTTGTATTATTACGTCGTCACTAAATACGGGTAAATGTCGCCCTTTTAATACAACTGTTGATGTATTGTTGCAACTCGATATATATAACCTCCCTGGTATAACTATACCTATACGGTATAAAGTAGGTAAATATATAACTTATAACTATATTATTCTAAGTTAAATATAGTACGGGATACATAGGGTTACCTACATAGGGTTAGTGAAAACTTATAATATACAATTAAACGAAACGAGATCGTTTACTTTATACGGTATATAATATACATACTATAGTATACTATATATAGTCGACTATACTATAATATTGAAGTTCATATTAATACTCATGTTAACCGTAACGTTTAACTCTAGATTAACAACTGTATTAACATAAACTTATATCATGCATAGGATATATCCTATAGGATGCATAGGATATATCCTATATACCCATAGGTATGAATGTAAATATATCAATTATAATTATTAATAGAGTAGTATTTTATATTATTATTAAATATAGTAGTGATCACTAATTAATCGATTAATACTACACTACGGCTTGGTATTATAGTTATTAATAGGTATTATAACTAGTATAATGTTGTGGGTTATCCGATACATTATCTTTTTTTGTTTTATCTGTTTATAAACAAATATTCTAATATAAAATGTTACTTTATTTTAAACGAAAATGGTTATCCTATACATGTATATTTAAAAAATATTTAAAGTATTCAATATGTTCATATTTATTTGACTAATTCTATCCTTTACAAAAACCAACAGAATTAGAGTAGGTAAATGTATATGTAAATATAGTACATGTAAATATATGATGAAAAAACAGTTAGAGAGATCATATACACATGTAAATATTACAAATATACTTAACATACAACAATAACTAAATAGTTTAACATACAATATAGTGTTTACATACTAACCACTTGGACGTGATCGTCAGAACTATTATTTCTGTCGCTCATGAATCCGGAGTCGGTGAAGTCACGTGATGAAGTCACGTGGTCGCTAGGTTCGCTCTTGCAGCCGGTATCCACATCAGCGGTGAGATCCGCGCCAGAGGTCAAAGGTTGATCAGCGGCGGAGGCTGAGCAGCGATCATTCGACACGGGCGACATCGGCTGAGGGTTTATCATGGATAGGTCGTCGCTCATCTCGACGCTAGGATCGCTGCAGGCGGACAACCACACGTCTTCCACGACTTGTAACGATGACATGTCTGTCCCCACACTAGTGTGCGCGTGTGTGTGTGTGTGTGTGCGAGGAGTGTTGTTGTTCGAAGTATGCGTCACACGAGGGCCTTCCGTTGGAGCTAGTAATTACAAATGGTACTACGGACCGGGTTGTTAATATGTACTGAAGATGTTAGTATGGTGTATGTATGATGTATGTAAGGTGTATGTAAGATATATGTAGTATGTATGTAAGGTGTACGTAAGGTGTACGATGATATCAATAAGTATTCGTAACGTAACTGCAGTGAAGTCTAGTTGCGGGAGATTAGAGATTCGCGTATTCGGTCCGTCTTTAAATAGGCCGATGGGCAGTTTACTAAGTCACGTGGTCACCCGTAACCAATGGGATGGCGTTGCGAGTTTTAGATTCTCGCGAGAGGAAGGACACCCGTAAGGACACGTCCTCTATACGATTGTCACGCGCGCGAGAGTATTTGCTTACGAGGTAATAGTGGGTAGCTGGGTAGGGGTCGTCCCCTAGCGTCCGTCGCGAGTACTAGAACAATAGGAGAGTATCGACGACGACATCAAGACCATGTGAGTATTTGACCACGGCCGCAAGACCTCACCTCCACCGGCCACTGCTGACCACCTTTGACCACCACCGGCCGCGAGCGATAATTGCAATTATGTATTATGATATATCATAGTATATATGTATACGTATATATATATACACATCTGTTCGTATAAGTCAATTGTTATGATCATGTAGAACTGTATATATTATTAATTAATGTGTGGGAAACACCTACCTATAAATGTACGAAGTTATGAAATAAACATAAAGATGTTATGTACATGTTTTTAAATTAACTTTTTGTTACTTTTTACTTATTAGCCGTGCTTTAAATTAATATGTATTATCTATGGGTCTACCCATGGGTCTAGGTATATCTATGGGTCTACCCATCACACCACCGATTACATAATACAGTGTATTTAATTTTATTTATAATGAATAACATTTTAAATTATTTAAATTAAGTAATATTTAAAATAAAATAAAAATAAATAATAATTTTGTTTTATATATATAGATACTTATATGTATAATAATTTAAACAATATATTTATATAGTTAATAAATATATATATATATACTTTTAATAATAGATTTAATAAAATAAATTATTAATACAATATAAAACTATACACTTAATAATAATTAATAATAATAATAATTAAAGGTATACTTATAGGTACTAAATATAGGTATACCTATAGGTATAGCATACTTTTATAGTAGGTATAGCTTATATATATATATATATATTAGTAGTTAATATAACTTATATTTGTTATATTTATCATAATATATATATTAACTTTGTCCTATCATTCTTAAATTATACAGTTGGTACATATAACTATAAATAAGAACTATAGTTTATAAACCAGTAGGGGTGGGAGATGATCGCCCCTCAAATGTTTTATTAGAGGTTGACTTAAAAATATTATATATAATACGGTGCCAGTGAGGTTATTGTGATTTTTAAATTTTTACTATTTTAATTCAATAGATAATGGGGGTGTCCGTATTCGGTACCCATGTCAGAATACGGACAGTGTACATCGGACACCCTGTGTTATAATACGGACACCCTATATACCACTAGATAAGCTATATATTATTGATGAAACGAATTACAATTACATTATTTATAATTATTTATGAACAATTTATTCTAATTTAATTAGTTAATAATTTATTTATTTTTATTATTTTTTTAATTAATAATACAATGTAAGTAACTAAATAATAAAAAAATTAGATTTAGCTTTATTGGTGGTTTTAATATTATAACACTAGCGATTTATATGAAAATCAGAATATTTCATACGCTGCGCGCTTATTGGTTATAGGGTGTCCGTATTAAGAAATCTATATATATATATATATATATATATATATATATATATATATATAGATTTAGTGTACTATAGTGTCATTATTAGTGACTTATATGACCTCTAGATATATGCTTATAACTTAATGAATATTTGATAACAAATATAGAAATTATATATATAATTTTTAGAATGCTTTATTTTTTTTAAATATAGTGTCATATTTGTATATTCGATACATTTGTATATTCTTGAGAAGGTTTTAGGTTGAAATTTTTTTCATAAATTTAAAAACGTAATAAAAAAATCAGTTTATTTGATATATCAGCAATATTTTGAATAATTAAAACATAAAAAATACTTTTTTAGACTATTTATATAATTATCAATATTTTATTCGGTAAACATTTTTGTGTAGGATTTATGGTTTCTGAGATACAGAGAGTGTCCGTATTCGGTTACTTTCCCCTATATCTATTGGAAACAAATGTTATCAAACTACATGTATATGTTAGTGATAATAGTTAGTGAAGCAAATTATTTTGTATGTAGTATACGGTATTCGCTTTTAAAAAGTAAAGTAACCAATTCGATAATAATTAGCAAAGAAAAGCTATACTTTTCGACGAAGATGCCCTATATTACGATCTTTGGCGTAATATATTGTATCGCTACTTTTGATAGAATTCTATATTTCGTCTGGCATCTAGTACACTATATGATTCATAATGTTATTCATCAATCATATATTTATCAATAATTTTACGAATAATGTTGACTTTTTAATATAAGTTAACTGTTTAATGTAATTATCTTTCAAAGTTTTGTTGTAAACAGTTCAATTAGTATTCAATATTCGTAATTCATTTAAATATATAGTAATAGTATTAATTGATATGTAAATAATCTAAACGTATATTTCAAAACTATATCAATCAATGTATTATTATAATAAAGATAACATTAATAAATATAAAACAAAATATCCTTAAAAAAACCATTAAATACATTTATAATTGAATAATTCTATAACATTTCAATTGTATCTTATATCGATGTTTATTTATTTTTGACAAATAGATATATACATATATATTTTTTAATATAAAATTTGAAAACAAATTAAATTAATAAAAAATAAAGCAATATAAAATAAAAATTATAATAAAAGTAAAATAGAATTTGTATGACATTTTTATTAATTTAATAAAATCTAATCACCACTAGTGTTCATTGTTTATGTAACTTTGTAATGCCATGGTAGTTCATTGTATGTTGTTTATAGAAAGTATATAAATAATTAATATACAGTAAAACCTCTCTATAAGAAACTATTTTTTGTCAGTACTTTTTTTCTTATAGAGGTTTTCTTATAAAGAGGTTTTTACTTTTCCAATGATTTTAAGAATTAATTTATAATTGAAAATGCAATATATAACCTATAGGTTATATATATAGTATATTTATTTTGTATACTGTTATAAATGTATAATGTATTGTTTGCGCTTAGACATGTTAATACATAATGACATTTTATTAGATTTACATTAGCAATTTTAAATTATGAATCATAATTGATGAATATAATATAATGAATATTATAATAATCTATTATTTAACAATTAATTGTATAATAAAATCAATTGTATCATCAATACATGTTAAGGATACAATAACATTTATTAATTAATTTGAATAAATTAAGAATAAAAATAACATTTATTAATTAATTTTAATAAATTTTAATAAATTTATGGATATACAATAACAATTATTAATTCATTTTAATTCATTTCGAGTTATTTATGTAATATAAAATATTTGTAAGAAAAAATAATATTTTGTATACAATAAGTTTCTTATAAAGAGGTTTTTCATATATTTTTCTTGTAATATTTTCTTATAAAGAGGTTTTTTTTAATGTGGAAAAGGTTGAATTCCAACCAAATGTGTGAACAATTTTCTTATAAAGAGGTTTCTTATAGAGAGGTTTTACTGTATTTAGATTCATTTATATTTGGGTAATGAAATTAATTCCTAATTTATTTACTATAGATTATTATATAAAATAACAAGATTTTCTTCCAAAATAATATTGTTTTCAACATATATTGAAACTGAAATTTGAATGTATATTATCTCACATAGAGCTAAAGATAAATTTATCTCTATATCTATGATGTGAACACAGCATAGTGAAATAATTAAACCAACAAAATCAAAGAAATGTATATTTTAAATTATGTGCTATTGGCATATATTTGTATGTTACCTAAACTATAAAACAATGTCTACTGGATTCAATATTTTATAAAAGATAACCAGACATTGGTTACCAGGAGACAATATATTGACTATAGTAATACCAAATCCCTTTGGTAATACCAAGGGCATGTCCTTGGTATTACGATATATTAATGAAGATATTCAACCAATTAAATGATCTGAAGATATATCAATATCATATAGGTAGGTAGGTAACATATATGTTACCTACCTACCTATATGATATTGATATATCTTCAGTATTGGTATACCATTAATATCTATAGACGTACAACATTATTGAATGAAAATGTAATTACAATCGATAAATTAACATGTAAATAAAGATCAAATAAACTTTTTAAATACCTTATTTAAAGATAACGAAATATTAAGAATAACTATGAACGTCATTTAGCGTGAACTATATAGCGATATATATAATATATATATATATATATATATATATATATTATATATATATATATATATATATATATATATATATATATATATCGTATACGTATATAAATGAAATTAAACATTGATAATAACAAATTTATTCATATACTAATATAAGAAACTAAGTATGGTAATGAAATAAACTCATAATTAATGTACGTTATTTTACTATGTACTGACTCGTTTATATTATAATATAATGATTAACTTATCGGAATTATTTGCATATTTTCTATTTTATCACAAGCTATAAATTCATAAAAGATAAGATTATTATTTATAATATTCCAACTTGTATTTAGTTATGTACTATTGTTCAATAACTATAGTTATATTACAACTACACTACAAGTTGTAGTCTACAACTACTATAGTAGTATTGATTATCAAGGCCCATTTTATCCTAGTTAACTATTTGTAACTATTAATATGTTATGTGTGTATATGTGTTAACTATTAATATGATAAATGTTTAATTTTACAATCACTTGAATGATTATTCCAAATATTGAACTATTTTATAAATCTAGAACTCGTATTTGATATGCATAATCCACTCATAGAACCATAGATTTAGAGTACCATATATAGGTACTATATATATATGTATAGAACTCCACATTGGGGCCTACATCAGTATTTAACCGTCTTCTATTGTAATAGTCATATTTACACACGTCAATATTATGTTACTTGACACTTTATAATGTCAGCAGTTGTGATTTACATGTTAACTATTACTTATACTTTATTTTAAATTTAATAACTACTATTCATCAGTAGGAAGTTCCTACTGGGAACCTATGTGAATTGTCACATTTCCACTTTTTAAACATTTTAAATATTACTTTGATAAACATATATCTATATATTATATGTAATAAATATCCAACTTAATAATATACCTATAGTTTACAAAATTAAATAATTTAATTGTAACAATAATATATTTCGTTCATAATAAACAATGGAGTAAATAAATATAAAATAATTACAATATTTACAATAAACTATATGCAAAGTAATCAATCTAAAGTCATATGCAGAATATTACTAAGTATTGATAAATTATATATAATGTATACTATATATTAATAAATATATATAATGTAAATTAAATACAGTATTAATTCTAAATAAATAAATATTTTTTTTAGAAATTAAAGTTTAGATAATCAGATATTTGAATTCAATATTTACAATATATATGAATTAAATTTTAATATTTAAATTTTCCTAAATTATTTTGTATGTGATAAAAAGAGTTTACATTGAGTATTAATATTTATATTGTATCAATTTCAATATGTTTTCTTCAATTATATATTTACTTAGATACATAATATATTATTTTTCATATAGTTTTTTTTCATATATTTTTCATATTTTTCCTATATACTTATATAATAAAATGTTAAATTAATCTACAATTAAATAATTATTAAAAATCTATTTTATAATATTTAATAATATAATTTAGGATAATTTATTTTGACCTACTAATTAATACGTTATTTTAATTGCAATGCTTATTATATAATCAGAATATTGTTAATTTTTGATTTAGAAATATTTTATTTTAAATTAAATAAACTTTAATAACTAGAAACTCTCAATAATTACATATATAATAATATCAATACGTATACGAAAGTGTATTTTGAATTATCTAGGGCTGTTGAATACGTTGGTTTGAACTGCTCACGGGTCTTTTTTCATGGGTTTGCGTTTGCTTATCATGAAAGCGTTTAATTGCAGCTTCTTTAAAATCTTTATCACCCTATAAAATTAAATAAATTAAGAATTTATAGAATATAATTAAATTATAAATATTACTGAAATATTACAATTATGATTTAATCATAAATAACATAATACGCAAAATTAATATCCTATTAAAATATTACCAATACATGTATTATTCATATACTAATATTACCTTTGTTATAGCTCCAGATACATTCTGTTTTATATTCCTAGCTTCAGATTTTGAAATTCTATAATGGAAATCATATATTTTAAATAGTTTAATAAATAAAATGTATTAAAAAATAATAATAACGGTTCTATTTCTGGGAATTCTTCATCAATTTCAGATTTTTCGCTCTGAGATAAAATTCTGTGACGAGTAACAATTCGTCTGCATCCTGCTTTAACTGATTTAACAATATATTACTGATTACAATGAAATAGTTGAATTTTGTTTTTTATATTAATATAATAAACGTATGAATAATCGAAATAGTAATCACTTAATCCTAACCTTAATATAATGATAACCCTATGGGATATATATATAACACATATTTTTGTACGTATCTACCATCGATATAAAGAAAGTTTAAATAAACTTTCTTTATATCGAAAATATTGAAATCAGCAAATTCTGAAGTAATGTCTCACCTGAATTAAAGCATGGAATTCTAACTATACTCATCACACATTAACAACTTCATAACATCCTCATAACAACATAAAAACCTCATAACAGCCTTAAAAAGCATATTCTTAAATTACAGCCTCATATCAGCCTCATAACAGCATTATGGTAATATATTCATAATATTAATGCATTCTATATAAACAGTCTCATAATAGACTCATAATAACATTATTGTAATATCCTCATAACTGCCTAATATAACAGCCTAATTACAGTCTCATAACATCATCAATGATGATTCATCATATAATATCCTCATAACTGCCTCATATATAAGCCTAATTATATCCTCATAACATCATCACATAACAGCCTAATAACTGCCTCATATAACAGCCTAAGTACTACCCCATAATATCATCATATAACAGCCTAATAATATCCTCAAAATAGCCACATAACATCCTCATAACTGCCTCATATAACAGCATCTGTCTACACATAAGGCTGTTTTTATGAGGCTGTTATGAATATGTTATGAGCTCATAGGCTCATAGGATCATAGCCTAGGCTATTAATGTTTGATGGGTATAACCATTTCAAAATTATAATAATACTAGTAGTAAGTTGAAAGTAACTCGAATAATAAATAATAATAGCAAATATAATACAATTATACAATTTCTAAATACATTACCATATGGATATAGTACTATTTTTCATTAAATATATATTTAAGAACATATATAATCCCAACAAACAGTAATAGCCTCATAATAGAAATATAATATCATATATAATAGACTCAAATGTTTACATGGTGCTATTATTCTGCCATTAAATGTCTATTATGCTGCTATTAATTGTTCATGCTATTATGTTGCGATTATGTTGCTATTAAAAGTCTATTATGCTATTATTATGCTGCTATTAATTATAAAAGTATATTATGCTACTATTATGTTTCTATTCTAATAATAAATATATATTTGTATACAAATAAAAATACCTAGTTGTATATCAGATTATCCCTAATAGTTGCTGCTATTAATTGTTCATGCTATTATGATGCTATTATGTTGCAATTAAAAGTCTATTATGCTATTATTATGCTGCTATTAATTATAAAAGTATATTATGCTATTATATAATAAATATGCAACATATGTTGCTATTCTAATAATAAATATATATTTGTATACAAATAGTTGTATATCAGATTATCCCAGCTAACAGTAATAGCCTTATAATAGTAGCATAATAGCACAATGTAAACATTTGAGGCTATTATATATTATATTGTGTTGCTATTATGAGGCTGTTACTGTTAGCTGGGATAATCTGATATACAACTATTTGTATACAAATATATGTGTAGTAATCTAAGTAATAATATTTGTAATACATATAATTTAAAAGAATATAATACTATGAATTTTTTGTATTATGATTTTCATTTTAAAGTTATAAATAAATTGTATTATGCTTGTATCTACTATATAATAATTATATTAATTATTGGTTGATAATTTATTTAAGCAAATACATAGCCGAAAATATAATCGAAAGTATAAAGTATGCCTATAAATATTTGCTAACGGTAACATACGTTATAGAAATAAACAAAGAATAATACTAAATTAAAAAATTAAAGAAATTAAAACGTTTTACAGTTACCGTAAAAATAAACGAAAAACAATCGAACGTAGAAATAAATCACATAGTAAAAATAAACGAAAAATGATCAAAATAGAAATAAAAGATAGCGTTAAAATAATCGAAAATAGAAATAAAATACATTATAATGTTTAATATTAAAATATATTTTGTCATCGAAATATTCAATTATTGTTACTAAATATAATTTATGATTTATAAAAAGAGTTTATTCACTCAAGTATGTGTGTTAAAATGTTTAAAATGTTAAATTTGTTTTAATTGGGTTTTAATTGAAAGTTAACTTTCGATTGTTGTTAAATTCAAACTCTAATTAGTAAAAATAATATATAAATAATGTTATTTTTATTAGTTTTATTTCTAAAAACTAATTTACACTTAGTTTTTTATTAATAAATTTACCTGCGGGAGAATGTCCTGCCTTTAAATGTACTTTATCATCTAAAGAAGACATATTTATTATGAAATATAAACGTGTAAAATGGTGGTAAATATTACAGTTCCGCCACCTATAGGGTGTATCAATACTATATAATAAAACAATGACAATAGAATTTTATATTTAAATTTATTTATTTAAACCTATTTAATATTTTAACTCAAATTTTAACTCAAATATGAATATTCTATATTTTATATCCAAACGGCTTTGGTAATTGATATATACTACCTATATAAATTGATAGTATTCATAAAATTATACTAATAAGATTCTAGTTGTGTACATTTTAAGAATATATAATATATGTTTTATATTTTATATATTTTATAATTTACAGAAAATTAATAAATAATTTTTATTTTATTATTTTTAACATAGTTTGATAGAAAATTTATTAAAATTATTATTTTATATTATTTTATATTATTTATTATGATATCAATATTATATATATGACCTATCCTTTTTTGTCAATACGTATTGGTAATTTTGTAAATATATAAATTTTTAAATATAAAAAAGTTATAATATATATAAGTGATATCAGAAAATGGATCCCACATTACCATATCCAATGTTTATGAAAATTTCAGAGTTTGTTAATTTTATAGAAAAAATGGACTTGGTAACTTTATTTATTTCCAAATTTAAAAATTGGGCCTTCTAGAGACATTTGAAATGTGGACAACAAATTTTTTAATTTTGTTCGAAATATACATTTTCAATCATCAATAACTTTTTTGATAAATTATGTTTTTTATTAATTTTTATAATAAATGTATTCTTATTCTTTAATATAATTTAAATATTTTTGATATATTAATAACATATATAATATATTTATTGGTTCAAAGTTCATTTATTTTAGATTTTTTATAATGTTTTCAATATTAAAATTATAATAGTTTTAAATATTTGAAATATAATTTTCAGTTTTAATAGAAAGTTGTATACTTTTTACAAATAATTTAAAAATATTATATAAATATTAATTTTTGTTGTTGAAATATTCAACCTTTTATAATGA
Source organism: Osedax fenrisi (assembly GCA_964019155.1). NCBI lineage: Eukaryota > Metazoa > Annelida > Polychaeta > Sabellida > Siboglinidae > Osedax > Osedax fenrisi. The sequence continues at coordinate 59,427,655 of OZ025241.1, read as the reverse complement.
CAATTTATGAAAAATATATCAACATTACACATACCCTATACTTACATTTCACCAACATAACAGGGTGGCAGTTATAGACGTATTTTAAATAAGTAGGTATATACCTATTTACGGAGTAACATGTTAATCAATACCAATACCAACATTCGACCAGAAAGCAGAAGACAAAGGTAAAGAAGCAAAACGCTTCCAAAATACCTGAACTATATTATTTAAAGACCCTCTAAAGTCCCTATCTGAATAATATAAACTAACACACATTCTTCTGTAGCTTGGCCCGCAATTTTTCGAATATTAAGAGTCGTAGGGACGCGTGGACAATCGCCGGAAGTCAACACCTACGGAATAATTCTGGTCCACATTCAACGCCTACGTAGGACACGTCCCTCACACTAAGTTGCAACCTAATACACATCACGAAAGAGGACGAGGAACACATTTCAACATACATTACAATTGTAAAGAAACGCATATCTAAGAATAAATATACATCGCCATATGGTCATATCGTGAAGGGAGCAGCTGCTACCCGGAACGCTTATGACGGAGGCCAGAGAAGATGTCCTCGACTCGAGCGATACGTCTCTCGTGGTAGCAACAATAATATTCCAGTTGCACGAACACATATCTCGCGCACTACAGTCAAGAGTATCTAACGTTAACCCATGGCCTCTTTTAGCTTCGAAGCTAAAGGAGGCCATGGTTAACCCTATAAAGAAACAGGAAGTCTGCTGTACGCATCACTATAGTGATATATATATCCTATATATAAGATATATTTTCCCAGCAAACAATAATAGCATATTTAAATACTTTTTAAAGCAGTAATAAATGTTGACAGATTTAAATACTTATTAAGACAGTTTAAATATATCTTAAGATATCGGAGATTATTAAATCATAATTAAATCAGGCTTTAATACTGATCAGTAATTCGAATTATTAAAGCAGTAGAAAGATGTTTTAAAAACATTTAAATCGGTTGAATTAAATCATATTTTATATCAGAATATTAGAAAATCTGATTGAAATGTCTTTATAAACGTCTTTAATAAGTATTTAAATCTGCTGTTATGGTTTTCTAGGCTGGATCGAAGACGTGAATTCGATACTCTAAATTATGATCTAATCCATGGATTAAAACTATTGGTGATTACAAATATTGATGCTACCCAGTGAATTGGTCGATATCCCATAAGTATCCAATATCTAATCGACAATCTTCAATCAAAGTAAATTACTTATCCTCCTTGTTTTATAACTGGTGTAGTCATGGCATAGAGCTAGATAGAATGTCAAGAGTCATGTCATAGAACTTTCTCTCTAGCTCTGTGAGTCATGTGACTCGGTGTTATGCATGTTCACCGTTATTATTTTATATTGATATTTTACCTCTATCATCTATTATTTATAATTTCACTAATTTAAATTAGCATGCAGATGATACTCACCCAGCAAACAGTAATAACCGCATAATATCAGCATAACAGCATATGTTATAGTTTTTATATGTTATATTAATTTAAAAGTATATTATGCTGCTATTATGCTGCTATTATTAGAATAGCAGCATAATATACTTTTAAAATTTATAGCAGCATAATATTAGCATAATATACTTTAAATAGCAGCATAACAGCAGCATAATAGCATGACAATTAATGGCAGCATAATATACATTTAATAGCAGCATAATGGCAGCATAATAGCACAATGTAAACACGTGAGGCTATAACATATGCTATTATGCTGCTATTATGCGGATATTACTGTTTGCTGGGCATGAGTATACTGAGTAGCTGCAGCTATTTATGAAGCTTCCGTGTAATTCTATATTGTCATATAATCGTAACCTTATCAAATATATTTCAGCTAGAACTATTGGTTACTTATAACTAATATTTTAGTTAATACTTATAATGCATAACTTCTTAAAACTTAATAAACTATGTTTTTGTTATATATCCCAACATTAAAAACCCTAATATTTTTTTTTGCTTTTTATGAATGTTATTTAAATCTTTAAAAACAAGAAATATATATATTCCTACGTTTAACCACAGTATTCTAAGGGATCCATTCTAGGTACATCCCTCTTTTCTATATAATTTCGACTTATTGATAATCTAATTAATAACTTTCCGAATATCCACTACCATATTTGAGCTGATGATATTCAGCTATTTACCTTTTCCATAAATTCTCATACCATTAATTCTGAAATAGTGGTATGAAAATGTATGGGGAAAAGGTAAATAGCTACAGTTTAAACTGCATATGATTATGGTTCCGTCTAATAAACTACTAATTTATATCTAAATGACTACTCTACTTAAAATACCTACTTCTGATACTTGTTTTCTAAATTTTACTCTAAATAACATGATTATATCTCCCATCTATTCTTCCAAAAAAACATAGTATTTATCCTTGATGACAAATTATCTGTAAGGTTCACGTATCAATGATCTCTAAGCGGATTATCTATTTTTATATACGCACTACTTACTGTATAAAACGTCTGGACCACTCCGTTAAAATATCTCATCAAATATCTATTATGTGGCTTCCCTTCTCCCTCAGGTGTAAATTACTTGTGCTAGCTATAATCTATAAATAAATCTATGTTCTCACCTCTAGCTATATGTGTAATCTAATTAAAAAACGTACAATATATTATGATCAGGAGAGGAATATTTTTTAAACTAAGTGAAGATAATATATATAAGGTAATATATTACTTCGATACCAAAATGTACCTCTCCTTATCTTCCCGAATTCTAGTAAAACTTCCTCAAATTCTAGAGCTTTAAACTTCATTCTTTATAGCTTATTCTCTTCTATATTAACTTAATTCTTTTAGATTTATTTTGAAATTCCGGTCTCACACTATGGAATTCCCTCCCTCATACCATCCATTCTGTTAGATTCCTCAAACGACTCATACATATTACTTTTCTTTCCTCTCTTCCTGTGATCACTAAATCACCCAACTTATTATATCTGTATTCATTATTTTTGTTTCGTTTTATCTTCAACATATTATTATTATCTAATTTGTATCTTAAAATTTTGTTACATTATTCTTTTATTTTGATTGTATTACAGTTTCCTTCCCGCACGAACGATATCGTTTAAACAGTTACCTTCGAAGGGGTCATGACTCTATTGTAGTGCTTAATAAACAGTTTATCATCATCATCATCATCATATTAAATATATAATAATTATCGTAATTATAGATAAAAACAAAAATAAAATTAATATTTATTAAAAATAAGTAACTATAGTAAGTTATATAATACTACAATAATGTACAAGTGAAGATTTGTATATGATACATATGTTCACGATTAAGAATAACAAGAAAATATCGAAATGTCTTCGTAACGTATACAACAACACACATACGTAGACGTGTATACATATTATTGTATACGATTGTGTTGGGTTATAGGGCTGGCAGGTGATCGCATGTAAGCTGTATCTCGACTAAAGGCAACATTTGTAAATAATAGAGGGCGCTAATGATATCGAAATGATATCGGAATACATAGTAAACGATTATAGTTTAATGTAGAGTGTGTATCTTTAGATGTATATCGTGTATAAAACATGCTCGTTTATATTGTATAATAAACTATTTCATATACATCGTATAATTAAGTAGATATTAGGTTTTTAGTAATATAGTAATATAATAATTGTATATCGACTAGCGCCCCCTATAGTTTAGTTATTCTTGCCCTTAGTTGTCTGTAATCGCATGCGACCGCGTACGGAGCCCCACAAGTATTAGGTGTGTAATACTAGAGTAATCAACTATTCGTGAATTAGTTTATGATATAAAAATAGGTAAAATATTCGACAAGATGTTTCTAGAATATTCTCGGATGTTCTAGTAGGTTCTCTTCACGCTGTAGTTTCCCAGGAAGGGAGCCTCGGAACTTTGGTCCAGATCGTAACTGTGAAACGCTAAACAATTGGTTGTTATTGTCTATTATTAGTACTGTGATGATTATACAATGGTATTTAAAATATCTAAATGAATATCTATATAGGTCATTAGTATTTATTTTAATGTAAACTAAAAATGATATAAGTGTATATATTAGCTGTTTCCAGTTATAAGATATGGGTACCTGGTCTTGGTACCAGTTTTGTTACCAGTCTGGGTATGTGTAAATAGATATACCCAGTCTGGGTATAAATATATGCGCCCACAACCTAAAATCATACCTACACTGGGTACCCACATCTTACATATGAAAACGCCCATAGATAATATGTTATCAAAAATGTTCAGATTTTCGAGATGATGAAATTAGTAAACTCATAAAATTAATCGATAAATAATAAATAATTTTAAATATATGTATACTAATTTAAGTATACTACCTATTTCAAGTTTAATATATTCATTTGTTATATGTTAAGAAAATAATAAGATAATAATTCACTAAATCAGATGAAATGTATTTTTGAAACAATTTTTTTTTGAAAATATTTTAAATATTTGAATAATATAAAACAGTAATTTAAGATATTCATACTAGTCACAGTATGTAATCGACACGAAAGTTGTACCAAAGATTTTGTGAAGCAAAGGTATAACACTCAATATCTACGCAATATAATTCATATTAACTCTTGCCACTGCTAGCAGTAGTATCGAAATCACTGATCGATAGATTTAGGTTTGGTGCGGTTTCTAAATAATAATATTTTCGTTGTTCTATTAAATTACATGCAATTTTAGTTAGTTTTTATTCACCTCATATATGTACATACCATTTAAAACCAAAATATTATATTGCTTTTTCATATATTAGTAATGAACACCTATTTTTCATCATATATATAATAATTTAAAAAATATTTTTACACTTAAAAATATACAGTTTGATACGAATTTACATTATAATTAACACAATTATACAAAATATCATTCTATATAGGTGGCGCTATACATATTTTAGGTACATTATCGAATTACCCGATTTCGCGTAAATATTATACTAGAAACTTTCACTAGAAAATATACGGTAATATTAAATCCGAAATATGTTATTTTACATTTGAAATTGCCGAACACCGTAGTAGCATTAGTTAGCCTACGATTGTTCCGGCATGTTCCGGCGCACTAACAATGGGCCCCTTCGGTGTAAGCCTTGCGGGGGTTGGGCATCACCATGAGCAGCACCACGACGAGACAGAAGCGGGCCAACGTAGGTCCAGGAGAGAACAGGTCTCCCAGCGCCAGCGTCTGGTAGTAGAAGCAGACCCCGGCCACGCCCACCAGCCATACGAACGCGTAGTAGCAGCAACGAGCGCGCGTGTAGTCGTGCTTCGTACGCGACGAACACGCATTCACCTGGTGGCGGAGTATAGAGGTATGGTTGTGGTGGCGGAGTATAGAGGTTATGTGGGGGTGGCGGAGTATAGAGGTATGGTGTAGGTGGCGGAGTATCGAGGTTATGTGGAGGTGGCGGAGTATAGAGGTTATGTGGAGGTGGCGGAGTATAGAGGTTATGTGGAGGTGGCGGAGTATAGAGGTATATTGGTGGAGGCGAAGTATAGAGGTATGGAAAGGATGGTGGCAGTATAAAGGTATTATAAAGCGGAGTATAAAGGTATATAATGTGAATCATTCTAGCGAAGTAATGGAGTGAAGAGGTAAGGACGCGTGCGTTAGATTGGTGGAGTATAGAGGTGGGTAGAGATTGCGGGTAGTTGTACGGATATGTTTATATTTGTTTATTGTACAATGTACGCATGTACACATGTACATATAGTGTAGTGATGGCGATGCAGCAGTAGACTAACCCTAGACAGCATCAGCATCATCACTCCGATAAGCACGGCTCCCAGAATGCACACCTGTTCCAACAGGAAGTACTGGCCGCCGGGCGATGACAGGTGATAGCGTGCCCCTAACACGTAATCGGGTGCCACCCTTAGACACGCCCACGTCGTGACGTAACAGAACGAGAAGGCGCGCGCAGTCGAGCCCACCGGAGACGACAGACGAGCCATCGATATCAAGGTTACGGCCAAGGTCATCGCTAGGGAGAACATCTGCAGCGTGGCGGTGATGTCGGCGTCGAATAGGTGAAGGGAGGTCAGCTGACCAATGGGAGTTATCTGTGAGGATGTGGGGGGGTGTATAGTAGTGGTAGTGGTAGTAGTGTTTATGTGTGAGTGTATGAGTGTGTGTATGTGTGTGGATATGCACATATGTATGCGTGTATGTATATGCTTACGAAAATCCCGCTATATTATAACTATACAAATAATAGATTCAAAACACATTTTTAAATAAGAAACATGCACATTCAATATAATTTAAAAAAAGTCAATTTTCATTTCACATTACAATAACACCATATTATAATTTCTAGAAAAGATTTTTTTTTAATATCGACGATTTAAAGTGTAAATATTGAATTATAGAAATAAATATATACAACATATTTCTATTTGTATTATCATGAGACGTTCACAGTTATTTATAAAGGCCAGGGTAATAACTCTATTTTAGGGATCCATTTGTAACTTATATTTGTATTGTTTATATATATATATATATCATTATATCATTATATATATATTAAATATCATTATATATATATATACATGAAATGAAATGAATCAATACATGTTAATACTCCTATAGAAAGTGATAATTTAAATTTAAAAATAACAAAATATAATATATATGCATCTATTAACTAGTATATAATAAATAACATCTTCACCCTCTATCTAACCACGAATTTCAGGCGTAAGAGATAATTGAAGTCGATAACTAATTATCAAATATATTAGAGCTCTTATTATTATGAACTGTTAACTAAATACAACATAAACAATAATAAATTCCAAAATAGCCATGGATTTATATAAAAAATATAACACATCTCAAGTAATGAAACTAATATTCCATGTTTGAGAAAATGACAAGTGTAGATCTCTAGATACATTGCATAAGGAATCGCTTACGATCTTTCTTACTAAATTAAAAAATAAATGTACAATAATAACAAATTATATTTAGTTAGTGAATTATCTAAATTACTTAAAACTCTATGTATTGTTATAGTGTATAACTTCAGCATTGTTCATACACTTATGTGATGGAGTGGGGTTACTGTATATTAACTTATACTATTGATAGTCAACGACTATTGTAAGGAAGTTTAGTAGTGCAAATAACAACAAAAAAACCATTCAGGGAATACCGAGTGACCTCTTTATATCAAATTACATTCTAAAAATAGACTAGTGACATTAATACATGATGTATGTGTATACTTATATAAACAGCTATGCACAATAGGTATACTAATAGCTTCATATTGGAGAGAATTCTCTGTGAAGTAACACATAATATTAAAAACTACGAGAACACTTTCAATATGTTTTAAATGAGTGTGTTTATACAACTTATTATGTATAATCTACATAATTATTCCTATAAAATATATGTTTCCTATATAGATTCCTATATAGTAAACTAAATTATTATATATTTATTTTGTTATTAATTACAATTATTAATAATTTCATATTATTATTTTATTTTTATTTTAATTATTGATCATAATCATTATTTATTATAATTTATACTTCTAGTCGATTCATAATCCTAGTCGATAATTAAGATAACATCTCAATTTTAATCATATTTCACAATGCCACAAGTTCAGTCTATGTATGAAAGTTGAACAGAGAATATAAGAGTAATATATTTCTATATTAAATATATGTTGTTTTTGTATTGTTTTATTTATTTTGATGGAGTCCTTTCATCCACGAACTTAGATCAATTTCACAAGAGAAAGAGAGAGAGAGAGATATATATAGAGGGATATAGAGAGAGAGCGAGAGAGAGAGATAGAGTTAGAGAGAGAATGAGAGAGAGAGATATATAGAGATATATAGAGAGAGATAGAGTGAGAGAGAGATAATGAGAGAGAGAGAGAGATAGAGGTAGAGAGGTAGAGATAGAGATAGAGAGGTAGATATACTAACGAGAGTACAGCACATATAGTAGAAGTAGACTGCTGTATTAGCGCCTAGTCCCCGATAGAGGGCCAGCAGGGTGGGTAGCAACAGTAGAGCGCGGGCACTAATGTCTGCGTACTTCAGGATGATGTAGTAGAGACTTGTGGTTTGATCAGCAGTATGTCCTTCGGTAGTACAATCTAGTCCAGTCTCCCCTGTGAACGCGTGCATGTGTTTGTAAATTCATATACGTATGGATGTTTATATATATATATATATATATATATATATATATATATATTTAATAATACAGAAATTATCAAACTAGTTTTATATTTATAATAAATAGTTGTGTACACTAATATTTGCATCTCTTATATGTTCAAGATAATCATATATTTTATTTACTTGAAATACAAATCTGATCGATTAAACAGTATACTAAATATTAATTATATATATATACCTTTTATCAACTATACATTTATGAATGAAAGATATAAACTATATTGTATATAACTAAATGTAATAAAATATATTTTTCTTATAATAAAAATTATATATAAAAAACTTTAGAATCCCAAATTATATAAGTCATTTTGTATACAATATAATATATATATATATCTATAAACAATTATATTGTATTGTATATAATTATACAACAGTATTCATGTATTATAAATAAATAAAAAGTTGACTATATACTAGATTTCATGTATATCATATCTATAATTATAAATAAATAGAAAGTGGACCTACAATGTATGTCCTTATTATACACTTAATTAATGTATTATAAACTAATAATGAAATAAATATCCTTGTCTATATTTTATTTTGTTAGAATTATTATAGTTCTATATTTAAATATGCAACACATCACTATATTCTCAATAGTAGTTCTTGATTTCTAGATACTAATATTATGCCTATAGGTATATAGGTATAACCTATTCCTATAGTTCCTATGTTCAAATAGCCTCTCAGGTTACTGTTACTGTTACTGTTACTGTGGTTTTATTTTAGAGGAGTCCCATTCAGGAACATAGATGAGGTTTTCACTTATAATCATATGGCTCTATACCCCTCTGGTGTTAAGGCATCCATTGTGTTAACGAAGGTCAATCATTTATGTATACACAGTTATATAAGATCACTTCTAAATATTATTTTAAGACCTAATTTATTCGTCCGGATAAGAATTGAACGCACCCCTGTGAGTCTGAAGATTTGACCAAGTGGTTTATGTAAGCCAAACAAGCAGTTATAATGTCTATTCATATATAATGATATTAATTTAATGAATTAGATCTAGAAGAGTTATACACCTAAGGTATACACATAGGGTTATGGGGTGTCACAGGGTAATTAAAAGGGGGGGGGGATATCTCAGACTCATAAATTATTACCCTATACATTGCTAAAAAGATAAATCTATAATATCACTTGTTCTCTATATATATATATATATATATATTGTATATAGTAGTATGTATTGGGTTGCACAATACAAATCAATGTTGGATAATAATGGCAAAGATTTTTCGAAGCAAAGATGGTTCACTTCCAATCTAAGCTATGTAATTAATTTAATATAGTAATTATTTCATTATAATAATATATTTTCAAATTACAACATTTTCACTGTATCGAAAATGTACATGTAAATAACAATGACTGAATCGATTTACTTTTGATCTATAAAAATTCTGAAAACAATTTTATGAATTCACTTATGATATCTCCAACTAATATTTGTAATATAATAATAACTTACTTTTCGATATATATAGAATTTTTATACATCTTAATTTAAGATTATATTAGGGTATTATTTTTCGAATTTACATGTAAATAGATACGAATCCAAAAATAGATTTTAGTTCACATACCCGTCGCATTTGAGCTAGTGTATTTATTATTTCAATAAATCGGTCGAGTGATCTTTCCTTCAGAAAATCTTTGATAATGGTACTACAAATACTATAAATATCAGAAATATTATATTCATAAAGAATAAAATAATTTATAGATCTTAAAAGTGGGGGTGATATTAGATATTATATACCCCCACTTTTAAAAGTGGGGAGATCATGTCCCCCCCCCATTCCCCCTTTTATGATGCACCTTCATAGGGTATAAATATAGGGTAACCTACACAGGGTTAAATGATGTCGATCACCATATGCTATAATGGATAGGGCAATAGTGATGTTGACACAATAGAGGTATTATTAGAACAATGCAGTGCATTGTGTACAGTGCATAGTGAACTGGATTATACATCTTGGTCTTCTGTTGCCGCAGTTATAAAAGTATTAAAAAACCATACCTTAGAGTTATTTTTGTATGCACAGTAAATCTTTACACTATAAAACAGCCATATATAAACAAATCGTCTAATTATATCTAATAATAGATTATAGCTATTATCATAAATATTGGCTATAATATAGCTTCTATTTTGTATATAATATAACATACAATATACATACATATATGGATGTGTGTGTATATACACACACACATCCATATATATATATATATATATATATATATTCTACTACGTTCCAGAAAGAGTAGGAATTAACTATATATATTAAAGTCAAAGGTCAAACCGTATCCGCACCGACAGTAGGAGTAGGTGAACCCCGCGGTAGTGACCCGCTCACAACTTCCGTATCGGCAGTGAGCGCAATCCACCAACTCCAGATTGATCTCCACCTGCGCATTCCTACAGTGGGGGTGTAGGGTGGGGAGTAAGTCGGTGTTATTCAATAATACAATAAGTTATAGTGTAATCAGCCGCGGCTTCTCCCCTTAGATGGCTACGGGCGCAGTGATACCGTTGTACACGTACAGCGTACGTCGTACAGTATCTACACTGTGACACATAACATGTAATACTTGCACATAGGCATAAGATGTTAGTATATATAGGTATGTATTAGGGATATAAATGTTGCTCGAATCTAAAGCATCCATGATATATATGTATATATCTATATAAAAAGGTTTACTAAATTAAAAATATATAATTTTATAGTATAATGTATGTTTACATTATATATGTAATGTAATATATATATATATATATATATATAAATATGTGTATTTGTATACAATATATTCACTTCTTATTGCCTGTACGAGTACATAACATACGAATGTACGCTGGATTACGGTTACGCAATATTACATAATCACGTGAATGCATTAGATGAGTCACCGGCCGCCATTAATGGCTGCCGCTATCTATCGGCGCACTAAGTGATGGCATTGGGACCCGCTGGTAAGAGGCAATAAATGTAGGAGATAACACGCGTGTAGATATCGCGCATGCGTGGGCACGTGGTACACGCGGGGCGTGGGGTCATAGGGGTCACTTCCGTTAACACTACGTGGTGGGGGCGGGAGATCGTATAGTCGTGTGTAGCGTGTGCGCGTGTTACATTAATACGCATGCGCGAGCAATAGTAGGGCACGAGAAGGGGCATAGAAGTGGTCGATACGCGTATGATCCCCCTACGTTACGTCCGTTATAGTTAATCGAAGGTAACTATAGAACAATTAAGAAATTGTAAGGAGAAATGTGGGCGTATTTTATTTACACTCATCGTATATTTATTTATTTAGAAAATAAATAAAACATATATATATATGTGTGTTACGAATAATATATACTATATATACTCTATAACATGCGATTACAATAATATTACAATATTTAAGTTAGACATTAAATTACACAAGTTAGATGCTGGTAATAGATATAATAAAAGTTCTTCAGATACATAAATAGATAACCGGTGCGTCGCAGGTAGACTATAGTGATAGGTAGACTATATTCTAGTGCACCTATTAAGTACATTGTTATATAACACACACCTATCGGTAGTATACTAATAGGCACTGTAGGCTTATTATATATATATATATATTTTTTCAATATATATCCGGGATCTTATACCAATTCTGAAGTATATATACAATTCCAATATTGTATAAAATAGTTATAGTACCCAATGGACACTGTCCATATTATAGGTATATTTAAACCTATGTAGGTACATAATCTGTACCACATAGAACCTTGTAACCTTGTAACCAATTTGTTTAGACACTGCGATCAACATCAGTAGGATGAGTTTTCGGCGGTGTACCATATATTAATTATTATAAGCTATATTAAATAGAAGCTGTAATACACATAATATGTAAACCATATATATGTTACTTGTACATATAGGCATATAGATATCTGCAAGTATATCGGTCTAGATACGATTATCTTATATTGTAAATAATTATTTACTTCATTTGTTATTCACTTTATTATAGGGAAATAGAGCTAGATTTAAAAAAATGAAATATTATCTTAAATGATAGAGGTGAACCCGAATAACGAATACCCGAATTGAATTATGTATAGTTTGAACCTGAATTGAATAATACAAATTACTTAATGATCATATTTAACAATATTACCGATATTATTACGTAAGATCAACGATAGATTACGTAACTATTACATGATCGTGTGGTGTATATTTTATATCGTTTATTGGCGCCTGCGCAGATGAACACAATGCATTACTACTATTATTATAGACCACGTGGTCGCTAACCCGTCAGTGTATATAGTCATGTGATAGGCACCCGCAGCAGGGTACGTCACGTGATTGTCTATGGAGTCGGGCCCTCGGAATGTGAAGTTTGCTATCAGCGCTCCGTTGTTCACGAGTTCTACGTGTAGGGTGGCGTTTTCATCCTACGGGGTGTGGGGAGGGGTATCGTATACGGGGTTGGGGAGTGGTATCGTATACGATCTTATACGTATCATATATGACTCGACGATCGCGTGTAGTACACTATAGTATACTGGTTAATATGAGTGTTGAGGTTTGGGTTTCATTAATGCTTGTTAGACTACTTGGTTACATTTATTATAAATATGTAATTATTTGTAATTCAAGTTATTTTATTATTTAATAATGACAATTTTAAAAAAATATTAACATTTTGTGACGATCTGAAAAAAATAATTATATATTTGAAATCAGTACAAAAAAAACTAGTCTAGATGTAGTTAACAGAATGCAGACTTCAGGAACTATGGGGGTGAATACTGCACACTGCATTGTTATGTGTATTAGTGCGGTGATGACATTAATGTTTATTATAATAGGAGAACATTATGATGAATATAATACAATTATGTAGATGATGATGACGATGATGATGATAATAATAATGATGATGACGATGATGATGATGATGATGATAATGATGGTTATTATTATGATGATGATGATGTTGATGATGATTATGATTATTATGATGATGATGATGATGATTATGATGATTATGATGATGACGATGATGATTATGATGATGATGATGGTGATGTTGATAATGATTATGATTATTATTATGATGATGATGATGATTGTGATGATGATGATGATGATGATGACGATGATGATTATGATGATGATGTCACTGATGATGATGACGATGATAATAACGATGATTATGTGCTGTTCACTAACCCCTTCCACTACTCCAGCGTGAAACTTTAAAGTCTTCCCTACATCCTTTACTGAGAATATATCGAAAGTTCTATATGACCTCTGACCTCTGGTGAGATGTTCCGTTATCTGTGAGAACAACACGTTATCTTGATAATCACGTACTCTTCCTAGTATCTCACTTCTGCAGAGGTCAAAGATAGTGAATTCATCAGTTATATTATATATGTAGGATATACATATAAAATTATACATTTTTTAAATAAAATATATATTATTTAATAATTGTTCAATAATTAAGGAATGCTTTTTTGTAATTTTGTGTAAATATTATTAAAACATACATATATTTAATTATTACAATAAATATATGCAAAAAAATGTTATGATTATAATTAATATTAATTACAACGAGATATACCACTGTATACCGTTAATTAATAAAAGTAACGAACTCTATTAGGTACAAATATATTCGCACCTTGTATACTATAACGGAACAAATTGTACTAGATGTACTTAACTACTTAACTACTTAAAGTGCTCGAAGTAAACCTAAGTAAATAAACGTGACACGTGCCATGTTATGTAACCGACCTGTTGTAGTTAATACGTGACGCATCTGTTGACGACGGCGAAATATAGGTGGCGTTAGGTGTATTCGCGGAATAGGATACTGTATAGTGGATCAGAACGTTGCAGTCGACCTGTATGTGTGTACGTATTTATAGGCATATGTGTGTATGGGTGCACGCGTATATATATATATATATTACATTCATAAGTTTCTTTGTACTAATTACTAATTACTAATACTTATTATTATCATATACGCTACATACATATATGTATATGAAATTTTATACACAAATATACTATTTTCTCTATTGACTTTGAAGAGAACTTTATTGATGCCTATGAATAGTGAGCTTATTTTGAAGATATATTTTCTATTATGTATCATCACGTTTTTATATCTACGCGTATAACTACAGGGTAATTATTGTGTGTTCTTATTGAGAGACCCTCACCCTCGCCATCGACATGGTGATGTGTAGGAGAGTATGTCCTCCACTATTTCCTACATTGTTTATTTACTCACGTCGTTAATTATTGATAAGGATGTTGTGATGTTCCTCGCGCATGCGTGTTATCATCCTATCCACTAGCGCTCCCCCTAGTGGTGTTTGTTATTGTCACACTCGTAGTCAAGGTCAGTAACCTTTGTTACGAATAGAAACTCGGAATAATCAAAGCTACAATAATACTATTGTAATACACTAATAAGAACTATTATTATTGTTATTATTATTATCTATTAGAAGTTAATTATTAATTAATTGTCATTTGTTCTCTTTTCTCTTATTTTGCATAGTACATATATGTTGATTTCTCTTAAAAGTGATACAAAATAAGATAGGTTGCCTCCGATGGTTGTTGCCCACTACAAATGTACGACTAAGTATACTTATAATGGTTTAAATGACTAATGGAGTGTATTTTTAAAAGAAATATACAAAGTGTATACTTTTTATTGTTATGTAAATATTTATGTGTGTATTAATGGAAGCAGAAGTAGCTAGAGCTATTAATAGTTGTAGATATAGCATACACGGGTTTACTGTTGCACGACACTTTAACGTTGTAGGCTGTATTTACCCTTAGTGTATTAGTTATGTTAACAATTAACAATGTTTACTTTAGTTAATATAAATAACATAATGATATCGAATTCAACTTATATTAAATAAGGCCTATTACCTATATAGAACTAGTATTACTATATATATATATATATATATATATATATATATATATATATATATATATTTAAATTTATTATAATGTATTTGTATTGTAAAGTGAACAAAAACAGTCAAAAGGTGCCCCTCGAGAATACCACACGAACAATACCGTAACGGACATCAATAATGAACTAGGTGTTTATGAATAACTAACGATGACGATAATAATAGATCATACTAGAATATCACGTAATAACAAATAACGTGTACCGCGGTACATCATGCATTATAATTTAAAGAAAACTTAGATAAATTCATGTTATATTTATACGACTATTATCTTTAAGTATAAATGTAACAAATTATGTAAATCAAATTTTATAATAATAAAATAAATTGATAATTGAAATAATAAATAATTGTATTATCGCAAGTGTAACGTTCAAAGTTCGACAAAATCGTAGACGAAAATGTTTGCTAGGTGTGAACACTCCGGCGAAATCGCTGCGATTTTGCTGAGTATTTTGCTGCAAAATAGTATGCAAAATTCTGTCTCGACGATTTTGCAAGCAAACTCGCTATATGTGAACGCAGCTATAGGGTAACACGTACATAATACAGTATACGGTTACGTGTAGTAGTAAAGATAGAACACTTACTGCGTTGGGGCTGAGATAATAGGGTGCAGGGGGTTCGTGATGGGGGGGGGGGTGGGGGTAACGCGACGATAACGTGGGGTGTTCGCCTAATGCAGTAAATGGGTTTATTTCAGGATATTAATGGTGTGAGGTTACCATGGATAAAGTTTAATACGGGATGTGGGCGTGGAGGGGAAAGTACACTTTACCTTTCCGTGCAGATTTAAGTAGGACACCTTGTGTGTGTATATAAATATATATATATATATATATATATATATATATATATATATATATCAATTCTATATATGGAACTATGAAGTAATATGACAATCTGATTGGTAAAGGGAAGCCCGGTAAATAGGTGAAGATTGTAAGATTATTATGCAATACCACGATGATGTACTGCAACGATGATGTAATACCACTATGATGTAATGTAACGATGATGTAATACCACTAATGTCACGTGTGATACCACCCCTTAATGATGAATGCAATGAGCTATCGACTGTGTTACGCAATAACAATGACCACTGGTCAATAGTCGATAATACGGCGGGCCAGGCGATTAATCAAGAATTGAGTTATGCATGTTGATGTGAAGGTTTTACATTATGAGCATTATATATATGTGTTAATAATACTGAACTTTTATAATCATTAAATAAATGCAGAGTTATATATATATATATATATATATATATATATATACTATATTATACACTATACAATAATATACCATATATAGGGTATACCCCTATATCCCTATAGGGATCACTGTATTAGGGTAAGAAAGTGAGTGTACTCTACCACGGTATCAAATAACACCCACATGTATGCATGTATGGCATAGTGGGAGTTATGTTTATATTTGTTAGTTTACACTTCGGGAAGGAGGAAGGGGATATCCGGGTATTTGTATACGGTATACTATAGTAATACAGTACATAGTACTACTATATACAGTAGTGTACTATACTACTACAGTGTACTATAATTATTGAATAGGTGC
>OZ025241.1:59153216-59405716 GCA_964019155.1 Osedax fenrisi | reverse complement strand
AACATCGACTAACTTAATTAAAGTAACAGTGTATGTTAGGTTAAACGTGTATTATTATAGTATGTTAATTGATTATGACTATATTCAACATACATTTGTAATAGCAGGTATCATGTGTGTGTGTGTGTGTGTGTGTGTGTGTGTGTGTGTGTGTGTGTGTGTGTGTGTGTGTGTGTGTGTGTGTGATATTGGAAGTGCGAGGTGTTATAACACTTTATAGAGTGAATCACCTCGACCTTATGTGTGAGTGTGTGTGCCTGTGTGTGTGCGTGTCTGTGTGTGCGAGTATTTCTATTCTGCCCTGCACGTATAGCGCATGCGTCATACCCTGTACATACCTATATGTAGGTGTATATACCTATAGGTGTGTACAGTGTACATCGAACACCTACACTATATATCGTTCTTACCTATAAGTCCTCTAGATATACAGTATATACTAGTGATGTAAATGATGCTGAGACGAGACTTTTGGTTTTGAAACCGAGCCGAGACGAGCCGAGACTCTATAGAGTCTCGGCTCGGAAATTAATGGCTATAGCCAAACGAGCCCGAGCCGATTTGAGACTTTTACAAAACATTACCGAGCCGAAATGATGCTTTTTTGAAATTACATTTTAAAACTAATTTTTATATATTTCACATTTACATCAATTTAAAAATAATAATCTGCGCCGATTTCGCGATTCAGTGAATAACAATGTAAATTGCATATAGTGGTGTAAATAATACCGAGCTTTTTGATGCCGATCCGAGACTTTTGGTTATTGATGACGAGCCGAGACTTTCATTTTCGAAAAAAAACGAACCCGAGCCGAGCCGAAAATCTAACAAAATGAGCCCGAGCCGAGTTGAGACTTTAGGTAACTGAGACTAAGACTGCATCATGATTTAGATTTGAGCATCATTTACATCACTAGTATATACTATATACATTCTTTACATATAGTATACTTTATCGTATACGGAACCCACGTAAAGCGTGCTGTCTTAACATATATATATATATATATATATATATATATATATATATATATATATATATTTATATATATATATATATATATAAATATCGGGTATAGCCTATATAACTTATAAGAGGTCTTCATACATGTCGTATACCATCGCGATGTTAAGACAGCGCGCTTTACGTGGGTTCCGTATACGATATACGGTGACTCGTGTGTGCGTGTGTGTGTGTGTGTGTGCGCGCGTGTGTGTGTGTTATTACGATACGATGACGTCATAGCGTGGTGGTGATGGTGAGTCACTACTGGTGACGAGGTGACGTAATCACATCACGTGACCTCTCCGTCCGTCGTAGCGTGCACATCGATAGATAGATAGGCGGAGGCGTGTTCGTAATTATAGCAAGGACATGGCCTTGATTGTAGTATACTATACGCGCATGCGCAGCGTACTGTTGTGCTTTACACTAACAGTGACAGTAGCACTAACAACGTTGTCATTCCTATATATATATGATAATTATGATGATTATGATGATGATTATTAATTATTATACAACAATATAATATATTAATTACGCTATAGCGTGTTCTATTCTCGAATGTGTTTTAAGTAGGATAATTATAATAATAATAATAATAAAAAGTGCAATATATATATATATATATATGTGGTATACTCAAAGATTTTCCGAAGGTGCTTCGCAAAATCTTTGGTATACTATTATATATATATGTAATATGCAAATAGTGCTGTTATTAAATATGGTAAATCATAAATATGGCTATAGCCTATAGGGACACTATAGTGGAGTCCCGTATATCTAATGAGACAATACGAACACATCCAAAGTCAGCTTTAATATTCCACGTTAATACTTACTATATATAGTATATACTATATACTATAGTATATATATATATATATATATATATATATATATATATGTATATGAAATACTACTGACACATAAACAATGGTGGAATTGTTTTCCGCACCTTTTTAACGGTACACCTGCGATGTAATATAATTATATATATATATATATATATGAATGAAGTAAATTTGCTTATAATATCTACATCGAAGCTTCCGCATAAGCCTAAGAAGGATCAGTGTGTAAGAGGTAAGCTTTATTGATAGACCGTCACGTGATTGCGAGGTGATCAGTCATGCGTGACGTTAGTTATACACACTATAGGGGAAGTATAGGTGCAATCGATACACTTGTCATGCAATATTAACATTATTGTATATGTGTACACGTCAATAGTGTATTAATATATATATATATATATATATATATATATATATATATATATATATATATATATATATATATATATATATATATATATGATTCGTTTATCACACATAAATAATATATTTAAATACAATTCTATTTTAAAATTGAATGAACTTATAACTTTTAGAAAAGTATAATTTGTATATAACCTCTTACATAATAACACTATAACATTAAAGTATATATATATATACTATGTGTTATTGTTGTTCTACTACTAACAAGGTCAACTGGTAGTCACACCTCTCATTCCACGTGACCTCTAACTCGAGATGAACCCGTGTGACCTCTCCGGCTCGAATATTCCTCGGCGCCTCGGTTAGACTTCCGTTACGGTCGTAAGTGGCCGTAGTGTAGCCGGGGTTGACCAGTAGACTGACCAGTGTGTTGTGGTCCCATGTCAACGAGAGATTCTCTTCCGCTAACCCGTTCCTATTGGCTGAGGAGGAGGAGGAGGAGCGGGATTATAGGTAAGTTACGTCATAGCTAGAGGCTTGCGCGTGCAGTATAAGGACATGTTACCATTGTCCTTGATATTATTACGTAAGTAGCGTAATACTAGCGGCGAGGACACGATGCGATGTCCTTATAACAACGTTAGCCCCCCCCCCCGAATAAGAGCGGGTAATGCACGCGCGTGACCTCGACTAGGTTCTAAGCTAAAGGAGGCCAAGGTACAGGCTGAGAGAGGGGTTCGAATACACTTGTGATCACTAATTACTATGCACCGAAACACGTACTACGCACAGCCTGTATACATACATGTGTGTTGTGATAAATGTGTATTCAATAAATAATGTATATATAATAGTACTACGTATATAAATATATTACCGGTAACTATTGCTAAACTCTATAGAATAGTATGGTAGGTATGCTGCTGCTGTTGCTGGTAATGATGCTAATAACGATCGTGGGTATGGTGATACATATGTTGATGTTGATGTTGATGTTTATGTTGATGATGATTGTAATGATGCCGACGATGTTGCTTATAATAATAATAATAATTAACATATATTAACGTCTCTAATAAATTGTATATTACAAATATCAATATTTATATATATATATATATAATTTATGCAATTATATATATTTTATAAATTATAATAAACTATTATAATTTATAATAGTACATATAATATATGACATATTTATGTTACATGTTACAGTGTTTATTCAGCAATGACATATGTGCACGACGTGCACATTAAAATCAATTAGCTTATATACCCATATAAGGGTCGTGTAATAGTTTATGTAGCATCTAAATTAATTGCATAATATGTGAAATGTTACATCGCAAATGTACATTAAGTGACTACATGCTCCCTAGCCTCGACCTGCGGGTGATAATTGTGATCTATCACAACTAACTAATACGTATACATTATGAAATAATGTCATCGTCGTCTTTGACATTCTTTTTATATGTGAGATTGTGATAATGATGTATGCATAGTGTACAATGTATACTGCACATTGTACACTTTGTATGTACCTTGTATAAACTGTACATTTACAGTGTATACTATACACTGTATAGTGTACATGTTTTATTTATACAGGTATACATTTCATACACGGTATGTTGTTGTTGTTGTTGTAGATGAAAGTATTTATTTTGACATGTAATTCATAGTAATAATTCTATAATATGTCATTTTCGAATAATATATATATTACATATGGATACAAATAGCGTATAATATATTATATATATAATAGTATATAATTCGCATTGTAATAATCACGATGCGAAAAATGTTGGTCAATAAGAACAACATTTAATTTATTGTTAAAGATACAAAACAATAGTTATGACATATTAAGGGAAGGACTTAGTTTATTCCATCGAATAGATGTTTTCTTTTCGTATTTTTTACAATTTAATGAAATTGTTATTTCATAAAAGTCTAGTTATTTTTTGTAGGTTGTATTTTGTTTCATAAATGATAGGGTATACGGTATACCCTATAAGTTATAAGTAATAGTCTTTTTAAGTATTATAAGTATTTGTTAGTTAATACAAAAGAGCCAATTAAGTGTTTAAGTTTGTTACGTAATTCAGTAATACTAGTTGTATAGTAATTTGTATGTAAACGGTATATAGTTCTAATATATTATCTATAGATCGGTTAATTATTTTGTCATGTTTATCAAATTAACTTTGTTATTAAAAGGAATGCCTATAGGCAAATACTGTTCTAAGGCTTCACAAAGGTGTTATTATAGGTATTTGATGAAATATTTTATAATGTATAAATTGTACATTGTACATTTTACACACAAACACACATACACACATACACACACATATATATATATATATATATATATATATATATATATATATATATATATATATATATAGAGAGAGAGAGAGAGTACATGGTATTATACAGTCGAGTTGTTTTGAGAGAGAGTGGCATATATTCAATAATTTAGAAAGTTCATTAAACAATGCCTACAACAATAGGACATAACAATAGAGAACCTCTTAATACGCCTATGGGTACTTCTCTATCATTGTGTAACGTGTTGCATTATACAACTTACATATATATATCATTGTTTTATTATGCATAATCATGATTATGTATGTATTGTTATATTGTTGTTTATAAATGTATACATTCGTATCATTTATTGTATTGTGTTCCCGGTTATTTGTTCACTTTCTGTTTTAGTTGTAACGTAGTACAATGTACGTCGTACAACCGTTGTGACATTATCAATGGCGGTTCACCTCAGTCTGCGTATACTATAGATTTGTATTTTACAGTTATGTAAACTATAACTCTATGGGCGTATACAGTTATTAAAGGGCGTGGTGATATCCTATTAAGGGGCGTGGTCACACGATCCGTACTAAGCGCGTGTCGTTTGACTCCTGTGTACAACTGAACAGTACCTATAACCCTAAGGCCTAAGCCCTAGGCCCTAAGGCCATAATTCCTATAACACGTGTTCCACTATTACTGAGTGTGCGGCGTACACTGTGTGCGTTAAACGTATATGTTTAGTTAACTATATATAGTTTCACACGAATTAGAGTCACTTCGTCCGCCGAATATAGTCACTTTATCCGAAATATAGTCATTTCGTCCGAAAAGTAACCATTTATTTCGGAAAAAGTGACTATATTTTTCGGACGAAATTACCGGCATCCGAAATGACTCTTCCCCTTTCACACGGCAGTATCGTGACATTACCATCGATGTAAATAAAAGTTGTTAAGGAAAGTTGTTTAAGTAAATAAAAACTTGTATTTACATTGATGGACACTACACACATGTTACGTATATCATATTTAACTACGACCCTTTTATTATGCCATTAGAACACATACGACACATCGGCACATACTGTAACTTACAACTTATTGTACCGGTCACGTGTCAGTTTCTATAGAGTGACACGTATACGTGTCACTCTATAGAAACTGGCACGTATATATATATATATACGTGTAGGGGAGTATCCACAATTAACGTAATTCTACTACATAACTGCTGTTGGGAACTACACACCTCGCAACCCTTAAGCTTTTACGTACGTGGAAAAATGATATTTTAAATATAACAAAAGATTGACACACTTACTTCTGCGCATGTGCTCTAATTCACAGATATTGCATAACCAACACGAACGCGTAGGTACCTATACTATAGCTGTAGCTGAAGTTATGACGTGGCTGCGACTTGCAATGGGCATTGTGTAATAAGTGTGGTCTAACATTTGTGTGCGCGTGCGCGTGTGTATGTGTGCATGTGTGTACGAGTATATATGTATGTATGTGTGTGATATGTATATATTAACAATTATTTGTCTAATGTTGTTATCTTGCTTCGCAAAATAGTTGGTATTAGTGCACTTGTGTTTGTGAAGTTGTGTTAAAAACGTGTTAAACACGTGCGTTTCGCATACAGTCATAGACACTAGAGTGGAGCCCCTTAATGTATACACACATAGTATACACACACGCCTATGTATACAATTGTCTACTGTCAGTGCACATTGCGAGCAAAACGCGTATTCTAGTGAGATGCTTCGGAGGCTGATGTTGTCAGTCATCTGTCAGCGCTGGGCGCATGCGTCAATAGATCACCACGTGATGATGGTGGGCGGAACCGTTATGGAGTGATAGCACCGCATAGTGTGCGGCGCAGTGCATAGTACGTAGTGTTAGCACACCCCCGCACTCACAGCATATGTAGTGATATCGCACATGCGCAGCGAATAGAGCTAGAGAGACATTAGACATGTCTCTCTAGCTCTATAGATATATGGCGCAGGGTATACCCTATACTATATATAGTATACGTGAATTGTGCGCTAATTTCCGGAATTCCTAAGTCTATATGATCACGTAATCATGTACATATTCCCTTTTACATAATAAATGTAGGTGTGTATACAATGCACGCAGTAACATGATTTCGTGGTTTATTAATATAAGGTATGTACAACTTCATTTTAGTATATTTATATATATATATTAGAAATACATGATACCCCATAGTATACTATCGTAGACATTATATTGATGCGCCGCACCGTTCAAATGTTCCTCATATTTAATAATTATACTGCTATATATGTGTATATTATATGGTAATGGTTAGGTATGATGGAATGCATTAGGATATACAATGTACATTGTACATCGTACAATATACATAAACTTCATTGACTCATACTCCTGCAATAAAAGGGGTTTGCTACAATGTACAGTGTACAATGTACAATATATACAATGTACAATGTACAATGTATACAATGTACAATGTATACAATGTACAATGTATACATTTCAAACCGTATACGGTTCAATAACTTAATGTTGATGACATTAAAATGTTTGCAATGTAAGCAATGTCTACGTTACAATGTGTTGAAATCCTTTACCACACTATATATATAGTACCACACACTATAGAGTATGAATGTTGGTTAATGATCGATTACTTTTATCAATAATAGGTTACTTTTATCAATAATAGGTTACTATTATTAATAGTACTGACTTAATACCCATTACTGAGTGGGTTAATAAGCTATTGTTGTACCGATATATCCACATCCATTTCCACTAGCTATATTATAAATAGGTCTGAAACCATTAACACACACATGTCTCTTATAAGAGAGCTATTCGATAGTAATAGCCTGCGTTTACTTGCGTTGACAACGTATTAGCCATAGTCGATAATCAGTGGAGGGGAATCGTAAGATGTTCAGATGAAAGCGAGGACATGGCCTTGGTGAAAGTTTGATTGACGTGTGGGCATTTCTACTTGCGTATATCGCATACTTTAAACATTATAATTTATTATATAGGTATATATTATATACATGATTCGTGTAATATTGTAACAGGCAATATGACGATATATACCGGTACATTTTCGGCTATATATTAGGTATAAGTAGGGGCATTGCAACAGGGGGGACGGGGGGTATGTCCCCCCCCCCCCCCATTTTAAAATCTAGGGGGGCCTCCTATGTATTGGTCCCCCCCCCCTAATTTTACCACAACATTTATTTTTATTGGTTGGTCCCCCCTATATACACACCATCGTTCCAGCGCCCCTATGTATACGTCGTGTATGTATATACATGTACATGTATT
Organism: Osedax fenrisi; assembly: GCA_964019155.1. Lineage (NCBI taxonomy): Eukaryota > Metazoa > Annelida > Polychaeta > Sabellida > Siboglinidae > Osedax > Osedax fenrisi. The sequence goes on along the minus strand of OZ025241.1, from coordinate 59,397,803 downwards.
AATGGCATGTTCATGTATTAATGGAATTTTCATGTATTATATATGTCAGCTAATTTAACTGAATCCTACTTTCAACCCTAATAATACATTAATTGTGACAATCGTCAGTTTAGTATTGAAATGTCTACATTCTCTTAGTATAAAAAGCTGTCTACATTATCTTAGTATACAAAGATGTCTACCTTCTCTTAGTATACAGTGCTGTCTACATTACCTCACTGGTATACCTAGCTGTCTACATCGGCACCAATATACGCCGCCTAGTGACAGCACTGTATACAATGCCACTATAGCACGCGTAGTATACACTGTTAAAAATAAGGGTATAACATTATGAATTATATGGTATAACATATGGAAATACGAGTTATACCATACAATTACGTTAAATGGTATAAGATCACATATTATATGGTATAACATTTGATTTTTTTTAGTTATACCACATAGCTTCATTGAAATGGTATAAGATCACACATTATATAGTATAACATTTGTTTTTTTTAGTTATACCATATAGCTTAATTTAAATGGTACAAGATTACGAATGATATGGTATAACATTCGTTTTTTAGTTATACCATTATCTATTAAATATAATGGTATAACTTTATGAATTATATGGAATACAATATGACAATACCAGTTATACCATAACATTTTAAAATTAAGTTGATTGAAAATAAAATGTATAAGAAATATAATTCATAATAGTATCCTTCATAATATCCTTAATATAACAGTTTACTTATTGTTGTGTTATATTATTATAGACATAGCATTTATTGCTTCTAATTGCAATTAAACTGGTTTTCAGAAAATATATAGATCCCCCATAGGGAAATATGTATACATAGAACTATAAAAACTAGCGTTATAAATTTATTTACAATACAAGCTAATAGGCATAATTTGTATATTATATATAATTCCCAGAATTAACTTATAATCAACCCATAATTCCATAATTTCATTTTATTTATTTACACATTATATTTACACTCTATAGAGTGTATACACTCAACATGAGAAGCATCTATTTTTCAACTCATTACAATATACATAAGGTATTTATACTTATATTATATATATATATATATATATATATATATATATATATATATATATATACACACACAAATTATATCATATTATATATATATAATATAAAAGTTTATATAATATATAATTTCATAATATATTTATATATTATTTATAATATATAATTAAATTGTTAGAATATTATTATATAATTATATATATATGTTATAAAGTCACAGTTGTAGATATATCGATTAATGTAATATACATTTAAATGCATTTATCATTAACGTAACAGAAATCGATATATCTACATAAAACTTTAAACTAGATTTCGGTGTCTCGCTCTGTGTTAATTGTATAGCCATGCATGGCCATACCATCATTATAAAGAAAGTGGATAAGCAATTGAATGTAGTGTATGGCACTATCCGCTACGAGCGCTGCAGTCGAAACCCACTATCTGGCCCACTACTTTTTATTTATAATAATATGTATTTATCATATATATATTGATAATCACTACCAATTTTAATGTACTATCTATACTAAAAATAAAATTATATTTTTAAAATACATAATATCAACATTCCTCGTAATTTTGTGTATTTAAATTGAAGTTATAATACTATTTTATTGATTTTATTGATATTTATAATTTAAATCCATTGAAATAGATAGAAGTCACTTCAATCTATTTCGACGAAAAGACTACTGTTTCAATATTTGACATATATAATATGACTAATATCCAATCAAAATCACTGATACCATTTTGTTAATTTATCGATAAAAGTGTCATTCACGTGTCTATCTTTTACATGCATTGCGTGCGTCAATTGCTTATCCACTTTATTTATATCGATGGGCCATACATGTAAATGTTTTTATCGTCTGTCAAGTATATTTCGTTATTTTTCTATAGAATAAATTCCACTAGGTTAGATTGCCTCATTCTTCGTTATGTATATCATCAGGTATGTACTATTATTATTATTATTATTATTATTATTATAATTATTATTATGTTATATTATTATTATGTTCAACAGGTCTTTGCTTTGGTAAATACATTATATTAGAACATTCACTTTATTACATATATATATATTATAAAATCATGATAACTAAATAATAATAATAATAATAATATCAGATTCAGTTGATGACCGAGATCAAAAACCCAGGTATGGTATAGAAGTTCTATTGAACTTATCGAGATACCAACCTGCTCTTGGTAATGAGAGAATTAATACAAAATGAATAAATATAAATAAATATTTTACAATTCTATATTGTTCATTCGTGTTCTGTCTCATAAAAAAGCAATACAATAAAATTAAATATATCTCTCAATACCAAGAAATCATCATGTATATAACAATAAAATAATAATAAAATATAATAAAAATATATAATAAAATATTAAAAAATGTAAAAAGATACTAAAATAATAAATAAGTTAAACTATACAAATCAAAGAAAACTAAAGACCAAAGGCTAGAGATAAAAATATGTACAATACGAACAATTTAAAAGAGCTAAAAAGAAGAAAAGATGATCATGTAAATAAAATAACAAACAATACAGATAAGGTGTAAGTGATTACATATAACTATTTAAAAGCATGTTTTTAATATGTATTGTAAAATTATTCAAATTCGTCAAAGATGATGTGGTTGTATTTAAAGAATTCCATAAATATGCGCCTTTGTAACGAATACTAAATTTATCATGATCAAATCTTATTTTTGGTATTAAGAATGTTCTATTTAACCTAAAAGTATATAAATATGCTATAGAATATAATATTGTATACATATTAATATGCAGGAAACTGAAGAATTATTTGCAGAATTTCAAATTCATTTAAAATATTAGAAAAACGGCCGGAGAGGGAAAAGCATATAACGTATATACACAAATATATAAACGAATATATTGATGTGCTAGGTAGCGTTAATACGCAAACTGATCAAACAGGTAATTTAATTATCTAATTAATAACATTAGTTAAATATCTATACAAAATAAATATGCAATTATATTTTATTACTCCATATGGATAGTATACTATATATCCATATATGGTCAATTATTTATTTTATTTTTAGCTCACAATGTAATTAAATTTAATAATATTACTAATAGTTATATATATATATATATAAATATGTTAACTGTTGTACAAATATTATCAATATCCTTCTATCCTTAATCAAATATAGATTATAAAGTCTATAATTAAATAAATAATATAATTTTTCCAAAAATAGATGCGGGAATCTTATATTTTATGATGGGAGTTTGCGAATTATTGAAAAATGAATTTACAATGAAAATAAAAATAAGGTTACTTAATAATTACTTAATAACTATAGATTTAATATTATAGTTATTTTATGATTTTTCGTATGCTAATTCAAAAGTATAGTATACTCTATTATATATATAACTGCTATTGTATTTTTCTAATTACAATTCTAACCTATACTTTATATAGTATTATCATATATGATATTAACTGTATAAAGTTTCTTATACGATACATATGTATACTATTATATAATATGCAATATTATTATATACTCGAGTATACTATATATATATATATATATTTTTTTAACCTTTAACCTATCCCATAGCATTTGGATGCCGTAGGGGCGCCGTTGAATTCCATATAACTTTTCTCCATCCTTCTCTGCTCATCGTCGCTCTCATTGCTTTTACAATATCCATGCCAGTCCATTCGACAACATTGTCTTGCCATTGTAACTTCGGTCGTCCTCTTCTTCTTATACCGTCAACAGTTCCTTGCAGAATTGTTTTTGATATTGTGTCAGACCTAATAACGTGACCGAACCATTTGAGTTTCTTTTCAATAACCTTTGCTAATAGTTCTGAGTGTGGGCCGATTTGACATGTTACCCGTCTTCTAACTTCCACGTTCGTGACTCTATCTTTATAGTTAATATTTAGTAATCTCCGAAGGCATCTCATCTCTAGAGCACGTATTTGTTTTTGCAGATCTTTACTTAGTGTCCAAGTTTCGCATGCATATAAGAATATTGAATTCACAAGAGATTGCATTAATTGAATTTTGGCTTTAAGATGTAGCGAAGTGTCATACCATATTACATTTAAATTTGATAAGGCTGCGATTGTTTGACCAATTCTAGATAGAATTTCAGCTTTAGAACCTTTGTCATCAATAATCGCTCCTAGATATTTAAATGAATCAACTACTTTTAATGGTGTGTTATTTATACTAATATTAGATGTAAATCTACCTTCAGAATTCGTCATTAATTGCGTTTTTGTACCATTTATTTCCATACCATAAGAACGTGAAGTATTATCGATTAATGTTATCAAATTATGTAATTCTTTTTCCGATCCGGCTAAGGCATCAATATCATCCGCGAATCTTAGGTTAGTTATAATCTTTCCACCAATATTTACTGTTCCATCATGTTTATCTAGAGCGTCATTCATAATTTGTTCAAGCATTATATTGAATAGCGTCGGCGAAAGTAAACATCCTTGTCTCACTCCTGTTGTTGTCCGGAACCATTCTCCAACTTTTCCATCAATATATACAGCACTTTCTGCCTTACTATATAGGTTTTCTATAGTTTCAATTAATTTTAAGTTGATATTGAATCTTTTCATTGTAGACCATAATGCACTATGCCAAACACGATCGAAAGCTTTTTTAAAGTCGATAAAAACGTGGTATAGTGGCTTATTATGTTGCGAGTACTTCTCTGAAATTACTCTGAGATTAAAAATCTGTTCACTTGTGCTTCTTCCTTTGCGAAAACCAGCCTGCTCTTCTGATAAAAATTCTTCTGTGAAGTGCTGTAGTCTGCGTAGGATTATTTTCAACATAATTTTACTTGAGTGTGAAATAAGACTAATTGTTCTATAGTTTTCGCATTTCTGGAAACTTCCTTTCTTATGCAGACTTATTATCAAAGATTTTGTCCAGCAAGAAGGCCATATTCCTGTTTCCCATATGTAATTACATATATTTGTAAATATTTTTGTTAGTATATGTCCTCCAGCTTTCAATAGTTCAGCTGGGATGTTATCAACACCCGGTGATTTTCCAATTTTTAAGGATTGTATAGCCGCTTCTATATATATATAACTTATATAAATATTTTAATTTTAATTGCAGGAAATAATGACTCCATATATCAGAAAAAAAGGATGCTTATTATGTGTGTCGATAATTGTTTTGTTTTCGTTCAAAATAATTTATTTCGTATAGAATAAAATATATTTTATTAAGTGGTATTGTTAATTTTATTTGTTTCATAACATGTCCTGCAAACATTAATTGTTTATGTAATTTTGTATCACGTTATTTATTTTAAAATGTATCTGTTAATTAACAATATTGTTACACTAACATATATATGGTTTTTAGAAAATAAATTATCATTATAAATGTCGATTCCATATATAAATTAATAATATAGAATAGTAAGTTATTATAAACACTGGTGTAAATTAAATAAAATATAGTATAACTTTTAATAAATTATGATATAACTTTATATAATATATGGTATACATTTTAATAAATTATGGTATAACTTTAAATAAAATATAGTATAACTTTTAATAAATTATGGTATAACTTTATATAATATATGGTATAAATGTTAATAAATTATGGAATAACTTTATATCAAATATGGTATAACTTTTTATAAAATATGGTATAACTTTTTTAATTAGTTATACCATAAATGGTATACCAGGGCGCCACGGGGTTATACCATTTTTTAATCAATGTTATACCATTTATTTCTAACAGTGTACGAGAACGACGTTGTATTACATTACCATAGATTTGTATTTTACCATAAGTATGTTACTATACGGTAAACTATAACTCTATGTACATCACATACATCGCATTAGTGTGTCAGACAGACATTAGCCTCGTTTTGATTTGTACGCCGTACAATGTACAGTGTGATATCACATGTGATGTGTAGTAAACGGCTTTGTGTGTAGGCTATCTTTAGAGAGAGCGTTGACATCAATTGTTTGTTCTTTTTTTAGTATATGATTGCTACTTTCTATAGAGCGTCTACTATAATATATACTATATATATATACTATAGTTGGCTAAATAATACCCTTGTACTAATAATATATATATATATATATATATATATATATATATATATATATATATATATATATTAGTATGTGTGTGTTTGTTTATACGTGTATGACACGTTGTTCGTACGTGTGACACACGACTATACTATTCTATAATAGTATTCTATACTATAGTATATTCTATATGTCAAAAATAACACATTCGTCCCACTATTAAAAGTATACTTAGGACATGTGTCCTCACTAGTGATAGGATCGAGCCGAGTAATTGTCAAGCGGTTTCGAGTAATTACGGTTTTCCAAATTACGATTCCTAGTATGTTTCGAGTAATTCATAATTTACATTTAAAAAGAAACTATGTTAATATATTAAATATATGCCGAATTTAAAAATGTATTATTATCGAAATACATATATTGAAACTGAAACCGTTTCGAAACCATTATATTTGAAACTGAAACTGTTTCGAAACCCTTGTCTTTGAAACTGAAACCGTTTCGAAACCTTAACATTGGGTTTCTTTCTCATCATTAGTCCTCACATAACAGTATAAAGAGTAATGTATACCACCAGATACGCCCCCTTAATCACGGTAAAAGTATATCGTATACTATAGTATACTATAGTATAGTATTACCAAAGCCCTAAGCGCTTTGGTATTACCTAATACCAGGGAGATACCTTCTATTACCGCTATCACTGCTCTACTAATACGCATAGTGTGTCGGTAAACTCACTCAATATACATATATAAACTATTTTGTTACAACTACTACAGAGGTTCTATCCCCGGATGTTATCATAGCGTGTACATAACCCATCTTGTGTATACAATTATGTCTACTTATGTATAGCACGTATGACATACGTCGTATATGTGTGTATGTGTGTGTGTGTTGTGTGTGTGTGTGTGTGTGTGTGTATATGTGTGTGTGTGTTTTAACAGCACTGACGATCACGCATAGCTATGTAAAGTTATATATAACCTATATATAGAATAGTTTGTGTAGAGCATCAATAAAATACATCATATGGATGTGTATGTATGTGTGTGTGTGTGTGCGTGTTGAAAGTATGGTAATATGACGTACGAACATGTTGAACGTATTACTTGTATACATAAGTGTATATCTTCATTATACATGTGATGTATGTGTGTATTTGTTTGTGTGTATGTATGTGTATGTATGTGTGCGTGTATGTGTGTATGTGCGCGTGTGTGTACAAACATTATATACATTTTCTCTCATGGTACGATGTATACTGGACACTGTCCACTGGACAGTGTCAATGTATAGAGTGGGTAATGTCAATACTAATAGCCTATATACTATATGCCCTGTATATTATACAGTGTATAATATATATATATATATATATATATATATATATAATATATTATATATATGATATATAATATATATAATGTATTATACTATTATATTTAATAGGGTGGAGTGAATTTTTAAATAATTATAGCTGTCTGGTTATGTCTCGCGATAGTGATTTAAGGTTATACGTGGAGTTCAATAATTTCAATAAATTCAGAAAAATCTTATGTAAATAAAACTTCGAAAAATCGTTGGTATACCATATATATATATTATATACCAACATATCGAATTCATGCATTTACACGTATAAAAACACACACGCATATTCACACGCACGATGTGCGCGTCGCACACAAAACCACACTCGACTAATACATCATAAATATGGACTAAAGTGCAAAGAATAGTTTACTTTCTACTGGGCCGTGTTTATCTCACGATATCATCAGTCCTGTATATAAGCTATCAGAAGACGACGATAGTTAATAGATAAGTAGATGGTAGCGGGTGTGTGTGCTATACTTGAAGGCTTGTGTAAGTAGTATAGCGAAGCTAATTGGCTTTGATTATAGTAATACAAAAACTCGCATGACATATTTATTGCCCACATTTGAATATATTATATGTTTTGTATATGATTTATTGTTTATTATGGGTCAATAATTTCTTATACACACATATATATATATATATATATATATATATATATATATATATGTGTGTGTGTGTGTATGTGTGTGTGTGTGTGTATGTAGGTCATCGCCTATGTATGTCATCGATATAAAGAAACTTTCTTTATATCGATGATGTATGTGTGTGTGTGTATGTGTGTGTATGTGTATGTGTGTGACAGATATAGAGAAGAGATATATAGTGTGTGTATATATTGTTTTTTATGAGTATTTTTATATGCTATAATATTAACCTATATATTATGTATAGGTTTATTTGTATTCGTGCATTTATATGTGAGTGTATTTCATAGAGATAGAGATAAATCTATATGGTTCTATGGTGTGTTTATATCCTATGTGTATTTTAAATATAGAATATGTGTATTTTAATTTATATAGTGGTGAATGTAAAAATAGGTAGGCTATACAATATATAGTATACATATAATTTAATATAAAATAGTACTATATACATTGAAATTATATATTATATAATGGTTATATATATATATATTATATAATGTATATATATATATATATATATATATATATATATATACCTAATCTGATACCTATGGAATATGCATACCTGATAATGATACTGATATACAAAATATAACATAAATAATATATAATTTATTCATGATTAATTATAGGGATTGACTTTCTTAGATTACATATATAAGCTGTAGGTGATATTGTAATAGAAAATTAATATATATGTTTTATATATATATTTTATATTTTATATAAAAAGTCACTAGAAATAATATGTATTGCCATCTAGTGTTTGATAACGTTATTTAAAACAATCAAAAACATTAGATATATGACCTTAAACATCTTTGGATGAATTCAATTATTAAATACCTGGATAATAAGTATATACTGTTATGATCACCCATCTATCAAATATTATAATATAAATTACCTACTCTAGTTTATATGTCTAATTCTATTAAATTATATGAATTTAGACATTCCCTAATATTATAAAATATTTTCTGTTTTATGATCATTGGTAAATAAATAATATTACTATTTAAATATTTAAATATTATTATATAATATATTCAATTTAAATAGTGTATAGTAAACTAATTAATAAAAACTATAAAGGTTAATACGTTAATATATTTATTTAATAATTGTATTAGTAAAATACAAATATATAACGATTAATTTAACATTTTTCTGAAGGTCGTATACAATCAATTTAAATTTAAATTAAATTGTAAATTTTAGTTTAAAAATATTATATTGTGTATATGCATAATAAATGTATATTATATACATATAAATTATTGAACTATATTACCAACATTTAAATTGTATTACTATAACTGGTTATATAGCATCGTCGTAAATTAGTTCATATATTCGACGAATAGGTAGAATATAGTAAATTTCATGATTATTTACAATACATTTTAGTAGATTATTGAATAATATACTAGATTATCACCTACTAAAACTATTATTTAAAATTATAAATAATTACGAATATTTTTTTCCATAATTGATATAATTCACATACGAATACTCTATATTTAATAATTATTATTAATTACAAGTTATAAAGTAATTATAAGTAGTCTACTTGGTTGTGGTTCATAACCGGCGCCAAAAATATATGACTAATAGTTTATTCGATATCGCAGCTCACGCTTTCGGAGTTGAAACGTATATATATTGAGAGAGATACGTACTTTATATATACACACACACACACACACACATACACACACACACATTTATTCACGAGTTTTTTAACAAAGGAATTATGACTATAGTTATATGTGGAATCATAGGTTTATAGTTTACCTTAGGCTAGATATAGCAATAACGATCTAGGTCAAATACTATCTATATATTATGACACGTCTATATCTAGAGGCGGGAGTCTCAATTGCGAAAGCGCGCGTTCCGATATTGAATAAAGTATTAATCATAGATTTTTGGCGCCGGTTATGAACGTGTTCCGTCTACTTAAATAGTGTACATTTATTGCGTATATCAAATTATTTAAATAATCAATATTTCACATTTATGCAATATCTATTAGTTATGCAATATATAGGAAATATTTTATTATAATTACTTAATTATGATTTGATATAATTATTACTATTATTTAATACTCAGTATTATACTGGATTTTATTAATACTTATTTTTTAAATAATATAATCTAATGGTAAAATTTACCTGGTAAATTTAGCAATATTAATTTCTTATTTATATTATAATTGGATTTATACTTTAATATTAAATAATAAATCATATGATAATTCATATGAAAAAAAAACATACACATATTTATAATATAAATGTTATATACCATTATGGTCACCTATCTTTCAAGATCTGCAATACCGATTCCCGATTCTTTCATCATTATTATCCGATTTGTTATGCGATCTCATTCCTGTATTACTTATCTGATCTCGGTCCTTATTTAATATAATATTAAGGAACGGTGACACCTTCATTTGTATTTTTTATCAACAAAATTATTTTATTAAAATATTAACATTTATTTAATTATAATTAAATAAATACTTTTTTCGACATGTTGTTACACCAATGCCCTTATAGTTGTAGTAATATAATTATTACTGCACTTTGTATAGGTATATTACTGTTAATTTCACTAAGTGAGTTACAGTCCTCTAGTGGATAAGTTGTAGTGCTTGTGTAATTAATTACTACTCTGGGAGGTCAGCGAAGGATACCAATTAAATAGTGGATAACCATGAAGACCGATACGAAATAATCGCATTGTTTTGTAACTATTTATGTTTGTTTTTCTGTGTTATCACGATGTGTAAATCTATACATTATTCTTATTTTCTCATCTTATATATATACTTAAATATTGAGCTACATAAATTTATTACTAATAATATTCTATCTGATAATGTAAATAATGTCATACATTCAATTATATTATACTTTTACTATAATATTTTTACTAGTTTACTACGACATTAGGGTTGTAGTTAATTTCAAACTATAGATCAATGTAGTAAGATTCAATACATGAAGAAGTATGGGCATAGTTCAAATAATAAAACATTTACTTAAAAACTTCGTTTATAATTTATATAGTTATATCATATACTATATAGCCTCTATGATTCATAGTTAATCAATGTGATATGGTTGATTGATTGATTGATCATTTATTTAAGCAAATACATAGTCGAAATATATAATCGAAAGTATAAATATTTGCTAACGATAACATACGTTATAGAAATAAAAAAAGATTAATACGAAATTACAAAATTAAAGAAATTAAAACGTTTCAGAGTTATCATAAAAATGATTCCCTCCTCTTCTCAATATACATCCTCCCTATACATGATATTATTGGTCAATTTCCAGATGTACACTATCACATTTACGCTGATGATATTCAACTATATTCCTTCCTACCCAACTCCTCCAATGTACTACCAGATAACTCACAATAATGTAAATGTGCATCAACTATCAGATCATGGCTTCTATCTAACAATCTTCTACTTAACTCATCAAAATCTGCACTCCTAAATATCCCATCTAACTATCATTATTTTCCTCCTGTTATCATCGATGGTCCCCCCATCATCCCTTCATCATCTATTATAAATATTGGAGTTACTTTGGATGCTAACCTATACCTAAATTCCCATATAGCTAATATATCTAAATCAGCTAACTACCACCTCTTCAAAATTCGTCGTATAAGAAAAGACTTAACCCGCCCTCTTACAACTGTCCTCATAAACGCACTCGTCCCCTCTCGTATCGACTACTGCTCATCACTACTATACCATCTCCCTAATACTTCATTATCCCCTTTAAATCGTATAATTCGTGCATCTATACGAACCATTTTCTCAATAAATCGAATTGACCATTCCATTACCGACTCCCATCAACTTATATCCAACTGGTTCCCTCAAAAAAAACGTTCCCTCCTACACCTTCTATCACTCGCTCATAAAGCAATATATTATACTTCTCCTCCTTATTTGACTTCCCTACTAACACTAAGACGCCCACTGACTTCCTTACGATCAAATGCTGACATTTCCCTAATTTGCCCTCTTGTCTCATACCTGAAATACCATAAACACGCATGTAATATATTCACTTATTTAATCATACAATATTACTATTTTTATAAATTATATTATTTTATCGTTTTGTTTATTTATTTATCTATTTATTGTTTTCGTTCTATATTGTTATATGCACCTACGAGGGGTGGCAACACCTATGATAAGAGCTAATAAACCTTATCATCATCATATATATATATGTACTCTAGATAAAATAAATGTAGAACATTTTTCATATTTAAAAAAATCTACAACTTCTTTATATTATTAAATACAAAAATTAATTCTAATAAATTAAAAACTTTAATTTCATATATTTTTTTTTAATATTTAAAAGGTAAATCATGTAAAAAAAAGTAAATTAATTAAAATAATTATTTAGTTACTTTTTATTTCTAAAAATAAATTAATTATGAAATGGTAATTGTAGAATAATCTCAAATAACTTTTATTATATATCGTGAATTAACCCCATACGATAACATCGATAACACCGAACTGATGGCATTTAGATGGCGTCTAACTACGCGAAGAGGATGTGTTTACTGAGCGCTAGGATATTCGGAGACGTCACACGACAACCTACCACTGACAAGTTTGTACTACCATAGTACTGTGCGTGTGTTTAGATGCTGTTATGCTACTGTTATTCACACACACGTTTACATGTAGTAATGCGTGTGTGTGTGTGACTTCACTATAGGCATATACTCTACTAATGCTTGAACTAATTGTGTTTATATCAGAGCCTAAATGGATGTCACACACATGTTTTGGTGAAAATAATTTGTCTTAAAATATAAGTAAATGGATTTTTTTATTTCATAATACTACTTTGATATGTTTTTTAATATCTGTAAAAAAAAGTATTCATGATAACATCTGGTAATTACATAAAATTGGTTTATATATATTCATTATATATAATATATAATGTATTCATATATATATTCAAATGCTGTTTTCTCTAAATAATTAATTCAAACTAATAGTACATGTATAAAGGCTATTTATATAAAAACTATTATAGCTATTATTTATTTTTGTATTATACAAATATTATATGTATATATATATTAACATAGAGATATCAAAGATTTTCCAAAGGAAAGATATTGCACTTGTGCATATTTGTGTAACCTAATAATTCGATATGGCCATCTAGCGGTATTAGTCAGATAATAAGAATTTTCTATATGTATAGTAATTTCTTAATTTCTTAATTAAAATATCACATGTTATAATATGTCATATACTATTTCGCCATCTAGTGTTAATGGTCAGATTCATTTTAAATTTACATTTTAAAGGTACTAGAGATAGATAGGGAGTACAATATCTTTCCTTTGGAAAATCTTTGGAGATATCTTTCATAAATATAATTTTCTAATAATAGTAAAAAATACAATTTATATAATATAAATGACAATAAATAACAATTTAAAATGGTAATTTATATATATACACAATAGGCTATATATAATAAATATTATAAATATATGTCTATTATGGTATATATTATAAATACAAGCATATATATGCATATATTATAAATACAATACAAAAAAAAACAGATTGATTCAATTAAGGGGACGCGATACCATTTTTTTTTTTTTTTAATCTATTAATAATATTCCATATTTTTATATTATATGTTGAAATTTATAGATGTTCTATAGATCTTTATGTTATACGTTTCTAAAAAAAATAATTGAAATATCTGATAAAAATTTTTAATTTTCCAACTTGCTAATTAAAATTTGTTAAATAAATATTTTTTAATTTTGACAAATATCTTTAATCATAAAGGTTTTATCTAGTTATATTGAAAAAATGAAGACAAAAATATTCAATTGTACAAAAGTTAATACTAGTTATGTCAGCATGATTGGTCACAAATAATTATTCTGAGTAAATCAAGTTTCAAATATAATATATGAATATAAACAATATGATTATACAGGTATAAATAATATAATATAAACAAAATGAATAATGTAATGAACAAAATTTAAACACCATTTTAAAGATAATATTTGAAATATTATAATTTTACATTAAAAAAAATTTGAAATTCAATTTTTTTTCGAAAAAATCAATGGTATCGCGTCCCCTTAATAGAAATCTACATGCCTGGTTTTGTGTAGACTCATTATTTTCTATCTCTATACATACATTGTATGACATTCCCTTAATCTTTATTGGGTAATTTTCAACAACTAAATTTATTCATTTATGTATATTTTTATAAAATATTTAATTTTATTAAAAATTCGATAATTTATTCCTTATTATAATGAATACATGCTTATGTTTAATATTTAACTATTATTCTATAGTTAGTGTTAGATGAAATAACAGATCCTAGTAGCCTCATTGTTACACGTGTTTTAACTTTCGTTATATAATATAACTTATATTACTATACCAATTTGTACGCATTCCTAATATCTCAGTTGTTGATGTATTACCGATGTTATATCCAATCCTATACAAGGTGTTCAGATATTACAGATAAATTACATATGTGTATACGTATGTGAAAACACGCATACACACACACATACACACAAATATACACACACACACATACGCTTGCAAACTATTATTAAATACATATTTTATATTACTCAATATCTCTTCAGCATTCAATAAACTATCGATCATAAATTAGTATTTATTGAATTACAATTTATAGGAATAAATATGAATGTATTAAATAATTATATTATTCTAAAAATAGATATTTTTCAATAAATATAAACCTATTAGCCACAATGGTTATTCACCTAACTGTACTAAATGTATATACCTGCTTACCTCTATACTACATAAACATATTATAAACCACATTCAAATATACACTGACACTATACCATCTAAATTGAATGCAACTCTAACAACTATTAATAATATAATTACTGACCATAATAAATACTTTAATAACAACTCCTTATAAGGTAATACTAACGAAACGGAATGCATACTATTCTACAATAAATAAGAAATTCCTCCTGTTTCCAAACATATATTATAATTTATTTAAAATTTCCCAACTCATATAAATGTTAATATTATTGATCTTGTATTCTCCAGTTCTCTCCATTCTGAACTCATGGTGAGTAATATTTCTAGGCTTGATCTACTTTCAGATCACTTCCTAATCTCATTCAAAACTAACTTTACTATTACTCCTAATCAGAAAATAAGTATTACATACAGGCCTATTAAGAATATTAATTCTATGATATTCTTAGCTGACTTACATTCTGCTTTAGGTGACTACTGTTATTCACCAGTTGTATTAAATTCCATACTATCCCATCTGCTCTATAAACATGCGCCTTCAAAAACCATATCCGTAACTATACATCCTGATACCCCATGATTTACTTCCCACCTCATGTCCTTGAAACGATTCGTAAATCTGAAAGAATACACCTATACTTGAAATCTTCATCTTCTAGAGCTTCATTCATTGAATGTAAGATCTACAAGTTAGGATTTCCTATGCCAAATCTAGCTATTATACTCATGTTATAAACGATCTTGCTTCTGATAACCCACGAATTTTCAGACTAGCTAATAAGTTGTTATCTCCCCCCAAACCAGCATTACTACCATCTATAACTAACACTTCTCCATTACAATTAGACTGTCTCTTCTCCAAAACATTTTCTAATAAGATTCACTCCATCATAACAAAGATCAAAAACCATAACCCTACTGCCAACTATTCTTCAATCAAAGTTACCCCACCTATATATGTTTTCTTAAGTTTTTTAGTCCGCCACATATATCTCTCATATCTAAACTACTAAATGCTTCCACTTCGATATATAGCTCCGATCCTGTTCCAATATTTATTATAAACTTTACTCCGATTATCTATGTCCAACTATCTGTAACATCATCTCATATTCCTTTAATTCCGGTACTGCTATTTTTAAACAAGCAATAATCATTCCCATTCTTAAAAAACCTTTACTCGATCCCGAATTACTTCTCAATTATCGCCCAATTTCTCTGCTACCTTTGATGAGTAAAATTTTGGAAAGAGTTGTCTCTAGTCAACTAATCTCCTATTTATCCGCCAATAATCTCCATATTCCTCAACAAAGTGGTTTTCATCGAGGACACTCCACAGAAACAGCACTAATAAACGTAATTAATGTCACCACTTCTACCCTTAATACTAAAAATTGCTGTCAACTAGTAATGCTGGATATTTCCAGTGCTTTCGATACGCTTGATCACAAAATGCTACTGTCCTGTCTACACCTGCTTGGAGTTAGAGACCTTGCCCTCTCATGGTTTACTTCATATCTATTTGACCGTAGTAGCAGTGTAAACATATATAATTCTTTTTCTTCCCCTTCTCCTATGTAACATGGTGTTCCCCAGTGATCAGTACTCGGTCCTTCACTTTTATTTATTTATTTATATCCACTACCATCCATAATATTTAAATATTCAAATATTTATTACCATCTATATGCAGATGACATACAACTATATATGTTTCATCCAACTAATTCATCACCAGGTCTCAATAAGAAACTCTCCAATTGCTAATGATATTAAAGAATGTCTTATTTCTAATAATAGTATCCTTAATACCTCCAAAACTACGTTGTTTAATCTTTCTCCATCACCAACTTACTTCCCTCCTTTTCTTATTGATAACATTGTAATATCTCCTTCTCTTACGGATCCAACTTAGGTACACTTTTTGATTCTACTCTTTTCTTCATTCCTCATATACTGCCATCACTAAATCTGAAAATTATCATCTTTCATGGAATTCACTCCCACCCTATAAAAGATCCATAAAATCGCATAAAACATTCATGAAATATATACAACAATTGATATCAGGTGGCAACCTTTAATATTAATATTGTTTGTCATTATTATTTTATTTATTAATTTCCGGACGGTTTATTCTATTTTATTTTATTATTATTAATGGTATTTATTGTTTTACCTAATTTATTATTTGTATTATATATATACACTTTTGAGAAATCATTTATGATTTATTTAAGTGTTTAAATAAACTTTCAAATAATCAAATCAATATAAGTTTTTACTCAAGATTATAACTATTACTATGATAACAAACTTGGGTTTTATATTTGATTCCACAAGCAATGTGCACTCTCCTATATCATCACATATCATTGATAATAACATTAAACAATGTATAATAAACTATATCAACTAAATAAAACAAATAAAAGACCTATTAAGCAAACATACATTACAAATATTATTATTATTTTCAGTAACTACTAAACTTGACTATTTCAACAGCTGATTTCAACATTAAACAATAAAATAATACATACGCCTCCTTTAGAATCATATATAGACTTTCTAACATAACACCTAAATCCAGTTCCTTAAACATTGTAGATGACTTCCCTTTAAATGCAGAGCTTCGCTACAAATTCTCATACCAACTCATACTGAGTTTTTCTATAATACACATGTTTAGGTATCATTTCTTCTACCCATACGTATAAACAAAAGTATACTAAGATCATCCTCTATCCCAATTATTCAAATCCCTTTTAAACTGCCCTACATCATAAGTTCACTACATCACCTCGTATCTATAGAATAATCTTCCCAACCGTATTCGTAACTAACAAATATTCATATATTTAAAAATAAACTATAACTATTACTTATTTATCTTACCATACTAATACACTACTATATAATATTATTTAACTGTACTCATTTATTTAATTATAAACATGATTTAATATATAAATTATTTGCATGGCAATATATCTTATCGCTTTATTCGATGTAGTTCCCTATCTTTAATTATTTCTATTAAATAATACATACATACGTGTATATTGTTCGATGAGTTTCGGCCTCATGTTCTCATTATATTACTATTATTAATATTACCATTTGTATTGTTGTAACACTCCATATATTGGCATAATACCTCGCCTTCTGTGTCTAACTACAATACAATACACACGTACATACACAAACACACACACCTCTGGTAGATCGATGCGAGTGGTACGCCTATTCTCGGAGAAGCCAGTAGAACAGCGTACGGAGATCACCGACTACTACCCTAAACACATTGAGATCACGACGCTCATGCGACGACTACGCTTCCTCGGTCTCTACAGGTTACCTACACATTAGCTTGTACACCTGTATAATACGAGTGTATAACCATGTACATGCATATAATGCATGCTCCCTACTTATTAATACTGCACTGCCTTCATTATATACACTATATATACACTATATTCATATGTGTCACATTCATTACTATATTCATATGTGTCACATTCATTATCTATATACACTATATTCATATGTGTCACATTCATTATCTATATACACTATATTCATATGTGTTACATTCATTATCTATATACACTATATTCATATGTGTCACATTCATTATCTATATACACTATATTCATATGTGTCACATTCATTATCTATATACACTATATTCATATGTGTCACATTCATTATCTATATACACTATATTCATATGTGTTACATTCATTATCTATATACACTATATTCATATGTGTCACATTCATTATCTATATACACTATATTCATATGTGTCACATTCATTATCTATATACACTATATTCTTATGTGTACACATTCACTTGTATTATAATATAACCTATGGTTGTCAATGAGTATAATTCAAATTCACTAACAAAAACCATATAAGTAGTGTAGAAAACCCTGTAATACACAAACCATCACTATAAATGTGAATAATTTGATATCCTCCATTACCTTCATTCATA
Source organism: Osedax fenrisi (assembly GCA_964019155.1). NCBI lineage: Eukaryota > Metazoa > Annelida > Polychaeta > Sabellida > Siboglinidae > Osedax > Osedax fenrisi. Next base: position 59,378,682 of record OZ025241.1, on the reverse strand, counting down.
TCATTACATATTATTTCGATAACAATAACAAATATTTCAACAATACTGCCTATTGTATATTTACTTGATTACAAAACTTAAATACTTTACAATTACCCATACCTTTATTAGGGATGAACACGAAGATTTCAAAGATGAGATGAGAAGGGTAAGGGCCCTCAGAGGAAAAGTTAAGCCCAAGAAGGGAGAAGGAAAGAGAGCAATGAAAAGGAAATGAATATATAATTCTAATTTAATTTATAATAAAAAAAAGTGTACATTATAAAAATCATATATATTTTTTAATTTTCGTTTTTTATATACCAAATGGACCTTTGTATTTCATGTCTGATTTAAATAAATAAATATATATAACTTATAAATAACATGTATACAAAGATTAGTAATAGAATACTAATATCATTGAATTTAATTTTTACATTTCAATCCATATGTGTATATTAATTATTTATATTAATAATTCAAATTATATATATTTTATATTCATTTGGATATATATTTTAAGGTATTACAATTTATATATATGAAATATCCACAATATAAATCAGTTTAATTTGAATTATAATTACTTAATAAATTAATATAAGTAATCTCTTTAGAATACAGTTATCATTGGAATATTACCATATAAAATATATCTTATATTTTTAATATACATTGTATATATTATAATATAAATATAGAATTACATAATATTCTATGTAATTGATTAATTATTTATTATATTTTATGTACAAAATAAATAATAAATATTGACATAAAAATATATCATAGGAGAACCTTAGTAACTCCCTAGTAATATATTATATTTATAAAAAATTACAAAATTTAACTTTATTTTTGATATTAAAATATTTGTTATCCATATTAATTTAATATCAAAATATAGTAATAATAATAATATCTAGATAAATTATAATTGAAGTTTAAAAAAATTATATATTAATTCCATAACTTCAATTAATAATATAATAGCAAATCCCTTTGATAATAGGTAACAATATCATAATTATATATCATAAATATATTTGTCATGATCAAATGTGTGCATGTTGGCAAGTTTACCCCACTGAGAATATATTACAAAAATAAAATGTTTAATTGATATTACAAATGAATATCTCTAAATAATTATCAAATATGCTTGTTTTTATTTTTATAATATGATTATTAAGGATAAGGATAATTTATTATTGCAAAAAAAATTTAATTTTTAACAATAAATGGCTAAACAAAATAGTCAAATTGACTTTCGAGGTGTTTGGCCAGAGTAAATAATAATGGAATTTAATATTATACATTCAAACATGTATGGGAAGGATACTCAAAGGGAATATATAAGTGAAGGAAGCTTCGGGGTTGCCCACACCCAGGAGTGTAATACTCAGTGATTTATTTAGCGTTTCAAACAATCAGAAAATAATCCCTATGTTAATCCATCTGAACTATATAATAATAATTAGTAAACAATTTACATATTAGTAATTCATAATAATAAATAGATAATCACAGAGCTTATTACAAGAAAACAAATAAAATAAAATTAATTTCTTTGAGGATCTATTTCACTTCTATCAAATCAGCTTTAATAAAGTAATAGTCACCATTAGTCCATCAAACATGTAAAACAAAATATAATTAAATATATATAAAGTATCCCCATACTCCTCAGGATACAATTTATTCAATAAATGTGGGTTAATTTAGTAGTAAGTAGAGGATAAGAATTGTTAGGGTGCTATAGCATTAATGTATTCCTCTATAATAATTGTTGCTTCCCATCATGTTGGGGAATGGGAATTTCCTACATTATTTGTAAACTTCACAATTATGTAACTTGTATAGAACCTTTATAGATTTCATAGTAACTTCAAAGATTTTCCGAAGGAAAGATATAACACTTACGCGAAATCGTGTAATTCGAATTTGTATACAAAATACCCTGGTGCCACCTATAGCGGGTTACTTTTAGGAACTATGCGTTGTTTATAATGTAAATTCGTATTTAACTATACACTTTTAAAATGTTAAATAATATGCTTTAAATTAATATTTATATGATGAAAACTAAGTGTTCATTACTAATATATAACAAACAAATATGATATGTATGTTTTAAATGCTATAAGTATATATTTAGTGAGTAAAAGCTAATTTATATTGCATGTAATTTAATAGAGCAATGAAAACATTGTTGTATGCAAACAGAGCCGAACCTAAATCTATTTCAGTGATTTCGATACTACTGCTAGCAGCGGTTGGGGCTATTACTAAATTACGTTGCATGCATAGGGAGTGTTATATCTTTGCTTCGCAAAATCTTTGGTAACTTGTTGATAGTTTATACGCATTTATTAATTTTTATTATTAATATATTATATTTTTTCATTTTATAATATATATATATATTTAAGGTATTGGGAAAAATATAATTATCTTAATTTCATGTGAATCTCAAATACAATTATTAATTTAAATATTTAAAAATACTTCCTATGTTCTGATATCTATAGATGTTCTGATCGCTATAGCGATCAATATATTATTCAATTATATCTATAATCTTTCCTATTTATAATTTATTATCATCCCAGCAAACAGTAAGAGCAGCATAATAGCAGCATAACAGCAAATGCTAGAGCCTCAAATGTTTACATTGTGCTATTATGCTGCTATTAAATGTCTATTATGCTGCTATTATGCTGCTATTAATTTGTAATGATATTATGCTGCTATTAATTTGTAATGATATTATGCTGCTGTTATGCTGCTGTTATGCTGCTATTATGCTGATATTATGCTGCTATTAATTTTAAATGTCTATTATGCTGCTATTATTATAATAGCAGCATAATAGACATTTACAATTAATAGCAGCATAATATCAGCATAATAGCAGCATAATATCATTACAAATTAATAGCAGCATAATAGCAGCATAATAGACATTTAATAGCAGCATAATAGCACAATGTAAACATTTGAGGCTCTAGCATTTGCTGTTATGCTGCTATTATGCTGCTCTTACTGTTTGCTGGGATACTAGATTTTTATTTTACCTAAACCTATAGATTTATAGTTTACATAAATCTAGGCCTAAACCCTAGGACATAAACTACCTAGTAAAATACAAATCTATTATTATCATAGACATTGGAGATCTTTGAGCATTGATTTGACATTTATAAATATAGATAACAGAATATATGTGTATTTATGATTAAATATATACCTACATTATAACATATATAAATATATTATATTTAATTAATTATAATTAATCCTTATAAGGATATTGAATATATATATATATATATATATATATATATATATATATATAAATATGTTACCCATTATGTACAAATAAGTAAATATAGTGATATATTGTTTAAAAAAAGTGTAATTAATATTAAAATTAAATTATTATTGAATTATTATTTGTAAGATATTATGAATTAAATATACATTAAAATAAATACAAAAAAATGAGGAACGCTTCACGAATTTGCGTGTCATCCTTGCGCAGGGGCCATGCTAATCTTCTCTGTATCGTTCCAATTTTAGAATATGTAGAGCCGAAGCTACTACAATTATATATGAAATCATCGTGCTTTTATAATGGAATTATTTTATTTTTAAAAATACATTTTTAGATATATAATTAAAATTTATTAAAATATGTATTATAATATATTAATATTTTTTAATAATCACTTAGATATAAATTAAATCAATATATTAAAATAGTTATTTTTATAATTACTCTATAATAAGATCTATAATTCGATAGTTTAAATAAATATATTTATAATTATTTATAAAATTCATAAATTTATAATTTATAAATCATACATTTATATTTAAACCCTGTATGGAGTAAACTATAAATCAATATTATAAATAAATAGAAATATATCAATATTATATTGTATTATAGTATATATATTATTACGAATATATATTTAATCTATTACTACACATATAATATATAATTAAATAGTACACACGCGATAAAGGCGCACAAATATATGACTAATACATTATTTTCGTAGTAGAGACGCCCACTGGGCGTCGCCCAGCTCTAGATATGGGCGTGTCTTAGTTATTTATAGATGTAGACCCGAGAGTCATAGATAAATATGTTTATTTGTCAATTCAGCATAAATGCGTGTTACATGCCCAGCAAACAGTAATAGCAGCATAACAGCATATGTAATAGCCTAAATTGTTTACATTGTGCTATTATGCTGCTATTACATGTCTATTATGCTGCTATTAATTTGTCATGCTATTATACTGCTGTTATGCTGCTATTTAAAGTATATTATGCTAATATTATGCTGCTATTAATTTTAAAAGTATATTATGCTGCTATTATGCTTCTATACTAATAATAGCAGCATAATATACTTTTAAAATTAATAGCAGCATAATAGCATAACAAATTAATAGCAGCATAATATACATTTAATGGCAGAATAATAGCAGAGGTAAGATAATAATTAAACATGTAATGGCAAAGGTAAGCTTATAACGAGATTTTTTAATATTATATAGGAAATAGTTAGCAATGCGTATCATATTAGTAATGTGTGGAGATTAGTCATAGAGCTAGAGAGAAACTCTAGAAAAAACTTTCTCTCTAGCTCTGTGAGATTAGTCTAGGTGAGAGGTTATAGTGAAACCAAAGATAGTTATAGATTGAGAAGTTGGAATAGATAGTCGAAAAGGATTAGTAATTTATAGTGGATAACTGCAATACCCATGGGTATTGAAAATATGATAGTATCAGTTTTAGTCAAATTTAAGGAAATAGAGATATGAGATAACCAATGAATGAGATAAGTAATACAATTAAACATATACATTAGAATCAAACAATAATCACTATAACTATATAAATGGCTATATATCTGAAGATCATCGGCATAAAGATAATAGTTAGTATTAATACTAATACCTAATTAGGATATTTGTGACAAATTTATTTTATAGGAAGAATATAAATAATGAACAATATATATATATACAGCCCTATAGGGCAAATAACAGAGCCTTATGGAACACCATGTATGTTAAAATAAGGAAGAGACAAAGAGGAGTTATTCTTCACCGAAGATGTTCTAGGTGAAACAAAAGACATAAACCAACTGTGGACTTGACCGTGTATACCAATTTCATTAAGTCTAATAGAACAACTATTGTGATCTAGGGTATCAAAATCACTAGATAAATCAAGTAGCAGGAGATAGCATGGAGCTTTATCAAGAGATATGAGAATATTATTAATAATCAAAGTAAGGGCAGTTCCGGTACTACGATGAGGAAGGTACGCATTTTGATATTTATCAACAATAGCATTTGACATAATATAATTAATAAGTTTAGTGGACACAACTCGTCCAGGGGTCTTAGATATGAATGATAACTGGGATATTGGAAGATAACTTGGTAAATAGATTGGTCGATAGTACATTTTTTTAAATCGGCATAATCTATGAATATTTCATTGAGTGTTGAACAATAGATGATATAAGAGATTTATGAATGATTTCAATGATAATTCAAATAAAATATGTTGATAATGAACGATCGTTATATTCGAATATATTGAATGGAATAGGATCAAGTGGAATTGGTTTTAAATGATGTCATCAAATATAGTACAATGAGGGAAGCGAACAACATGAAAAGTGATTCTGAGTGGATGTTAAATTGAGATTGAGTCGTGCCGAGTTAATGTTTGAAGTACATTGATAATGCTAGAAATTATTTGTTGGAAGAAATTGGAAATTAAGGATCAAAGAACTGAATCAGATTGGTCCGGAAGATACTTGGTCTGGGTTTTATCTACAAAGATGAAATATAATTTATAAACTTGCTTAGAAGATATTCCATAAATACTGAGCATATAAGTGATTTGGTAGAGAGAAATTTGTTCTTATAAAGCGATCGAAAACTTTAAAGGCAATAAGATCAGATACAAGTTTAGAGAATGCATATTTACGTTGTAGTCTACGAAGTAGTTGCCTCAGGTTAACAAGCGCAATATTAAACCATGGAAACTTTGAAAAAGTTTTTTTGATAAGAGTAATGGAGGGTGCACAAATATTAAGCGAATGAGATAATTCCAAATTAAAGTAATCAAAAAGTGTAGACAAATCAGAAGATATACTGTTGTTAAGTTGATGGAATACAGAGTTAATACACATTGGTTTATCAATAGAAAATATTTTCGAAATAATCTAGAAGGTCGATTAATTTGTATCACCGGCAAGTTCAACTCAAATAATATGACAAAGTGATCAGATATTAGAGAACTTTTAGTGGGATATGAAATTAATTTAGAATGAGCTAAATATAAAAAAGTTAATAGCATTACTATTAGTGTTATTAGTAAAGCAAATATGTTGCGTCAGGGAATACTAAAATATAAGTTCATTTATAGATAAGGAAGGATGATTCTCATTGTTAATTTGAATATTAAAATCACCAAGAATAACCGTGTTATCTGATGTGAAATATTATAAAATAGCAGAGAGGTCAGCTAAGAAACTCCATAAGCTAGATGAAGATGGACGGCATATAAGTATAATTACAATGTTAATGATGAAGGAAACTGAATATTACAGATAAGAATTTCATATGAAGAGAAACATGGGGTAGATGACGAAATAAGCTTAAGTTCCGATTAGAATAATAGAACTAGGCCGCTAACACGATGTGATGTATACATATTAGTAAACAATACTTTAAAACCATTAGGGGTCAATTGGGAAGCTAGAGCAGAATCATCAATAGTTAGCCAAGTCTCAGTAATAGCAGATATAGAACAATTAGAATTAATAATTAATTGTGTAATCAAATCAACTTTATTTCGTACTGATCTAGCATTGAGAAGTTGAAAATAACCCGTTTATGATAGTGCACTGGTAGTCAATCTACATTTTATCTTTTTTTGGGATTCATTGAAGGAATCACATGATTGGGACCATTTAAACTATTTTCTTTTTCCAAATCGGAATTCCAATTGTAATCACTTACTGTGAAAGTACTATAATCTACAAATGGATACAAATTAAAATTTCTTTATATATATATTATCGGTTAATATTCTTCTTTTATTTCCAAAGATGTTCCGGTGTTCTACCACTTGTAAGTTTAGGACAAACATTTCAGAGATCAGATAGACGATAATTTAAATTTATGTTGTCATCTTTTATATGGTTATTGTTTGGGTTTTGGGTTGGTTGGATATTCTGTTACTGCTATTCTGTGATATATTAATTTATCTGCTCCTATTTTTGTTCGAAAACCAAATAGTTGCCTTGCCCCCGCAGCCCCCCCCCCCCCCCGTGGCTACGGGCCTGGCCCCATAACATATTTAATTCTTGATTTTATTTGTCCAGTGGATATTTAAAACCATTCTCAGAATTGTTGTACATGTTCCATCCAGTTTTTTGAATAGTGAATTTATTAAGGTCCATGTTTCATAGACGTATAACAGAACGGATTCAACAGTTGCAATCATTAGCCTAATTTTGAACTTCCTACTGAGAATTAAATTCCAGATGTTTCTCATCTGGTAGCAGGTTCTCCAAGCTTGCGCTTTTCTGATTTTGACATATTTTTCGCTGCTATCTACCCATGCCCCGATATATTTGAAATCTTCAACTCTTTTCAGATATGTTCCATATATAGTATTAATATCAAACTGTTGGTTGTTGTTGTATGACATGTACTTTGTCTTGCCTGTATTCATGATTAGTCCTATACATTTTGCTGATAGCTCGACTCTTCTTAGCATCTCCCCTGCTTCCTTGATACCATCACTAACTAAGGCTATATCATCAGCAAAGTCCATGTCGGTGACTATTATGGGTTGTACCCTTCTGCTGTGTCTCTTCCTTAGTTGGAAACCAAGATTTTCTTCCCTTCCCGTTAGAGCTGTTCTCATGATATAGTCAATAACAATGACAAATAGGTATGAGGCAAGTGTGTCCCCTTGTAAAACATCAACAAGAATACTGAATGTTTCCGTCTCTCCGTCCGGTGTTATGACTTAGGCAGACGTATCTTCATACATGATACTGAAAGCTGTAACCAATTCTTCCGGTTTTCATACGCTTTTAGTATTAGCAGCATTTTTCTCTATGAACTGTATCGAGAGCTTTCTTAAACTCAATGAAGATACGTATAGATTCGAGATCATTTTCCTTAATCCTTCTATCAGTCTCCTTAGAGCGAGAATCTGTCTAGTAGTTGTTCTTCCACTTCTGAAACCGTTTTGATTTTTTCCCAGATGAAAATCTAGGTACGGTCTAATTCTATTCATTATCATACGATTATAGGTTTTCGCCACTAATGAGCTTAGACTTATACTTCTGTAGTTGCCACCCATACTAAGATATCCGGATTTAGTATAGTATGTAGCATCGTTTTAAAACTTCTGGACGTGTTTCATCCATTCCACAGATTTTCCCTTCTTTGTTGGTATTCTTTGCTCGCTTGTATTCATTGATATCAAAAGGTCCACGTTTTATTTTCAGTGGTGGTATAACTTGAGTAATCGGTTCGTCCTCCTCTATTTCAGGTGGCCTTTATTAGGCAATAAGCCTTGAAAATTATTGTACAATGTTTGTAGTTCTTTCTTATTTCTTACCTTTATCATACCTTTTTGAGTAGATTTTCTTCCGGTGATTTCGTTTATTAGTTCCAAGCTGAGTAGGTACCTTCTGTTTATATAAGCGTTTTCTATTTGTTCGATTTTCTCCTCCCGGGTACCTATGGCGAGTTTCTTTCTTGATTCTGTATTATTATGCTGATTGGTGTCATTTAAATTATCTTCATACGTGTTGCATTCTTTATGTGTATCTTATCTGGCTTTATTAACAGTTTCATCAGTGGATGGGCAGATATTTACTTTCTTTGGTTTGATTGGAACTACTTCAATTGCAACTTCAGAAAAATACAACATTATTTATTTTTCTTTTTTTAATTTTCCTTTCGAAATATGATATACTATTACACTACTTTACATCTTTAAAGTATTCTGTCGATTTATATGTAACAAATATCGGGTTCTGAGGATAATTTAATGGGTAGTTTTTTTAAATTATAATAAATACTTCTAGATAAATAATACAAGAGTGCTTAGAATATCGATATTCTTGTTGTAATGGAATCTGCCTGAATCCATGAATGTTGTTTTTTTATTGAAAAAGTTCCCTTTGATCTTATAAAGAATATTTTCAACAGTCGCCATATACTTATTTTCTTACTGACTTTTTTAATATTGTTTAAAGCCCTTAAATTTTTAACTTGTATAATTCTAGATTAACTGAATTATATTCCACATATCTTCTCATGTATCCATAAAGCTAGAGAGAAACTTTCTATCTAGCTCTGTGCATGTATCAGTTGAAAACATAGATTTATAGTTTATTAAACTATAAATCTATAGTTGAAAATTATAAGATACGCAAAAGATCGTCCGAAGGAGTATCTTTGTAGTATCTTTGGATACGCTTTCCGGATTTATCTCTATTAAATTTGCTAGTTTAACGATTTTAATTAGTAAAATAATGTTGATACACATAAAGATGCGATCACATCTAGCGATTTTGCTGAAAAATCGTTGCAAAATCGCTGAAAAATCACGACGAACAATATCGTAAAAGTAATAAATAAATCAAATAATTAAAAAGTAATTAAAAATATATGCAAGTGGAAATACATATATTATACCGTGTAATAACATCAAGATCATTGGTAATTTTAATTTTTAAATTATTAATTTAATTTAAAGATATTTTCAAAAAACATATTGTTATAATATATTATTATGTATATGTAGTGTATTTAAATTATAAATAAGTAATCTATATTAATACAATATTAGTAAAGAAAGAAATCAATCATATTAGGTAATTATATGTTTACGTATATGTATATAATTCTGATTTAGTATATATTAATTTTAAATACCGTATTTAATAGGGGAGAATACCCGATCGTGGACCACCTAATCTCAAACATGAATATCTTTTTTAATATTTAATTTGTAACCAATTTTGTTGTTGTATTATGTTAATATTATATTAATCTATCATATAATCCATAGGTTTATAATACAAAATATTCTTTATTAAATAGTTAGTAGGATTAATAATAAACTGCCATTATCCTACAAGTTACCCTATCGTGGACCATTTTAATAATATGCATATTTTGACATTTTTACTTTGTATTTTATGTATGATTCATATTTCAATATAATTAAAAAGGTTAAATATCATTTATTATTACTAGAAAAAATATACTATATAATATTACAATAAAATGATAAAAAATTATGATAAAATATAGAATAAAAATAGTGATAATATATTATAATATGATTATTATAAATTGATGATATTAAAATATTAAGAACAATTATATGTTGTATAATTCTAAGTCATAGATATAGAGTACGTAAATCTATGGTACTCTAAATATAAGTTCAAAGTATTCAAAACATCAGCAAAGATTGTTCGACTTTGTAGTATCTTTAACATCATTTTGAATTTCAACATGCCTAGATGTTACCTTCTTTGGTTCATGTATTGGAGCAATCAGTTAAATATCTTGAAATCCGTACGAGAATTCATCTACGACTTTAGGCAAACAGAAATGATTTCAACCAACTACCTACAATCTTCATTCTGATTTGTAACTTCTCCTTTTTTGTCACAATTGTTGTCACAATATGTAAATTAATAAATATCATATTTAATATGTATTAAATATCTAATTAATAAATAATTAACTAAATAAATAAATAAATATATGCATATATACTATATGTGATATTATATCATTGATATATAGTGATACATTAATGATATGAATATATATATATATATATATATATATATATATATATATATATATATATATATATATATATATATATATATATATATATATATATATATATATATATATATATATATATATGTGTGTATATATATATATATATATATATATATCATACAGTATGATTCATACTATACATTAATAATGGAGGTGAAATTATGTTATAAAATCATTCACAACTGTTGGTCCACAATCGAGTAATATTGTATGGTAATTAAATTTCAAATATATAAGTGAATATTATTTATTTTTTATTTTTATTTAATCTAATATCTAATTTATATATTATGTAAATATAAATAATAGTAATTCAAAGTATAAATTATATATAAATATATTAATTAGAAAAACCTTTGCATTTTTAAGGAAATTATCAAAAAACTTATATTTGAAATAATTATTTACTGATTAATTAAAAAAAAATAATCAAATACTATAATGATAGAAAATATAATTATCTTTGATTTGTATATTTCAGATTTTAAAAATATGATACCAATAAAAAGATATAGCCAATGGTCCACGATCGAGTAGGTCCACGATAGGGTATTCTCCCCTACACAACAGTGGAAACACCTGATGGCATATTTAATATTAAATTAACTAGTAATGATGTGTACGACGCTCGTCAAGTGTCTTCAAATATACGAGCTAATTGAGATACACAGACTACATGATATATCATAGTAATTCATTTAATATATAGCCTATTAATTTTAAAATAAATTTAGTAATTAAATAGGGGAATCATTAAATACGGCACTTTTGATATTTGATATTCAGTAACCACTGCCGCGTATATCGAGTTAATAATATATATATATATATATATATATATATATATTGATATATATATATATATTATAATTGGTTTAGGTTTGTTCTACTTGGTTTTTTTAACTTATAAATCTTTTATCATATAAAAACTCAACTCCTCCTTTTTAATCATAATCCCTCATCATATAAGTCTTAGGTGAAGCTTAAACACTTGATTAATTACGTAATTATTAACGCCACACGCGGCGGTCGTTACTGAATAACAAATTTCAAATGAGTCGTATGTAATGCATAGCCATATAATACTCATAATAAATCATATCAATAATGTATTGAATAAATAATATATATTTATATATATAACTCATATAAAATTATTTGTAGTTATATAATATGACTCATATAACTCAGTTACAGAAACTGTTATTTCTGAAGTATAGTTTTTAGCGTATTCAGTGTTTGACACCATTCCTTTTCTTGAATATCCAATATGATATTGGTCAAAATCTTTGAGATTTTAAATAATCTACTCACGCATTATTATAATAATATATTTATATAATTATATATTCGAATTATGGTTTAATAAATGTATATATAAATAGTATATATACATTGTAGGTGAGGGTGGGCAGGTTGAACATAGGCCCTATGATAGTTGAAGTTTGATCCATCTAAATTATTTCTGCAATTAATAAAGATTATATGTTTATTTGAATATACATTACTCCCTATATAATTACCTCAATTTGAATACTATTTTTTTTAAATTATAAATGTTTAATTAGTTATTTACTTTTACTAATTCTTTATCATTTTTCTACTTCTAATGTCATTATCAACTCAACTCGACTTTATATTAAATTATATTACTAATTTAAAATTATTATTATTAGTAAAATTTGTTTAACTTTTTTTAATTAAAAGATAAAAATAAATAAATATTATATTAATTTAAATCAAATTATCTATTTTGGGAAGGTTGATCGCCGTTGTGATGGGGGCAGATTGAACACATGTATGTTAAGTCAGCCCCAATCACTCATTCAATATATGATATTATTTTATTTTACTAATGATAATTATTATAATTTCTTTTATTTTATTAATTTAAGCAATTGCTAATATTATATAATTATTATTATAGTATATTATTATTATATTATTATATTATATTATTATTGTATAATTTTGAAATTACCAATATTGAGAAATTGTAAACAAACAAATAGACAATCATGAATTATTAGCTGTAATATTGATTATTATTGTTGCGAGTAAATAATTAAATTATATACAAAGTACGCATATTATATAAATTATGTATCATATTTATATATTTTTAACCTCCACAATCGGGGCAGGTAGAACCACTTTTGTATTATATATTTAGTTAAAAATTAATTAACTTAATTTATTGATTGATTGATTGATAATTTATTTAAGCAAATACATAGCCGAAAATATAATCGAAAGTATAAAGTATAGATATTTGCTAATGATAACATACGTTATAGAAATAAACAAAGAATAAAACGAAATTAACAAATTAAAGAAATTAAAACGTTTTACAGTTAACGTAAAAATAAACGAAAAACAATCGAAAGTAGAAATAAATCATAAATGATAAACGAAAAATGATCAAAATAGAAATAAAATACATTATTTTGTAAGTGGCATCGAAATATTCAATTTCTACTTTAACTTTATAGAACTCTTCTTATCTTGTTACCCTGTTTTATTATATTGTTTATATATATGTTTATATATATGTTTATATGTTTATTATATTATTGATTGATAATTTATTTAAACAAATACATAGCTGAAAATATAATCGAAAGTATAAAGTATAAATATTTGCTAACGATAACATACGTTATAGAAATAAACAAAGAATAATACGAAATTAAAACGTTTTACAGTTACCGTAAAAATAAACGAAAAACAATCGAAAGTAGAAATAAATCATATAGTAAAAATAATCAAAATAGAAATAAAAGATAGCGTAAAAATAATCGAAAATAGAAATAAAATACATTATTTTGTAAGTGGCATCGAAATATTCAATTTCTACTTTAACTTTATAGAATTCTTCTTATCTTTGTACCCTGATTTAGTAATACATTATTAGTTAAAAATCAATTAAACCAATACTAGAATAAAACAAATACTAGAATGAAACAAACAAATAATGTAATACTTACCAAAATCTGTAATAATAGTAGGTAGTACTTTATTAATTTTATATTTTAATTGTATAATAAATATGAAACATATATATATACAAACAGAACAAGTTACAAATAAAATAAACCAATATACCTATACACAAACAGTTAATAACAAAACATACCAATAATATTACGAAACAAACAATATAATACTTATCACTATAACCTGAAATAATAGAAAATTATTAATATTGTAGTTTAGTAATATAAGACATTTGAAACATATTTACAATATATATATATATAAAACAAATATATATGTAATACCGAACAAACAAAAATAAAATAATACTTCCCACTTTATCTGTAATAGTAATGAATAATAATTTTATATTATAGTATATTTGAAATATAGATATAAAAAACCCGAATTTTCTATAACAAAAATAAATGTATAACAAAATATAATAAATAACAAACAAAAATAAAATAATACTTTTCATTTTATCTGTAATAATAATGAATTATTAATTTTATATTACAATATATTTGAAATATAGATATAAAAACCCAAATTTTCTATAACAAAAACACATTAAAAAAAAAACCAGATAAGAGATAATGCAATAATTAAGATACAAAATGAAACTTAAATCAATATAAAATTATAAATTTCATATTTATAAAGTTCCTATTAAATGTAACTATTAATACATTACTAGCTCATTCATTGGCTATGTATTGCGCGCATTTGTGATCACCCTCATCGCATTATTGAAAATACGCCGGTTTTTTTCGATATACGAATTGTCACAAACTTTTGGTAATGAGTCATTACTAATGACGTAATCATAACAAATTCCTCAGCCTCTAATTGATTAGCTCCTTCCGGAACCTACATTCGCTTACATTCGCTCATCTTAAATTCACGTAATTACTTGTAAAAGCAAAAATTCTATAAATAATTTAGCTGTAGAAATAGCACCTCGATAGATCATTATTACTGACCCACTCCTTTTGTCACTCCCACTCGATTTAGCACTCCTACTCCTTCTTTTTACCACTCCCATTCCTAGTTGTTTACATGCTAATTGTTGCGCTCCCATTCCTTCTACGCGAGTTTAGTCCGCATTCACTCAAAAAGGAACCCCACTTCAGGAGTGGTAATGTCCAACATTCCTATTCAGCGAAGTACACTCCATGCCTAGTTATTTGAAATATGTTTTACTGTGTCAACTATATTATTTATATAATTATCATAATAATTACTGTAGTCTAGTGACTCGTAAGGCTAATACTATTAGAAAACAAATAATATTAATATTATTGTAGGAAAATATTTCGAAAAAGTTCTATGATAATATTTGTATATTTAGTTATAATATTATTAATGGTAATTTATATATTTAATTATAATATAATATTATAATTATTATAATAATTTATTATTAAATAATTAATATTATATAATTATTATTATATCATATTAAATATGACGATGATGATGATGCTTTATTACATTATAATAGCATGTTCGATTATCTAATTTTTATATATCATGAATAAATATAATTATAAATGAAGATATTAATGTATGAATAAACGAAATGTGTGTTTAGTAAAAAGTAAGAATAAATAAACTTAGATAAATCAATATAATAAAATAACGACAAACGTAATAAATAATTTGAAATGTATTCTTATACTATAGTAATAACTTTAATTTGGATAATAACAGTACTAAATTTGTTACAATATAAATGATATAATATATACAATATATATGTTAACATATAATATGTAGATAGAGTAGGTATGGATTTTTAAATCATTAATGATTTCTTTCTCGATAATGTTGACTTTGTTCTTAATATGTATGCAAGATAATTCTATAGCATAGCACGAATAGCTAACACATTTTCCTCCGTAATGTTTACTGTTAATTTAAGATACCATACCTATATTTAAATGTGAATTGCCAAGATTCTATTTACTATGCTGTATGTACGATCAGTATGTTTGCAGATTAGTTAAAGTAGGATTTCATAATTTCCATTTATAACAAAATATATATTTTTTTTTTATCTAAAAAATAATATATATAATCACTTGTAGGTCACAAATCATATAATCCTATATATCACTTCATGTAAAAATCATATATAAATAACTGTATTAATAATTATAAATGATATTTTATAACACATTATTAAAAATAAACATTCATTATAATACAATCAACATATTTCACTAAACTTTTAAATCTATTTCCTCAGTATTTTAATTTGATGAATATTACTCTACTAAAAAATTCTGAACTATTTTAGTCATCTTGTCACTCAAAACGTTATCACTAGTGAATAAAAACCTCTGATTCTCAATTATCGCATAAGTTCATAAGTTCTGTGAAACTCTGTTATAGCGTTAACAAGGTTATGTCTGATGACCTCACCTCTTTACCTGCGCATCCTAGTACAACTAATCCATCGCTGTACCTCATTATTAGAGTAATAACATACTGTAAATGTGTCATCTCCTCCGCTGATCCGTTCGATAACCTATTGACCTTGCTAAACATGATAACTTCATATAACGGAATAGTTCTGGTTTAAATGCCTTTTATTGACTCCTGTTTGGTTTAAGCATCGTTCACCTTGCTAACACATACATTACACTATTTCATGACCCCAGTACATTGCTGATGTGCATGCCCCTCTGTACCATTGAATGTCCACTGTTACATTAACTATATTACACGTTCGTTTTCATTCTGTATCAAACATTTTGTTTTTTTAATATTACAATATATTCATCATGCTTAAATAATAAATAATATGTCGTTCAAAAGTAAACATAAATGCCCTATTTATGTATTATAAACGTATGCCTGTATAAAATATAATACATATTAGTATGTAATATTTATTACACACAAAACTTTAGAAGCTTATATCTCAATATTTTGTTTACCAAATTTATAGTATTTGTAATATTTCACCATTTGGTAATTCTTTATGAATTATTTAGAGTTTAGACATAATATATTGATGATGTTATAGATACGTTTGTATATACACATATAATAAAAACAAATCTGTTTCCGGAAAAAAAACAAATATTGTTTCAAAGTTCATTTTTCATTATTTAACACTTGTCATACAATCGTACAATATAGGTTTAGAGTTAGATATCAAGGTTGTCTATTCTATAACTATATAATCTAGTTATTTTCAATATCATCTCTGTAGTTGAAATATTTGTTGTAACCACATTGTGTACCTATCTTTTACATGTAGACTCTATGAATATTTCACCCCTCTTTATTTAGGGCTAGACCCAGACTCTATCTCGATGTCTGCTCTATTCTATTAGGATGCAACTTTAGTAGATTCATGTATTAGATGACTAATTATAATAATTGAGAGCCAACTTCCGGACCTTGATATCATTATTCTTATCTCTCATTCCATCTTCTTTACGAGTAGGGGCAATAGTATATACATTTGTTTTATCTTAATATCACTCCCTGTCAATATTCATGTATATAGAATTCATTGTTTACAATAGAATTCATTCTTACATTATAATTACCACATGGCTAGCCATATGATACAGGTGTATACTATTGTATACCTTTCATAACGACCGAACTGTTCTACCAATGGAATCACTATCTATATGCACTGAAATATGCTTTCTAGAAGTAGTCTACTTCTTTGATAGATCACTTTAGCCTTGTGAAGATTATTTAGTTATTCGCTAATCAGTGCCTCCTAACATACAGTAATGCTTGAATACTGTTAATTAATTACACAGTTTCCCTTATAGTATAGAATGTCATCTCCTACATTAATTATATAAATTAATTAATCATTAAATTTATGTACATTATTTTAAAATTGGTAGAATTGTTAGATTTCAAAAAAATAAAAGAGTGATTTTTTGTCAAATTTAGATTTTTTATTTAGTTTATTCTAATTAATTATTGAGTTTACTCTCATTAAAATCAATTATATTAACTCATTATTAATAATAATATGCACATACTAATAAAATATATATGATAATTTATTAAATATATTTAATTTTTATAAATATTTTGATATATATACTCAGTAATGATTTTAGGATGAAGTTAAATTTACAATTGATGGACTTTGATGTTAACATTAATCAGATTTGCTATTATAGTGAATAATACGTACATCTATGTCCGTCGATCTTAGCGCTAATCTTATATTCTATTATGGTATATTATATAGAAATCTATTTCCATCAATCTTGAAGTTAAAATCATATTATAGTATATTATATAGAGATCTCCGTCGAATTTTTTTTTATGAAATTGGCATACATATTATATGCATAAAAAACTGGGTTACTATTTATATGATACATTTATACATTTATAAACTTATATATATATCATGTATAATGTATTAATTAATAGTGAAATAATGTATGTATATAATACACTATAATATCATATAAGATTAACTTTACGATCGACAAATAGATGACTGTCAAGTGTAAAGTTCACTTGATCCTAATTTCAATAGATGGATTTATATTAGGGTGGTACAATTTAAAATATTTGAAAGGCTTCGAAATACAAACCAAACCATAAATCTTAGAAATCTAATTCTTTATGAATACCAATTCTTTTAACAATATCAAATATATATATATATATATATTGTATTCAATATTATTTTTTTTTAAATGTATCTACTGAGTTTTAAGTCAGCCTATTTCTTATTTCAGTTATTATTCTTGACGCCGAACTAAACAACTCCTTTCTAATGGAACAGATATTTGGTAGGTTATTGTTTATCAAGTTTAAAATTAATAGACATAGTTTTGAAATTAAGTTTCACCATTCAACTATCCATTTTATTTATAAATAGAAATTATTTATGAATTTACGAAACAATAGAATATAAAAAATAATAAAAAACACTATCAACAAAAAGTGTCCAAGTTAAAAGTTAAATTAGGTGCCAAATAGTAACAGAACTGACGTTCAAATTAATCATAAATATATATATATGAAATATAGTATACATTTAAATAATGCTTACTTCTAACAAACTTTGAAATATGATCGTATAATTAAATAATATTACTTATATGGCACTCAATAATATTACTTAATAAGGGCACCCGATTCACCATAAAATCGCATAATAAAATCATTTTAAAATTTATTAATAGCATATAAAATATTATCTTTAAAATGATGTATATTATAATATAAAAAAATTTAAATCCCACTTAAACATTAAATATTTGTCATCAATATTTTAATAAATGATGTTATATTTTTTTGATATATATATAAATATATATTTTTATATTTTTTTGTATATATTTTGTATTAATTTTTATACTCATGCTAAATATTTTAGTTTCTATAAATATAAAGATGTATATTTTTTCATTTGAACATATGAATGAATGATATATATATATATATATGTATTGTGTACCCTTAAGATCAATTTTACAATTTTGTATCCGAAACTTATTTTAAATACTCAACTCTAACATCAAATATATGGATTTTATAAATTTTTAAATGGACTCGAAAATGTCAGACCCTACTTCATATAGTACTTGATAATTCACTAGGACTTTAGGTCTCGAAATGTAATCTAATGTAGTGACATTTCATATATATTTGAAATAAATGTATATCTATATTTATTAAAAAAGTTGTCGTTAATGTAAACATCAGATAAAAATAGATTTATATTATAAATATATTATTTGTATTGATATAATATTTTAAATGATAAAATGATAAAAGCTAATATTTGTACATCTAAGCAAATAGTTGTAAATGATATTTGTGTTATTGATATTTTGGGTATCATCGATATAAAGAAAGTGGATAAGCAATTGACACACGCAATGCATGTTAAAGATAGATAAGCGAGTGGCACTTTTATCAAAAATTAACAAAATGATATCAATGATTTTGATTGGATATTAGTTATATTATATATGTCAAATATTATAACAGTAGGCTTTTCGTCGAAATAGATTAAAGTGACTTCTATCTATATCAATGGATTTAGATAATAAATATCAATAAAATAGTATGATATCTTCAATTTAAATACACAAAATTACGAGGAAAGTTGATATGATGTATTTTAAATATATAATTTTATTTTTAGTATAGATTAAAATTGTACATTAAATTGGTAGTAATTATCAATATATATGTATAAATAAATAATATTAATTTAAAATATAGTAGGTATTTAGTAGTGGGCTGCAACTGCAGCGTCTCTATCGCAAATTGCCATACACTACATTCAATTGCGTATCCATTTTCTTTATATCAATGGTGGGTATGCGTAACTGATATCTTCCATGGTAACTCTATACGATATATATAGTTTAGAATCTACACTCTAATCTATAATCTCAACTTGATAATATTAAGTAACGTGACCTTTACGTGCTACTATTCAAATTACTCAACAAATAGTTATTTTCAATTTTTAGTAAATTTGAATTATATGAAATATTATGATTAAAATGAAGTAAAAATTAGATAAATATAAAGATAAAATAGTTAAAAATCACTAGGTTCTACTTTATTATTTATTCAATATATATATATAGCTCTTACACCTAAAATTAATAAAATACTGATAATAATATACAATAGAAGAGAGACAACTGCTAATATGCCGATTCACACACAGAATGACCCCTGAACTGACGAGCGTGCAATGTAAAGTGCACTGTATATTCGACGTTATAGTGGATCACCATGAGCCTTCAGAGAAACATCCGGAACAAGGCTATACGGTATCAGCCTCACAGACGCTTACCACTAAGGTTGGGGCCCATTTACACTTGGGTATGTTAGTAACTGCCTGTGTGGCTCAGCAGGCTAAGGCGTCAGACACGCGAGCAGTAGGACGCGAGTTCGACCCTGTCCGGACCTATACAATATGTATTAAAATAATATTTAGAAGGATCTTATATAATTTTGTATAACATAATGATCTGCTCTCATTAAAATCGCGGATGCATTAACATGAGAGCAGCTTCAAAGGGATATTAGATTCATATTGGTTATTAGTGAAATATTCAACATTACTATATTAACTAGATAAAAGGACTCAATTCAAATAAAATAATATGGACGTACTTGCGGTCAGGTTGATGGTTTTTTCGTAAAAACCAAAAACCTGGTTTTTATAGTTTATATCAGTTATTATGGTTTTTTCGGTTTTTTCAAAATAAACAAGTACAAATTCTAATTCTTTTATAACAAAATACTAACTAAATTGTATTTTTTTTATTATAATTTATAAATATATAGACATCTCATAATGTAAGAGTAGGAATCGTATAATCTAATATTTTTAATTGATTTGTTATAGAATATTAGTTTTTTTGTAAAAAACCAAAAAAAACAGTTTTTACTGGTTTTATTCAAATATTAATATAGATAGATAGATAGATAGATAGATATATTTTATTGGATTCATTAATTTCGTTCTTTTTTTTTCATTTATTATTCTTTTTAGTTTCTTTCTTCGTTTCCAAATGGCTTCAAAATAAGACCTTGATCTTTTCGGGTTGTTGCCAGTGATTTATTCATACATGGGACAGGAACAGTGATTGTTTAATCATAATAGTTAGCTATATATTTCGTATTTACATAAAAGATAATAATAAATAAATAAAATACAGTAGATAGACACAATTTGACATTAACAAAAATCAAAATCAAAATAATAATAACAAAAATAATCCATACATACATATATATTTGATATAGATTTTTTATTTTTTTTATTTTTTTTTTATTTAGTTTTTTTTAATATGTTAATTTTATTAAATTAATTTTAAATTCATTAATTTTTTAATTTATCTATAATATAATTCATCATTGATTAACATATTTTTTACTCTTTTCTTGAACAAATTTTCATTTTTTATATTTTGTATATTTGTTGGAAGTAAGTTCCAAAGTTTTGGACCTTTTATTAGTAAACTATTTATTGTTCTTGTTGATTTTGAAATTGGTATAGTATACGTTTTATTTGTTCGTAGAGTATATTTATTATTATTTTTTGTGTGTATTTTAGTTAAATTTGTTGGTAATTGATTATAATATTGTTTATGCATATATATTAGTGTATTATAATATGTTAGCTTATCTAATCTAAGTATTTTATTTGAAGTGAATAATTCTTTTGTATGATCTCGAAATTTTCTTTTATTTATTATTCTTAAGGTTTTTTTTTGAATAATTGTTGTATTTAGGGTATTATTTGAGAATGTATTTCCCCAAAGTATATTTCCATAGTTTAACTATGGTAGGAAAATACTATTATATATAATTATCAATGAATTTGTTTTAATGAATTTGCTCAATTTTGAGATTAAAAATTGAATTTGGGAGAGTTTGTTATTTAATTTAATAATATGATTTTTAAAATCAAGTTTGCTATCAAGAATTATACCAAGATATTTATAATTATATACGTTATTTATTAATGTATCATTTAATGAAATAATATTGTTTGGATATTTATTTGAGTTGAAATTTATCATTTCTGTTTTACTAATATTGAGTTTTAACTTATTATATTTATACCATTTTTCTATTTTTATTAAGGTTTTTTTAATTAAATTTGTTAGTTCTATATTATTATCTGCTGTAAAAGTTATAGCAGTATCATCTGCATATACTGTAAATTTTACATTATTATCTTCTAAATATAATGGTAGATCATTGACATAAATTATGAATAGTAAAGGGCCTAGTATGGAGCCTTGGGGTACACCGATATCATTAGTTATAATATCAGATTCTGTAATGTTAACTTTAACTAGTTGAGTTCTATTATGTAAATAGTTTTTTATCAGTTTAAGAGGAATCCCTCTAATTCCATATTTATCTAATTTGCTAATTATAATAGAATGATCAATAGTATCAAAGGCTTTACTTAAATCTAAAAATAATGTATTTATTGCTTTATTTTCTTTTTTATTTTCCATTATATGGTTGTAAATATCTAGTGTAGCTTGAGTGGTATTATGTTTTTTAAGGAAACCATATTGAGTAGTATTTATTATGTTATTATTTTGTATGAATTGCATTAGTCTATTATATATTATTTTTTCTAGTATTTTCGATAGTTGACTTAAAATTGATATTGGTCTATAGTTAGATATAATATTGATATTATTTTTTTTATGAATTGGTTTAATGGAGGATAGTTTCATTTTTAAGGGAAAAGTTCCTGACGATAATCATAGATTAAAAATATGGCTTAATGGAAGGTCAATGTAATCTTTTGAAATTTTTAACAATTTCATGTTTAGATAATCAGTGTCTAGAGAAGTCTTTGATTTATTATTTTGTATAATTGAATTTATCTCATGTGTTGATGTGGGATGAAGATATATTGATTTAGATATTGGTGTAATGTTAATTGGGTTGATGTTATTTATGGGAGAGGTGAATTGATTATTTATGGATTGACTTGTATTTAGAAAATAAGAGTTAAATGCATTTGCTATTTGTTTATCATTATTGAATTTATTTTCGAATTCATCTATTATATAATTTGGAGATTGTTTAATTTGCTGTTTATTTAAGAGGTTATTTATTAAATTCCAATTTTCTTTAGTAGATATACTATTTTTTATTTTACTATCTATATATGATTGCTTTGCTTTTTTAATATTTAAGGTTAATTGATTTCTTAATTGTTTGTAGTTATATAAGTTGATTTCATTTTTATTATCTAAGTAAAGTTTATATAGTTTATACTTTTTATTAATGTCTCTTTTTATTTTATTTGTTATCCAATTTTTTGAAAGAATATTTGAAGATATTTTATTTGTAAGTAGTGGGATAAATTGGTTAATTATTGATGTATATATGGTATGAAATTTGTTGTATGAGTTTTCAGCATCATTGTCTTCGAGGACCGAATCCCATTTCGTATTTTTCAGTGCATTAATAAGTCTTTTAGTATTATTTATTGTTATTTTCCTTGTTTTAATTTCATTTGAGTTATTTCGTATTTTGGTTTTTATTTTAATTATTGTATATATTGGGAGGTGGTCTGTCAAGTCTTCTAAGAGTATTCCACTATTATAAATATTTGTTGTGTTTATATTAGTGTAAATTTGATCTATAGTTGAAGTGTTACTTTTATTGAATTGGGGTCTAGTGTTTTGAAGAATTTGAGGCGTTAGTCCTAATTGATTTATTAAAATGTTTAATTGAGATGGTTTGGGATCATTTGTTATGATATTAAAATCACCCATAATTATTAAATCGTGTGAAATATATTTATGAAATTTACTATATAACATATTTATAAGATCTGCAGTTTTATTGAAAGGGCTATTATAAAGGCATGAAATTATTATTTTTTTATTTTTTTTAAGTTTAATTTCTATTGTAAGTGTTTCTAAATAATCTTTTATATTAAAAGTAAGGTCTTTTATAAGTTCATATTTAATATCTTTTATAACATATATTGAAACACCACCACCTCTACATTTATTTTGTTTCTGTCTATAGTTTGTTTGATATGTGTAGTTTGTTATATTATTATTGAAGTCATTATTACTATTTAACCAGGTTTCAGATAAACATATAATATGAGGTTTGTTTATTAAAGTATCTATAAATTCTCTTAATTTATCCAGGTTTTGAGTAAGACTTCTAATATTTATGTGTATAATTATCAGATTATTTTTATTTATTATTAATTCTTTTGTAATACTATTAAATTGTTGTGTTGTTTTGTATTGGTTTGGTATCATATTATATTTAATCATCTCGTTTTTTTAGTTCAATTATTTTAAAAGTATCATTTCTATGCCGTACTACATATTTATTATTTATTGTTGATTTATTTTTAGCCTCGATAGATAGTTTTTTGATAGTATCCAACTCAACTTTATTGTATTCTTTTGATATGCTTATATTTTTGAATTTGGAGTTTTTTAATTTGTTTGCATTTTGTATTATATTATTAATTTCTATTTCAGAGTTTAAAATAATTTGTAATGGCCTGATATTATATTATTAACATATAATAAACTAGATTATTATCTAAATGTAATCAAAGGGGTTTTGATGATATAATACAATACTTCAATAATTGATAGAAATAAGAAGATATCATTTTAAAACATAAAATATATTTTTTAATACAAAATTATATAATGAATAATTTTCATATCTATTTATATATCACAATGTGAACTTTACATTACTTATTATATAAAATTATAATAATTTTAATATGTTCATCAGTTATTAAAAACCATTAAATAATATTGTGAAATAATTATAAATGAATAGATATAATTGTTATAACTATTTAAATAAAATTGAATAACCCTTTATAAAAATATAATATTTATAACATTTATATAATATTATAATAATATATTTGTTATTGAAAAATAATAAATTGTATTGAAAATATTAATGATAAAATGTTATGATAAATGGATCATATTATGTTGGGATAAATTACAATATACTAAAATAGTACTTTACTTATATTATTTAGTAAAATAATTAAGTTTTATAATATTTGGCTATTACATATAAATAACTATTATTAGTAATTATGTATTACTACTAAAACATTATCTTTTACATTTCAATATAAAAACAATTCATAATTAGAATATCAGCCTAATGGTGGCGTAGTTAAATTTGTAATCACATAATCATCGATTCATGTACATTTAAGTATAGTTAAATGAATTATCTACCATATCCCTGATATAACATATAATGTAATCAAGTAAAAAATATATTATAATATATAATTTAAAAAATGAAAAACCGAAATAACCCACAAAAAAATAAAATAATAATAAGAATAGTAAAACGATAATAATTTAATAATAATAAACGAATCATATATATAATAATAATATAAATATCATGTGATAATCCTATGATAAATATCTACTAGTATTGTTGAAGTTCAACAATTATTATTTTATTAATAAAATTCATATATGTATGTTATAATATAGTATCTACGATATTATTGAATTAGGTAGATGTCGTGAAATTTGCACAAACTTGTTCCGCGACTGAGAAATTAGACGGAACTTGCTGTTACGCAGACGTCGATAGAAGTCGCGGAGACGGAAAATTTGTCTACAGACTTTACGCCCGTTTCGATAGGAAGCCGAATAAGGCCACCGAAAAACTATTTAAAGTTATTATGAATATAATAAATATTATGGTGTATAAGATTCAATATATTTCATCTCATACACCAAGATCATACACTCCTAGATACACCAATATTTATGATATTTGTTAAAATCAAGTTTTAAATATAATCTTGAGTATTTATATAAAATAAGAGATAAAATTTGTATCACATATGATTTTAACGATAATAATATTTTTAAATTAAATTAATTAATTCTACTCATACATAATGATAATAACATATTAATTCCATCGCATTCCAGCCTAACTTTGATGTACTTATTTAGAATTAATATTTAGACTTGATTACCTAAGTATCATATATGACTAAATAATTGACTTATTAAATGTATTTCTGAAATATTGTATTATTTACTAAAGCTAAACAAAACGCTAATACGATTTGTAGCATCTTAAGAAGAACACTAACAACGTGTTCAGCCTACCTGATACAAATTATGATAGTTCTACCAATGATATAACACTTACGCGAAATGGTGTAATTAAATTGTGAGCACAAAACATTGACAGTGGTTGTTATTAAAGGGGTTTCACACCAACTAGAACGCTATTATTAACTCTAATAATTAGGTGTAAAACCCCTTTTACGGATATTTAAATAATATAGTTAAATTTTAACCTCTAATAATTAGAGTTAATAATTGCGTTAGAGTTGATGTGAAATCCCTTTTAAACACACATAGTTTGTTATTTCAGAAAAACTGTGTTGTTTATAATATAAATGTGTAACAAACTATACACCACTTAAATGTACAAATATTTTTTAATTATTATTTATATGACGAAGTAAGAGTATATTTTTGTTTTTAATGCTATAAATATTTATGAGGTGATTACAAATAATTGATGTCGCATGAAAATAATAGAAAACAATACTGTATAGAAACCGCATCAATCCTAATTCTATTTCAGTGTTTGCTTCTCAAAATCTGTAGTTATACTATACTGGTTTAAAACTCATCTAATTAAAGTTTTATATTTAATTAAATACAATAAGAATGATTTTATATTAATTTTCAGTCTAGATATGTAATATATATATAATTAATCACTGAATAACATATTCCATTCAATGTATTAGGTACATATGGCAAAAAGTGCAGAAGAGAGAATAATTCAACCATTTATTTGGAAATCACTGGAAGAAGATTTCAAACCTATTCCCGATACGTGGATGCCTAATAAACTAGCCGAATATGGTTAGATTTCCTTTTGTACGAATACATTAATTTAAATAATTTATAATTATATAATTAAATATTATGTAATTATGTAACCATAGTATTAATTTATTTAATGAAAATGTAACCTATAGAGAAATTAAATTTTAATAAAATAGTTATTAAGTTCTTTACACATTATTAATGATTAAAATAACTAATTGTATTCACCATAAGTGCTATCCTTAGGCATTTATTGTATTATAAACTTATATTTATTTTATTTTTTATTATTCTAAAATGTCTTTAATTGATTCATTGTACATGTAAAAATTGCGTATAAACATGTATAAAATTACGTTTTTAGACCATATTTTTCAAAATAATTTAAATATTTTTCTTAATATTTTCAAAATTATTAGAAAATTGTACAAAATCTAATAAAATTAGGAATCTTCATCGATCTAAATAATTTAAAAATCTAGCATATCGCCTTTGTTATTCACATCTTTAACTAGTTTTTGAACATATAAAATGGAGTCGCAACAAGGCATATAACGAATATAAATTTGTGTATATAAATTTATTTTTAGTTTCATTTATATCTGATATACGAAACCTATTATGTGTACATGTTATTGTTTAATAAGTTGGTACATATGTATAATTATAATATATATATTCTTGTATATATGTGTTTTCTTTTCTATAACTAAATTATCATTTATATACTTATACGAAACCTATTATGTGTACATGTTATTGTTTAATAAGTTGGTACATATGTATAATTATAATATGTATATTCTTGTATATATGTGTTTTCTTTTCTATAACTCAATTATCATTTATATACTTATACGAAAGCTTTGGCTTTGCTTATACTAAATAATATAGCTTGCAATATAAGTAAAAATATCCATATTTACTTTGAAATCAATTTACATCTATCAGTAAAATTCTACAGATTTTTTATATTGTATGAATTTTATTCAAATCTTCAGTAGTATAAAGATAATTAAATTTGTTATCTTAATTATTGTTTACATTTTTATTTTTAAACAAATATTCAATATATATAAAAACAAAATACAAAAATAATTTTAAACAACTTTGAATATTAAATATATATGTTAATATTTATTAATATTTTAATATTAAAATTTAAAATAATAATTGTTTATAAATTTAAAAAAAACAGGTCCGACGATCTAAATAATAAAACAAATTATTCAATACAAAAAATAGATCTCTATCTATATGGAATACAAAGTCTCAAAATTTGTAAACACATAAAATGTTCCCAATCTCTTACATGTAATTAAAGAATTGACGATGATTATCCCTTAGATACATCTCTGTTTACAAATCTGGTAAGAGACATTATAATAACACTTCAATTGTTTAATTTCATCTGATTAATATATGCCACAAAATAAATTTGTTTATAACTTTTAATTATTCCCTATCTAAGAATGTTCGATTCAACCATAGTACATATGCATAATAACTCTAACCATTATACCCCATTGAAGTCGCTTATTTTTAGAATAAAATATAAATATTTCCTAATTTAATTTAAATATTATCCATGGTTTTAAATAAATAAGTACTTGGTCATTTAAATAAATAAGTAATGTTAAAACAATATTTAATTTAAAAATAAAACCCTCGATTATGTCCTACAAACCATATATATGTACATATTCCACACACACACACGCACGCGCGCGCGTACGTATATGAACCTAACGTCCCTCTCTCGGTGTGTGCGTAGACAGCGGCGGTGAGATAGCCCCCGACCAATCAGGACACATCATCGGCTGGGTTCCCGTGCTCGCTCAACCGCAGTATAAGTGGCACGCCTCAGCTCTCGACTACAGCCATGACGACGGGGCTAGGATACTGACGCTACGACAGGGTCCGGCGAGAGATACCCTCGTCCTCGGGTTCCAGTTCATCGAGGAGTTCACGGGTACGTGTTATCGATTAACTGCGACTATATTGCAGTGTTTTTGTAGTTAAATATCGATTCGAATTTATAACGTATTCACTTTTGACACGATTACCTATATGTCTTGTCGTACCGTTATCGATACGTCAATAAATCAATACCTTGATAAAGGTATTGTTAATAGAACTGTTGATTAAACTGTTAGCTAAAGATGTAATTAATATATCTCGTTAATCATTTAAATTTAAATTTATTATTTTTTAAATTATGTTTACATAAACCTTCATCGTAAAGGTAAGACATTTGAATTAATCGGCACACACATCAATGGTAACGCGTATAGGATAGGAACTAAGAAATCCCCTTTTCACGTTTATGTTAGTAACATATCGTATCATTCTAGTTATATATTATATTATGAGGATATTACGAAGATTATGAGGATATGTTCAATACATTCCAGTTAATATTACATTAAATAGTTGATACGAAATTATTCAACTCATTATTATAGTATATATAATTGAATTAATCACTTATAATTATTATGATTCAAATATAGGTGTAATAATAGTGTAACGATTATTATGTAATATTCTATTATATTTTTTATTAAAATATCAGTTACAACACGGTATTTTGAAAGTGAATAATGTTCCTAATATTACATGCGATGATCCAAAGCAAAGGTTCGTTTAATAAATATATATATTAATTATTATATATAATAATATAAATATTTTGTATGTTATTTAGTATGTAATTTACCTCCAATTTAATATCAGGATTTACATTTTATTATTGAGTTTATTAGTTTTTACTTATAAAATATTCTTTTATAATATTAGATATATTATTTAAATATTAAATTTAACTTAATTCATAGTTTTTAATTAATATGTATAAAATATATGACATTTTTTAAATTAAATTAATTTGTAATTTAGTTATATATTTATAAAATAACCATAATTCACTTATAATATATTAAATATTATAATATATTAAATAAAATATATAGATATATATATATATATATATATATATATATATATATATATATATATATATATATATATATATATCACAATCCCCATACAGATTCACAGAATGGTTTGCCGAAGATAAACTTTATTATATTTTATTATATTATTTTATTATATTAAATATTATAATATATTAAATAAAATATATAGATATATATATATATATATATATATATATATATATATATATATATATATATATATCACAATCCCCATACAGATTCACAGAATGGTTTGCCGAAGATAAACTTGAAAATAAAGTCGAAGGAATTGTTTGGCATGGAAATAATAAACTTATGAAACTACATAGGGGTCATATCAAATTAAAATGGCCCATATCAAATGGTATTTAAATATTATTCATATATTATAATTGCTGTTAATACTGATTTTATACCATCTGAATAATATTATTCTGAATAATAAATAGCAATTATAGGTTTATATAATTAACCCAATAATTGTTAATTTAAATTTTATAATTTGTTAAATATTTATTTATTAATTTATTTTTCTATAGAAAAATCTTATAAGAGAAATACTATTAATTAGTATTCATAAATTGTAAATAGAAATTAAGTATTAAAAATGTTCCAATTTAGTTATAAAATGACTTGTTTTCATCACTTTTTAATAATTAAATAAGATATGTGGTGTTCTACATAACTACATGGTATAAATGGAGTACAATTTATTAAAAGTGTTTTATAATAAAAAATAAATGTTTATTTAAATATTTATAATCTTGGTAAATAGTATTATCATTTAAAAATAACTAAAAAAGTTTTTAGTATAGTATATATTTTTGAAAATTAGAATTAACACATATTTAATAATAAGTTATTTGAAATTTAGTTGCAATTTTTATAGTGCGTGTATTAATTATATATATATTTATATTATTTCAATAACCTGATGCCAATTCAATAATATTAATGATTACCCTAAATGGGATGAAAAATCTTTATTTTCCTTCAATGTAAAAGATATTGACTATGCTTTTAAATGTAAAAAAGTGTATCTAATTATAATAATTTTCTACCAAATTTAATTTTATATATATAATATTAATGAAAGTATTGTTTTTTTTATTTTTTGATATATATATAACAAATTAGTATATTAATATATAAAATTATAATTTAAAAAAATGGTATATGTTTAAATTTAAACAACTTATTCTTTAAATAACATTTTATTGTTATATTCTGAAAAAAATTATGAGTAAAGATATTCATTATTACTATGTTTTTTCATATTTATGTAAACGAAATTATAAAAATATTTATTTTATATAAATCATGTGTTATTAAGTTTTATTTAATATTGTATTAAATGTGCCTTTGAGTTATATTTCATATAGATACATAATGTACACATCATTTTAAAGATAATATTTCAAATATTACTAATAAATTATTTTAAAAAAAATTTATTTTTTGTTTTGACGAAATTCTGATCTATTATAATTATGAATGCCCTTAATTGTGATGTTAATATATACTCCCTATCCAATGACTTACTCCATATCTACCTACAATTATTACATTATAAATAACCATTAATCATTTATTTTCTCACAATTACATATTCTTATTCATATAATGTACTAGCTGATTAGATGGTAATACAAATTATTTTAAATATTTCAATACAAGACATGACTAGTAAATAAGTTTATATAATATCCATTAGCTGTGAATGGATATTTTTGTATAGTTTATTATCGAATAATGTTTAATATAAATATATCTATTTAGATATTGTTTTCATTACCATTAATTTATTAATGACAAATATAATTTCCAGTGAAAATAAGTGAAATATGTATATATTATTTCGAATAGTTTAATAATGTATCTCGATTAAAATCTAAAATCACTAATCAATAACGACAACTTTACAGAGAAATTAAACCTGCACAGATACAAAGTTAGGGTAGAGATGTCTCTTCCCACCGTCTCCAGCAATAACTCCATGTTGAATGCATTATATTCTCTTAATGGGAAAATATTCGACTCAATACTGGATATCTCGTATTAAAATTTTAAATATATTATTTAATATATCATAAATAAATAATTTTTTTATATTATGTTTCGAGATTAATATAAGTAATATCTGTAAATATCTTTGAATATTATTTATATTAATTATATTATTTTATATATCGTTTTATCGTATATTGTTAATTATAAATCGTTTTTATTTATATAATATAATTTTATTTTTTTAATTTACATTATTATTGTTATTGAATAAAAGAAATAAAGTTATATATGCTCTGGAATACATGCTAAAACAATATTGAATTTTTTTAAATATATACATATTATAAAATTGATAAACATTCTTATCTGAGAGTTTGCTCAAGGAGAGATCAGCCCAGTCCTACATGTCATTTATCAGGTTTCTATTTGGATAGTCTATTTTTATATTACCTTCAACAGAACATTGCAATATCATATTTGCTAGTGAGTCATGTTGAAAGATATTTCCAAACAATCCTTTCTCTATGCAGCAACATGTCCAAGAGATATTCAAATGTTCCCATTATCCTTTTTATTTTGGTGGATATGTAGATGTTAGTTCTCCTTTGTTTGTATGCAATATTTAAAAGTCAACTATGAGCTTTCTATTTGAATGCTCGTATCTTCTTGTTAGACTCGTCCAACAAGGTCCAGGTTTCATAGCCATATAGATAGTACTCATAATTTGTAGAGCTTGTACTTGAATTTGAATTTAATTTCTCTGGCTTTCCAACTCTTCTCAAATATCACTATGTAGGCAGTTAATGCAGCTAGTCAAGTTAGAATGCTTCTAGGGTTAGAATATATGTATTAGAATGGGTTAGAATCTAGTTCGTTCCGTTTTCGGTTATCATCGCGCCAAGATATTTGAAGTTGTTTACATTCTCAAACTGTTCTCCATATAAAGTGATGAGCCGTTTATGAGGATTATACTCTTCTTTTGAATTATTTCCATACCATGTAGTAATTATGTATAAGGAGTTAAACTGTTATTGCTTATAGTTCAGTTTCAGAGCAAGCTAGACGTCTAGATGATATTGATAGACTATCAATATCATCAGCGAATCGTAGGTTAGATATTGTTCTTCCTCCTATTGACATTGTATAGGCCTACTAAGTATTTGCTAGTGTGTCTTGCATAATTATCTCTAGAAATATATTGAATAGTACTGGAGATAATAGGAAAACATGTTCTACACCTAGTATCGTTGGAAATGGAAGACCAATTTGCTTATTCAATAGAATAGAGATTTTTGTAGAATCATATAGTGATTGTATTATGTTGATCATCTCTACACATACACCCATTGTAGTCAGGAATGCTATACTCTATCAAAAACTTTTTTGTAAATTCGATAAAATTGTGATAGACTTTGTTTATCAATATTTTTTCCATTAGTAGTCTACAGTTTAGAATTTATTCGATGGTGTTTCGATATTTAAATCCTGCCTGTTCATTAACCAATATATGTTCCACCTTGGGGGTCACCGATTCAATATAATCCTTAATAGGATTATTCTCGAGTGACTAATGATAATAATAATAAGATAGTTTGAGAATAGTTTAGGTCGCATTTATTTAAAATAGGTATATTTCAAGTAGTATACTACTATATATATATATGCTTTGGCCATTCCTTTGTAATCCAGATTTGTTTACAGAGTTTAGTATATATCTTAGTCCACCTTAAGGAATTCTCAAAGAAATCTTTGATAAGTTTTTTATCTTACTATACTATTATTTGTTATTTATCTATGTTTGTAGCTTTAACTTCATGTTACATAAGACTAATATATGATCATTGCTCACTATCGATATATAGGTTTCCCTATATCATATATATGCCTCGAAAAGGTTATATGTAGTCTTAATTTGAACCGCTAAGGCGGAATATTATGAATTATAGTATGAGTAAGACCATTAGTAAAGTACCAAATGGATATTCGTAAGTGATGTTGTATATGAAAGCATGAGATGGGGCTTGGTGAAAAATTAAAGAAGTATGCTACTTATTTGGTTAGCTTTTGTTTTTAACATACTGATATTTCTGATCCACATCGATTTTAAACTTGCAAGTCATGACTATAGTCAATATATAGTCATGACGAATATTTTTATCTAGTGAATAATAAATGTAGGTAATATAGATAATACGTATCTACTCAATATTGAGTATACGTATTATCTATATGACATATACATTTAGTATTCGATAGATAAACAATTCCTCCAGGGTTAGGTATGTAATCTTTGATTACTAATCAATAGGTTATAATGGCATTAACTTTAATATTAAACATTTCCGATATGTAACACTCCGCTTAATTTACGTTGCATTTCTGCCAGAACTATATAATTAATTTACATATAAGTAAGATATATCCCTTGATATAATTTTACATATTATATAGGAATTATCACGATAGCTCAGTAATTATTATGTAATATATCATATATCTATAGATTATAGCAAGTCCTCCTATAACCTCGAGGTTATAGGAGGTCTTGATTATAGTCACAAATACAATATTGATATTGTTCGCACTTGTAGCTCCATGGATACAGCCATGCAGCCTGTATGCTAGAGGCACCAATTATATTACCCCATGTTGATGTTTTCCTCTTTGACGAATGTGTAGCTATTACCCCAACATAACCAGCAAACCACAACTGCAGATTTAAATACTTATTAAAGCAGTTTATAAAGCAATTTTAATCAGATTTTTCGAACATTCTGGTTTAAAATCTGCTTTAATTCAACTGATTTAAACGTTTTTAAAACATATGTCTATAAACAGTATACTGCTTTAATAATTAAGTATTAAAGCCTGATTTAATTCTGATTTAATAATCTCCACATATAAGATATATGAAGAAAGTGCTTTGCAGAATCTTTGATAATACCCTAGATATTGAGTGGGGACTCGAGTCCCAGTGAGCCAAGACCTCCTATAACCTGGTTATAGGAGGTTATAGGAGGTCTTGAGTGAGCTCACTCTAATGTCTATGAGTAATACCAAAGCACTTTGATTATACCCATAGATATAGAGTACCCTAAATCTATGGTTATACCCTATGGTTAAACCATAAATTTAGAGTAGGTACTCTATATCTATGGGTAATACTTATAAGTATATATATATATATATATATATATATATATATATATATATATATATATATATATATATATATATATATATACATTTATGTATACCATAGATGTATAGTTTACAAACTATAAAACTATGATGCATACATATAAAATCTAAATTTATATCCTATTTCTATTTATATAGTGTATTTATATATATATAAATATTTTGTTTACATTTTATTCATTTAAATAGCATATATTATACAATATAACTGCATAATATTATTCAGTTATTCTGTATAATAAATGGTATTTTAATTTAAAATATATATTTAATTTATTCAATATTGAATTCAAGACCCTTGGTTAAAGACTTTGTATAAAATCTCCAATCTTTTCTTAGTTGTCTTATATATTCTGATATATTCTATACACCAGGTTGTTACATAATCATTTATTTACTCCCATTTTACACGTTTACTTTGCATATTAAATATGTCTTCGGTAGATGATAAAGTTGATTTAAAGGCAGGGCATGCTCCAGCAGGTAATTTTATAAATAACAAAATAATTATAAATTAGTTTTAATGATATCACAAATGTTAAGAACCCACCCATACTATAGGAATATTTTTAATACGTATTTTTAATTAAATTTGAATTATTACAATTTATTAACTTATTAATGACAGCTGTCGTTTTAAACTAATTTATCATTTGTACAGTTGTAATATTAAATAGTATTCAATTGAAACCATATAAACAAATAATTATATTATTATTTAATATAATTTTTAAAGTTAAATAGAAACTACTGCTTAGATAATTTTTAAAAGTTACTTTTAAAAATTAAAGTATACTTAGTATTATAATAATAATTATCAAAACCCAAAAGGCTTTGCTATTATACCGTCCAGGGTCAGAAGTCCATAATATTAACAATTTTAATGATTAATATTGGCAACGCAATTTCGTGCATATCTGTACAAAGAAACGCTATGAATAAATAAGTCCAGTAGGCTTATTATAAATGTTTATTTGACAGGCTTTATATTTTAATTGATATGTTATCCGCTATATAGTCATTAATTCTTTTTACGCATATTTAAGTAAACTTGTGTTAAGATTGAATGATCATGTCGTATTCAATACTGTATTGTATTATGGTCTAGGGTAATATATTCAAATTTAAATGGATGCAGTAAATAAATATTAAAATTGTTTAGTTTTTTTTTATTTTAAGTTTTCATATTCGGTTATATATTATTTATATTGTATATTTAAAAATTAAAATATGCTATTGTTATAAGTACTCCAACATATTTTTTCACCAACTCGAACGAAATTATTAACTTTACTATTTAGAGGTTAAAGTTTAACTCTAATATTTAGATCCAATATTTAAAATAAAATAAATGTTTATCTGTAAAATGGGTTTCACGACAACTCGAACGCAATTATTAACTCTAATAATAGGTGTAAAACCACTTACGGAGATTTAAATAATATAATTTAACTTTAACCTTTAATAATTAGAGTTAATAATTGCTTTCGAGTTGGTGTGAAATCCCTTAATACCTTTTTGGATATATAAGGAATAAATGAAGATATGTCTTTAATTTATAATTTTGTTTTCTAATATATGGATATTAAGTTATATAAATGAATATATATGATGCATATGTTATATATGCATATGATAAATTTGTAGAAAAATTAATAATGAAATAATCATTTCATATAATATTATATTTTATAAATATATATGCTTCTTTTTTATATGTATATTATAGTATATGCAAAGATTTTGCGAAGCAAAGATATAACACTCCCTATGCATGCAACGTAATTTAGTAATATCCCCAGCCGCTGCTAGCAGTAGTATCGAAATCACTGAAATAGATTTAGTTTTGGCTCTGTTTGCAAACAACAATGTTTTCATTGCTCTATTAAATTACATGCAATATAAATTAACTTTTACTTACTAAATATATACTTATAGCATTTAAAACATAAATATCATATTTGTTTGTTATATATTAGTAATGAACACTTAGTTTTCATCATATAAATATTAATTTAAAGCATATTATTTAACATTTTAAAAGTGTATAGTTAAATACGAATTTACATTATAAACAACGCATAGTTCCTAAAAGTAACCCGCTATAGGTGGCACCAGGGTATTTTGTATACAAATTCGAATTACACGATTTCGCGTAAGTGTTATATCTTTCCTTCGGAAAATCTTTGGTATATGTATATATACAGTATATATAATATATATCTAGTTTATGTAAGAAATTTATTTACCATTATTACATAAATTCTAGCATCTGATATATTTATAGTACTACTTAGTACTATGTATACCTCATCTATTAACATGTTAAATCAAAAATGTCCGTGCGAATTCAATGCAAATTCACTGCGATATCCCATTATATTAAAATCAATACAAAAAAATCGTTTTGGAATTAATGATTTCAATATGTTTATATCTAAATTTTAATATTCATTTTATTAATTAGATTATCAATATAAATATATGTCTACTGAATTCTATCTAAATTGTAATGTAATACGCATTGTTTATTAATCATGTAATTAATTATATAATGCTAATAAAATATTCATAAATAAATACAAATTTATAAAAAATTATTTTTATTTTTATAAAAATAAATAATTCTAGTATCTTATATTTCAATGTAAAATAAAATCAACATATAAATACTTGATTATATGTATTTAAGTATAATATTCACTTTACTCTACTAATGCATTCAGTATATGTTTTGTTGATCTTATTATTAATCACATTTTGTAGTAGTATTCATTGATGCGTGAATGTAAACTTTATTTACAAAATTAATGACCCTTATAATTTTTAGAAACATTTAGATTATTGTTCCAAACTTGTTCAGTAACCTTTAAAATATAAATAAATATAACACTGAAAAGTATATATTTCGGAGTAAATAAATTTAACATTGAAGGATAATTAGGTTTCCTGTTCCAAATATAGTTTAAGTTTAAATTTCAAAGTAAAACAGTTGCATTATTCTATATATATATGTATATGTACTAGGTGGCTTCATTGAAAGTTTCAAATTGAAACCCTAAACAGAATCCATAGAATATGGACTTTTATAGTAAAATGTATTTGTAAGTATACAAGCATCAACATACATTTATATTTAATGACAATCACCTATAGTATAGATTTTAAAAGTATTCTCTTAAGGTACCTCTTTATAGCTAATAATTAGAAATATATATTTATTTTAGTAATAGTACAAGAATTTGTATATATCAATTGTTGATTAACAAAAATAAAGTTTCTATTCATGTGTAAATTAAAAATGTCTTCCTATATGGGTTAATAAATTAGTTAATGAGTAAATAAATGCACCCAAATTCAATCCCTAAACTAAAATATTAAAATAATATTCGCAAGTCGTCCATTATAATATTACATAATATAATTAAAATTGTAATTATATTAATGACAAATATCTAATTTTATATTCATATAAGTGTAGCTATATTATCATCCCAAAGCATTCGATAAAATCATTTCTTTTAAATGATAAATTTGTCTATAAGTATATATATATTTCATATATTAAACAGTAATTACATTAGTAAATATTAAATTTAACAATTACATTAGTATTATATGTTAAGGATATATATTGTAAGGATAAGCGAAACATGAACGATTTATATGATGAACATTGAAAGAAAGATTTATATTTGTATTATTCATGGTATATAATTAAATAGTAAATATAGAATATAATATACATTTTTATTTTATTTATTCAATATTAACTTAAATTAGCTTGTAATTAATAGTACATAATTAATTATTATCCTAGAGTTATATATATATATATATAATATTAACTTTAATCAGTACTTGAGTTTCATTGTTTGTTCAATCTTTTATAATTTGTGATATTTATGTGTATATATGTTTTTATTTTGTACTCTGATGATAAAAATACTGAAATTAAAATAATACACCAAAATATGTGTACCAAATTAAAATGTATTATTGAATACGAATCAAATACATTTTTTATTTGATTTTGTAATAAAGTGATAGTAGGTTAAATAAATAAATATATAATAAACTAAATGATCAATATAGATACTATATTTATACTTATTTTTATTTCAGTAACATAATTATATAATTTATTATAAGGTAGGGTTAAATATATATTTCACAATCTAAAGGCATTATATTTTAATAATTCAGTTAAAGCTGGAGGTAAGAGAGTTGTTACTCGTCATAGACAATCATCTCAAAGTGAAAAACCAGAAATTGATGAAGAATTCCCAGAACCAGAACCGTTATTATAATTTTCAATTAATTTATTGTATTTAAATCTTATCAAATCAATAATAAATTTTAGAGTTTCAAAATCTGAAGCTAGAAATAAAGAACAGAATGTATCTGGAGCTGTAACTAAGGTAAAATAAATATGTACTTTTATATATTATCTTAATAATTGTAAAACGTTATATTTTTGTTAATTTAATCATAATTTTAATAATTTTAATATTCAAATATATTTTTATTTTATAGGGCGACAAAGATTTTAATGCTTCTGCTGTTAAAAACTTTCATGAAAAGCCAATGCAAACCCATGAGAAAAGACCAGTAAACAGTTCAAACCAACGTATCCAACAGCCCTAGATACTTCATTAACATGCCATAATTTGTCTTATATATATTGTTAATATTGTTATCATATATATATTTATTAAGTTTTCTGGTTATAAAAGTTTATTAAATTTAAAATAAATTATTGTTAAAATAAATATAACTGTTAATAAACTTAAATTAAATTATTCATAAAAAAATATAATTATATAAACTATAATACTTAATAATATTTATGTGTAATAGATTTTTGATAATTAATTATTTATTTTTTATAATTATAATTAATTTATTTTTGAAATAAATAATATAATTGGTCTATATATTATTGCAATTATATTTTTAACAAAATAATGATTAAATCTTATACTAATTTATAAAAAATAACTATTCTCGCACACTACTAAATTTATATTTAGAAATAGGTTTTATTAATAATATAGTATTTTAAGATTTATAATAGTAAACATATAAATTATAAATATTTGCAAATATTCTATCATATTATATTTCTATCATATAATCTCTAGTATTATTTCTAATAAATATATATACTGTATATTTCTATTCCAATATTAGCATTATTTCATAGTAATTCATCATTCCTAAGTAATGAAATAATTGTTTAATACTTATTTAATCAAAATAATACGTTTCGAAATAATTAATGTTAAAAATTCTAAAATAAAATAAAATTTATAAATTAAATATCTATAAATGATATTATTATATATATTCGAAAGTTTTTCGTTGAATTTAGTTTTTATTTTATGCTATATAATTATTTATTATTATTGATTATTATAGAAATATTTATTATTAATCTAATAAGAATCTATTAAATTTATCTATTATATATCATTTCAAAATAATTCTTAAATATCTATTTATAGATTAAAATTCTGTATTTATTCAAAACTAACATGAATGGCACTTTACTTGATAAATTAATAAAATCTTATCCGTTTTTATTGGATATTAGTCATATATTAAAACGGTAGGATTTTAATCAAAATATATAGGATGTATTTAGATTATATATCAATAAAATAGTACATCTTAATTTAAATATAAAAAATGATAAGGAATGTTGATGTTATATTTTAAATAACTAATTTTTAGTACAACATTTTAAACAAATTATCAATATAATATTTAGTAGTATATTTAAACTACAGTGCATATCGCAGTGTCACACTACATTAAATTGCTTATCCACTTATTCAATACTAATTATTTTAAATTCTTATATTTCTACGTATTTATAAAGAACTTGTTTTTTATTTACGAATTTAGAAGTATATTTTTTATTTATGTTCTTATACAGGTAATATGTTTAGCTATATGTACATAGAATTGATATAAAAACACCATTTTATAAATTTCAATATATTTGAGATTACCTAATTCCATATTTAATTATTATATAAATGCAACTTGAATCTAGAAATTATGAAATAATATTTGATATTATAAAGTATAATAAACTGATAATATTCCAGTAGTGTTATGATTTGTATATATATTAAACCCATACCACACTAATGAAGGACCACTTTGAACAACAACATTATTTAATTTAATTGTGTACACAAAATTTGGAGGAAAGAGCTGGAGGGGATAACCTAATATAAAGGTAAAACTATGGTGTGGTATAGGCTTTATATATTTTAAATCAACATATAGTATACTAGTTAGATATCAGTGACATATGAACACCAATGATAAAATTTAATCTAAACAAGTTAGTTAATTTAATTCTTAATAATACATAATTTATATACATAGTGAATAGTAACAAATATTAGTTAAAGCATATAGCCATATACAAGCGAATATAGAAAAAAAATTAAATTACTATTGTTTTATAAAATTAAATGTTGTTAATTCATTAATCATTATTTAGTTTATATATTTAACTTTTTAATAATAAATATGAAATAAATAAAAATGTATATTAAGTACAATTTTATTTAACATAAACTTAACGTTTACGGTGTAACTGTAGCTTGTTATTTCTAAGCCAGTGAGCACGACGTGATCCACCAATAGTTTGATGGAAACGATGACCTTTTCCAAGTCCTCGAGATTTCTTTCCAGCTG
This sequence comes from Osedax fenrisi, assembly GCA_964019155.1. Classification (NCBI taxonomy): domain Eukaryota; kingdom Metazoa; phylum Annelida; class Polychaeta; order Sabellida; family Siboglinidae; genus Osedax; species Osedax fenrisi. The sequence goes on along the minus strand of OZ025241.1, from coordinate 59,336,480 downwards.
GAGTTAATCCACGTAATTCACGATGTTTCATCACTGGTTTGGTTATCCATTGGGTATCTGGGTTGCGACGGATAGCCTAAAAGTGCACAAATATATAATTAATATATAGTATATGTTGATTGTGGGCTTACCAATATTAGAAAAATCTAATCGATTAAAAAGAAATTGTAATAAAAAGATAAAATTAACTATTTCCAAAAAATAGTATAATTATATCGAAAGATCTGACAATCATAATTGTTTATATTTACATATATTTATAAATATTATAATTAACCAATGTATATTAACCAATGTATCTATATAATCTCTGATAAAAATGTATAGTTAATAGTTGATATCAGTTAAATAAAGGATATATAAAATATATGGGGTATCAATGATACTTATTCATTGACTCTTATTAATCAAATTTAATAATACAAAACCTATTCAAATGATGTAGATATAATTTATACTATATCTATTTACACACAATGGAATGATACCATATCATTCCATTGTGTGTAAATAGATATAGTATAAATTATATCTACATCATTTGAATAGGTTTTGTATTATTAAATTTGATTAATAAGAGTCAACTAAACTAGGTACATAACATTAAATAAAAATCGTAAATATAAGCACAATATTTTATAAACTTTATTGACCGAGATATAATACAGCTAAAAAAGAGTATAATAAAACCTAACCAAAGAAATCAAACTCCAAAATATCATATAAAAAAATACATATATATATATATATATATAATATATAACAGGTATATAAATAGTATATACTTGATACTAATTTAGTAAACCATTCATAATATATTATATTAATAAATCAATAATTATTTCATACAAGAATTTTTAATAAAATTCAATATTATTATATGCAATTCATATTTTAAATTGGATATTACAATAAAATTATCAAATAATTATGACAACTATAGTTACACTATAGAAAGACAAACTTCTGTGTGATTGTATATATAAACTATATATTGTACAATTATTAGAATATATCATAAACTACCTAATCATTTTGAATACTAGTAAATGATATTTAATAATTATCTAGATAAATGTGTTATTTTATTTAAGTTTTAAATTTTTAAAATGATAATATTCTAGTTATATAATATATTAGCAATACAATTATACAGTATAATTTATACTAAAATATACATCGAAATACTATATTTTTAATTTTAATAATGTGTACAATCTTTCATAAAAGTATGTTATATTGTGCCTATTATACAAACAGATTATTTTAATACATTTATGAATTTCTAATATGAAATTACGTATTATATAATAGAACTTATATGAATTCTACATCATTTGTAAAGGTATTATTATTACATTTAATATAATATAATAATTTCTTAATTTGATATTAATGAATATTATATGAATTTATTTATAATTATATATATAAGTAATATTCACTATAATATAATAATATAGGTAATAACCTTGTGGTTAGGATCGGCCATAACGATTTCAAAGTACTTGTATGTGGAATCTTCAGCTACCCAGTAACTGGCAACAACACGGAGACTACCACACTTGCGTCCAACACGCTCCTATTATTGATTAAACATAAATAAATAGAATATTGTCGATTTATTGTTATATTAATTATATTATAAATATACTTACTTCAGCAACATTTTGAAGTGATCGCTGGAATTTCAACTGGTTAACTCCCTGGTTAGTGGGTTTACCATAGGTAGCACCCTTGGGTACTGGCCTCTTGCGACCTCCACGACGTACGCGGACACGGTATATGAGGAAACCTTGTAGAGCACGGTATCCAATACGTCTAGCTTTTTCAGGTCGAGTAGGACGAGGAGCTCGGTGGATTGCAGACAATTGTCTGTATTGCCAGCATCTTACACGAAGTAAGAATCGCATAGCATCACTCTGCTTCTTACGCCACAACTCTTGCATATATTTGTAGGCTCCCATTCTATATCTATTGTAAATATAATTTTTTAATTTAAAATTGTTTGTTTATATTTAGTTAAATACATATTTGTCACATATATATATTATTTAATATCATAATAATTACGTTATAGTATTGTCAACATTTCAATACATATATGATTTAAATATCTTAAATCGATGTCTATAACAGTAATCCATATTTAACGATTTAATCGCAAGTTAAAAAGTACCTTGCAAATCGAGATATTCGATTTTAAAAAGGATAGCTTCCTGTAAAAATAAATACACCTTAAAATCTTTGTACTAGATTTTTTGAATTTTTATTTAATTTTAATAATAAATTTATAGTATAGGATATTTAATTATTACTTGGTGATAGTATATTAATGTATGTACATTACTATTTGTATTTATAATATATTATTAATAAATATAATTATATTTCGTTTTAGCCAAAATAATAAAAATATTTACTGAAATTTAATTTGAAATAATTTGAAATTATGTGTACAAGCATAGATTCTGCAATGATAGAATCTATCATCGAATCATTCTATGAAATTTCACTACAAAGTAGTAACCCCTAATTAGTGATGTATACTCTAATTATTATTAATCATTATAATAATCATAAATATTGTAAAATCATATACATTTCTTGTATGTTTACTGATAACTCCCGTGTTTAATTTTCGCGATTCTTTCGCATATTATTATTATTATAATTATAATAATTCTTGTTTTATATATTAGTAATATTATATATTACATATATATATATATTAAAACATCTTTAATTATTAAATTAAATATGATATTAGTAACGGTTGAAATATATATAAATATGGATGAATATTATTCATTGAATATATCATATATTATATGAAGTATATTATTTAATAATAATTTATTATTATAAGGTATACGATCATAACGGAAGGGTTGCTTATGTAAATAAGCGCGTAAATGGGCGAGTCTAGTTTGTATAGGCTCACTTTTGGATGCAATGCAGCTAAAAAAAAGCAGAATAAATTAAACCAATTCAACCAAATAACCCTCACATATCAATACAACATTTATATATTTACATTCTCAACCCGTCCGTTATTATCATACACCTTATTACAATAATATCAAATAATATTAAATATGGTTAATAATATAATAGTATAATATAATCATGATAATGAATTATATACATAATATATAATATAATCATGATGATCATGATAATGAATTATATACATAATATATAATACCATCAATGTTAGTTAATATCAAAATAATTATAATTTTATATATTATAATTATTATCATTATACTAATTTAATACATATACATGTTTAAATAAAATTGCCGTTAGTCCATTGCAACCATAATTATAATGTAATCTCAAATTAAATCTGTAATAAACAATGTATCATTGTAAATTATTATAAACATTTACGTCAATATATTATTGAGTGAATATAATCGTAGAAGATTTATAATTTGTATACAAATTTATATTATTATAATATAATATGTATATATATATATATATATATATATATATATATATATATATATATGTATAAAACATAATAACTTGATATAAGTATGAATAAATTGATAATTTTTAATTGTCAATTTATTAAATGTAGAAACATAAAAAGGGTGCATAATAACCCTGGATAAATTATAATACCGTTGAATGACTCTCACTCTAATTCAGTGTTCCAGTTGACCGTATATCCGCTTTATTTGTAGTCATTTCATGATAGATTGAAATGTATGTTTATTACAGATAAATTAATATATTGGTGTATATCAGTGAAAATATCTGTGAATATCATTGTATATATATGGTAGAGGATCCCCTTCAATAAACTGATATCTGTAACTACTTGATCTCTTTTGTGCTCTTCGCCAATACATCTCTTTATATATCCTTCTCTAATACACACCTTCTCTAATACATCTCTTTATCTCTAGACTTGAAATGATGTTATTAATGGTAGTGACCTCAAATGACTCGATTCATACATCCTAAACATGTTATCTTCTGTTAAATTCTGCGATTTCTCTTCTGACCCCTTTCCCCTGCTCTCCGGTGTCCCACAAGCCTCCATCCCGGGCCCACTTCTATTCTCCAAATATATAGTACCTATAGAATCTATTATATCAAAATGTACATGTTTTTACTATCATATATATGCTATCGATATAAAATTGTACTTATTCCTCATTACATCTTCTCCAAATAATTATTAACTAATTGCATGTACCTCCTATATTAAATAATGGTTTCTCTCCAATAAACTTATGTTAATACTACCCTTCTCAACATAACTACAATCTCCCATCATTCCCTTCCTTCTACCTTGATAAACATCTCATCCCCCTTCCAAATCTGTTTCAAATCTTGGTGTCGTATTTGATTTTATTCTATCTTTTTGCTAGCCATATTTTTAAAATTAATGCTGATATCATATATTTAGAACCTGATGCATTCGTAAAAGTATTACTCATCCCCTATGTGCTGTCCTTATTAACTCACTTGTTATTTCTCATGATTATTTGTCCTCTTTATTATATCACCGTCCTTATTCCTCATTCGTCCCATTAAACGGAATCATCAGATCATCTATACGATCATTAAATAAAACAAAATTCATCATCATATATATATATTTAATACATTATAATTAATTTATATAATTACACGCGCCTTGGTTACATGAATAACTAATATATTATTATTATTGTAATGCATATCCTTTGTACAATATGCATATAATATTATTATAGACGTACCTATGTACAGTGTGTAAATAATTGTGTATGTATTATAATGAAGTACTAGTATGTTAAATCTATGCACAGGAACGTATTTTATCACTTATAATCATGAAAATATATATCGCCATATCAAATATTAATTATATATATATACGATAGATGTTATACTACATATCATTATGTTTGTAATTCATAATCAGTTATAGTTAAACTTCATATATAAATAAGTATTATGCAATCAAAACTTATATTCATGCCTTTAAATTGATTATTTCTCATATATTCAAAATGTTATATATGTTTCATAATATATATGTTAAGGAGAACCTAATTATCATTTATAAAATTATCTCGGTTACATCTAGTTAACAATTACAACTTCAATAATATATTATCACTTAACTGTATTTATTACATATACTTTAAATTGATATACTATATAGTAAATATTTGTTAATATTATGTTATATATGTTATCATAAGTTATAACTTAAGATTAGATTATATGTTATAACATCTAATCTTTGTAAAAAATCCATCATGTATAATATAGACCAAATCAATAAACGAATATATTATTGAGTTTATAAGACCTGTTGACTATACAATGTATAGTATACATAGTGTAACATATGTTGTGTATGATATATAAGTTGCAAAATATCATTAAGAAATGGCTATCATTTATAACTTATAAATCAAACATTACTTTCACTAAACATCGTTTAGTATTATATTATGTAAATAAATTATCTGAAAGTGTTTATATGTGAATCCGTTAGAAACAATGAATCATTATTAGGAGAACATCTTCCTGATATTATGCTACTAATAGAGCTCTAGTAACTAGAACTGGGGTTTAACTGGGAACATTTAGTATTTATATTAGATATGACCGGTAATTAATGTACATGTTTCATACACCTGAATATAGTGACCAAACAGATTACGTACAAACTCATCGAGTAAATATATTCAATATAATATACGACTTTCTTATTTATATACTATAAATTCTCATTAAACTTATAACTTCAGCGTATAGCTTACTGACTATCCCAACTCGCGTGCTAATACAGTTAGTTACATAAGTATCCCTAATATTCTTAATACAATAATTAATAGAATATCAATAAAATGCTGTTTAATTATACTGAAAAATACCCTTATTAAACTGATGTTATATAGGAAATTTATATAGATTTTAATAAAGCATTTTAAAATAATATCCCTTCGTAAATGTTATCTAGAGAGAATTAACTAACTTATGTGTGCAATTAACAGTTTTAATTTAACACCATGTACTTATATAAAGAAATGCTAGTACATTGTTTACTTAATTAATTATAATATACAAATATTATTAATGGCCTGTAGTATATTTATTACAGTAATAACTACATTAAATTGCAGAGTACTTATAACCAGAGTTGGAAAAAATCATGATTTTTTAAAAAAAATCAAAAAAATCAAAATCACATTGATTTTTTTGATTTTATTGATTTTTTTGATTTTTTTGATTTTTTTTGATTATAAATCAACTTTTTATAATCAAAAAAAATCAAAAAAATCATGATTTTTGCCTTCAAAAAAATCAAAAAAATCATTGATTTAATCAAATGATTTAAATCAAACAACTCTGCTTATAACATACACAAAATATAATATAGTTGTTATCACTTATAGGATTATTATCATATAATAATATTTTGAATACATTATATTGTTGGCAATTCTACCTAATGATTCATACGGTATGAATAATACCTATTAATAGTTACAATATTTATACACGTTATATGTACATTGATATAGAATTAACAAAAAATAAAAACACGTTTTTAATATAAAAATGCACACGTGTGATGGTCATTTAAATTAAAAATATATTATATTATCATATCCAAGATATAACACTCTATCTATCCAACGTAATCAATAATGAAGCCGCCACCGCTAGTAGTAGTATCTCCAATGAAATAAATCTAGGTTTGACGCCGTGTTTAACAATAATATTTTCAATTTTCATTTAATGTATACATGCTTTACTCACCTCAAAGATATGTATATTATTTAAAACCAAAATATCATATTGCCTTGCTATATAGTATTAATGTTAGTTGTCATCATATAAATAATAGGGCAAAACTAATTTTTTTACATTTTAAAAATATATGTTATAAATAATACATTTCTGAAATAACAACCTATATAGGTGGGGCTGTTCATTTTTGTGTACACAAATAATTAAATGATTTGGTATAAGTGTTATATCTTTCCTTGAAAAAATCATATATCATATTATAATTTATAAACTAACAGTAGTTAATAATATTAATCAGGATGCTGGTAATACCTATCAATAGAAATTATTCTTCCAAAGAATAAATAACAAATTTTATTCAATAACAAATGCAACAATAAATACCCTACTATATTATTAATAAAACAACTAATATTTCCTATATAAACATCCATACATATTTAACAACTATTGATTTTTATATTAATTAATTTACAGACTATATTTTAATTATTTATCAAATGTGTTTTATTTTATTTATAATTAAATATATATTGAAAATGTATTTATTGAATACACCAAATAAAACAATCCAATACAAATACAATACATTTCTGATTAATAATTCAAATATAAATACATCAAATCATGGTATTTAAATATAAATACATACATATACTATATGATATAGTTACCCCCCCTCCTAGGGGCTGATATCAGCTGATATTAAGTATTATACATTATTAAAGCTTAATTAATAAAAGTTACTAATAGACAAAATATTTTTACATATTTTTCCTTCCTAATGAGTCTACACCAATGGAAATACAGCTCTGCAATTAAAGTAAATCTTGGAAAACTGACTAGCAAATATATTTCCTCACTAAATATATTATATTTGGAAGCTTTACAAGATTTATAATTATTCCGAGTAAGCCGGAATCATTATTATAATAACAATATCAAACTTTAATAATAACTAACCTATTGTATATTTATATGCAGAATTATTAGTAATGGTATTTAAATTCTCACCTCTTGCTTGCGAATATAACACTACCGCTTTATTATCGACAACTAATATATTAAAATTACTGTGAAAATTGGGCAATACTTTAAATGTATGTAAGATGTGGGTAACACCAAAGCAGACTATGTTAATACTATGTTTTTAACTTATGCATAGTTGCTAAGTTTATTAAACTGTATAAAATATATTATTTTTTATAATATAATAAGATTCGACCACGATAAATACTTGCTATCAAAATAAAATATTATTAAAAATAATACAATTATTATATATGACTAACAAAATTTATAAAAAGATTTATATTTTTATAATTTCATTTATTAAAAGATTTATTAAAAATCAGTTATTCTAAATATAACATAATATAATAATAATAATTAAACTGATTTCATGTAAATTATCAAGCTATTTTGCATATTTCCAAACTTTCAGGCCGCAGGGGGTGTGAGATTGTTATTATCAAAGGTATTACAATACGTATGTATAGGAAAATACCTACCATCGTAATGCCATTATTTAATAAACTATTATAAGAACTGTGAGTATATAAATATATTTCAGTATATACTATTCGGTTACAAAATATACATGGTATACTTACATTTATATTTAACCTATGCAGATTTACTAGCTAAAATAAATAGTTTCAATAATATGTCGATTTTAATCGTATAATAGAGTATACAAATTTTTATAAATTATATAATGTTTATATTATATATAAATTTATATATAAATAACTATAGTTTAACTATAAATATATATGTACTAAAAGTATGCAAATAATTTCTAATGAATTACTAATTAGTAGAAACTGAAATGGCTCTATAGAGCTCATTATAATGTCCCTTCGAAATAACTCGTGCAAACACATGTGTTGATGATTTTATTTATACACAATTATATAAGATCTCTCAAATATTATTTTAAGACCTATAGTATTGGTCTGTGTACTAATGTATGCATGTGTGATGCCGTAACCCATTAAGCTATATATATATATATAACATTTAATATTTATTATACCTACCGAATCATATAAATATCATTAAATAGTCAAATTATTTTCTTGATCTAATCTACCTTAAATCCTCACATAAGTAAAATACGAATGACCTTGACCTATCAGTTATTTTGTTATAAGATAATAAATAAACTATTAATAGTAGGTATATTATACAAGTACATTATTTTTATTATGGAAAAAATAATATAGACATATAAACTACACAAACAATATGTATAATAATATAAAGAATATAATGTTAATATTATCTTAATGGGGTATCCCACTATAGGTATTTCCGGAAGTTGCCGGAAATATTATCTTGCTCAATAATGTTGCTGGAAGGGTATCCCACTACAAGATATCTGGCACCAGTGTTGCTCGAAATCGTTATGAGTCTCAAAGACGTTATATATTTATACAGGGTTTCTATTGTATTGTTTCTATTTATATAGGGTTTCTATTCTATTGCCCATAGATTTGTATTTTACGTAATTTTTGTAAACTACAAATCTATGGCTTCGCCCTTTATATGTCTATGGATAGGCTATTAATAATCAACATCGTTATTGTTTTTAAATATTTTTTAATACAAAATAATATCATTTTATTTTTTAAATTAATTCAAATAGAACTATACGTATTAAATTAAAATGATATGGGAGTATACTATTTCTGTAAATTAACTCACTTTTTGTAGTATTGATACTTGTTCGAACTCACTTTTTGAATAAAATTGGTGAAGTATCGATACTTGTATATGAATTACGCCATATATTGATAGAGCCGTGACTTTGGGTAAAAGATGCCTACCCGAGACTTTTACTCTAGAATCAAAAATGAAGCAAGACTATTACGTAATGAGCTAAAACCAAATTGAGACTCTTACTAGATATAACCGAGCACAAACGATGCTTTTTATGTTACATTTTAATCATACTTTTTAATTTATTTTTTTATTATTTATTATAGTAAAATATTAATCTATATATCTCTTACATAATCCGTGTATAAATAAATGTTATTATTTCCAAAGGTGGCTAATTTATTTTTATTATTTTTAGTTTTTTAATATATAATATCTACATCGATTTTTGTGGGTAACCGATACTGAGACTGCATCGATGCTTTGGGTAAATGAGACTAAGATGTATGATTGCTTTGGATAATTGAGACGGAGACTGCCCTGATACTTTGGATAACTTAAATTAATTATATTATCAAAATATGATAGAAAGTCCGATATTTACATACAAAGTTCGAATTACTAAAGTTTGATACTTGAATTAAAAGGTTGAAGTTCGAAAGTCATAAGTTCGAAGTATCAAATGTTCGAAACCGAATTTGTGTTCAAAGTTTGATACTGTTCGATACTTGTTCGAACTGTCCGGGGTTCATTAACAGCATTAGAGTATACTAATATTGGCATTATTCAAATCTAATAAGTGTATATATATATATATATATATATTAAATAATAAATATTAAAAAATTTGAATTTATAAAAAAAATTAAAATGAAAAATATACAATAATCACCATGATATAGTAATATATTTGTTTTCAAGCAAGTATTGTCTGGAAAGTCAGACATTACATTGTACTAGAGAGACATTTTCTCTAGCTCTATGGGAAAGTAAAGGGGTATTACTACAATTGTAGTTAACTTGCTAGAAAATCGTTTTCTAATAAGACTTTCCGGGCATTATTTCCGGTAACTTGCGGCAAATACTTGTAGTGGGATACCCCCTTAATACAAATTAATAACGTCCACTTGATCCATCCAGTGATCACCAAATAAGTATGATTTTAGCTTCACTTTAAATCTTAGTCGTGATAGAGCGAAGATCATGAGATAGTATCCAAGAGATCAATGTATAGTATAACAGAAAATATTCTATAGTTTATTAATAAAGATAATATATTCGATTCATTTAGGCCTGCGATTAAGAAACTACAGTAGTCGCGATTATTAGAGCTCAATATAGTGTCGATTCGATTAAAATGCACAATGTTTCCTAAGCTTCATGTTTATACATTCGGGTTTATACATTTGGCTATATCAGCTCAACCAAAAATACGGAAGGTATACGATGATTCTAAGAAAAGAGTATTAGTAAATAGAATATTGTATCTCATATGCGAAACTAATGTAGTTTTTTCATCCAGCTACTATAGTATTATAATTCGTAGGTATACCTATATCGTTGTTGATCGATCAATACGATAGTTGTAGAAAGTTATAAAGCTGTTTTTTGTCATTAATGGGTAATAAGTGTATAATATATATATATTAATTATTGAAATATTAATCTATTTGAGTTTTTCTCCGATTCAGTTTCAGTTATATTTAGTAAACCATGGTTTACTATTGCAATAATATCTGTTTAAAACAATTTTCAAGTTATGCACCAGAATAATTTTGAGATACAACATGTATATAGTTTTTGATCATTAAAAGAGAGAAATCTTGGTTATGTTTTAACAATTAAAAAATATTAATAATATAGATGTTAAATAAAATCAGTCCATGAACGGACCTTGAGGTACTCCAACGGCAATGAGTCAATAGTCATGACTATATACTAATGAGTACTTATAATATCATGAATCCTAGTAGAAACTCCTAATGAGCGAAGTTTTTAATTATCTCAAAATTGTGAAGAACGAGTTATTGCAAGACCTACATCGTAGCTATGATCATGGTCGAGTTCGACCTAGATCTTACAACCTTAACGTCCGAAAATTGAATGACAAAATATAAATTAAAAAAAAAAAATTCCACTTAATTCCACTAGTCGTGTTTTTATCGTTATACTAACGGAGTGTGTTGGGTTTTGGGTTGGGTTTGGGTTTAGCTATATAGTTCGTAGACCCCGACGTTGTTATGGTTATGTTCTCCACGCCTATATAATGATCAGCTGTCGTGTCCTCGATGCAGACACACGACCCGCATATTGTTAGTCACACCAAATTGACAAGTCGCATTCGCTGTATTCCGTTACCTAATTCATATAGATATTGGTTGGTGTTTTGTTTGGGTTTGGGTTTGGGTTTGGGTTTGGGTTTGGGTTTGAGTTTAAGTTTGAGTTTGGGTTTATGTTTGAGTTTGGGATTGTGTTTTTACTATAATATAAAAGTAGGCCTAATACCAAGACCTCCTATAACCTCGGTTATAAGTTATAGGAGGTCTTGCTAATATACGCTCAAATCTAGATATCATGTTTGTATACATGTACAAATAACGATTTAAGGTAGGACTTAGGGAATAAAGATAACCATGGCATTTGTCTATAATTCTTTAGTTCGTCAAAATATATTTCATATATGAGCTAATCAGAGATTTTATAATCGCTTTATGTATAGTTTAAAATAAGTTTACAATTGAATAGATATTGTCAATTATACCTACGTTATTTAGTAAAGGGATTCGACCCTTTAGATGTCTAGGGATATTATATTATACAAATGTCGTGAAGGGATAGGGAGAACATTGCTAGTGTATGATATATAACGTTAATGGATCATAGGAATTATAGTTACTTGCTTTGATTAGTTTTATAATACAATCATTTACGGGATAATTTAGAATAAAGCATGCAATAGGTTGTATACCTATATGAAATATAGATTTCAGAATACTATTATATTTCCTTGCAATCATATTTCTCATCAATGGCTATGTGGGCTATAAGAAGAGATACTATAACCAATGTATTTTCTACAACTAAAACCATTGGTAAGTGATATAGTTTATCTGAAAAGTAAGTCTAAATTACTAAACTTTAGGGGTGTAAGATTTAGTGTTTTGGAACAAAATTGTAAATATGCTGTTGCACTTTCGAGTGGTCATATTTTCCATACCACTGCACTATTTCTGACTCTCTTGCTTTGGCTCCAAGCGCCACACCCTGGTAAACCACTTCAACTAGTGGACTAAACTTGCAAGAGGGGGCTAGGAGAGGAGACTGGCGCCACCTAGCTTAAACGCCCCCAGAAAGAATCATAATGAACAACAACAATAACAAATATACCATGCCGGATCGGTTGAGCCCCGGAAAAACAACGACCGCGCTATCTATTGGACTATCCCAGGATGGAAGTGTTAAATTGGCTACTGGAGATACAATAATTAAAAAGAGAAAAAATAAAAATAAAATAAAAATAAAAGTAAAACTAGCAACGAGTATAACGACTATTGGAACTTGGAATGTGAGAACACTGAGCAGATGTGGAAAATTAGAGGAATTATCAAGAGAACTCGATCGCTACAGATGGGATGTAATTGGATTGGCAGAAATAAGATGGATAGGAACTGGAGAAGAAATAACTGATCACGGACATAAATTCTTCTATAGTGGACATGATAAGTTAAAGCGACACGGAGTAGGATTTTTAATCAGGAAAGAGTTAATTAATTCCATACTCAACATTAACATGATTTCCAGCCGAATTATCTCCTTACAGTTTGCAGCCACACCAATGAACACCATCATAATACAGGTATATGCACCAACTACAGATTACTCTGATGAAGATATCGAAGAATTTTATGAACTCATAGAAGACACAATATCAAAAACACCTAAAAAGGACTTCCTAGTAATACTTGGCGATTGGAATGCAAAAGCTGGAACTGATGCACATACTATATGGCCTAACTCTATTGGTCGCTTCGGCCACGGTTCTACAAACTCTCGTGGTGAAAGATTATTGGAGTTTGCTGAAAAACATAAATTTGTTCTCGCTAATACACTTTATAATCACAAAAACTCTAGAAGAACTACGTGGCACGCTCCGAATGGAAGAACAGATAATCAAATTGATTACATATTGACACCTCAGAGATTTAAGTCGAGTATAATTACTACAAGTACAAAAACATATCCTGGTGCCGATATTGGCAGTGACCACGACTTTGTATTATGTAATCTCAAACTGAAATTGTGTATAAGGAAAAGAGCAATCACGAACAGGATAATATTTGATCTAGATAAACTTGAAAACGCAACTACTGTTAATGATTACAAAGTAAAACTTGATCGTGAGCTTTCGCAAGTGAAAATAAATGAAAATGATATTACTGAAACTTGCAACATGGTTGAAAAAGCTATCTTACTAACAGCGGAAAAAACTATTGGAAAATATAGGAAAAAGAAACAACCGTGGATAACACACATTATCCTTGACTTATGTGATGATATACGTAAACTCAAAGCGCTAACAAAAGTAAAACCAGAATTGAAAGACAAGTACAGACAGATAAATATCAGAATTCGTAATTTGATGAAGGAAGCAAAAGAAACATGGATCCAATCCCAATGTACTAGTATAAATGAAGACATGGCAAAGGGAAGAGTTAACAAAAAAGCTTATCAAACATTGAAAATACTCACAAAGACAACCAGACGTAAAACAATGATCATCTTAGATAAAGATAATAAGCCCGTCACTGAAAATATAGAATTGATAAAAACATGGACTGAATATTGTAAAGATTTATATAATTTTAAAATTAAACCAGACAATAATCTACTAAAACCGAATATAATGAACAACAATGAAGAATCACTCCCAATACTTGAATCTGAAGTCCGTAATGCAATTCGGACTCTTAAGAATGGGAAATCGCCAGGTCCTGATAACATTCCTGGTGAACTTCTAAAACACGGAGGTGAAAGTCTGATCAAAATATTCACCACAATATGTCAACAAATATGGAAAACAAAGAAGTGGCCAGACCAATGGACTAAATCACTTATAATACCAATTCCGAAAAAAGGTGACTCACGGAAATATTCAAACTACCGCACCCTGAGCCTTATCCCGCATGCAAGCAAAATACTTCTAAGAATAATCCTAAACCGTCTAAACCCACAAGCTGAAACAATCCTAGCAGAAGAACAGGCAGGCTTTAGAAAATCCCGAAGCACAATTGAACAAATCCTCAATTGCAGAATTCTCATGGAAAAGCACATAGAAAACAATAAAGATGTATATCACAACTTTATTGATTTTAAAAAGGCTTTTGACCGTGTATGGCATAAAGGTTTATGGCAAAGTATGTATAACTTCGGAATATCACAAGATATCATAGAAATAATAGAATCATTATATTCTAGCTATACTAGTGCAGTCCTTATCAACAATGTAACCGGGAGCTTCTTCAACACAACTGTAGGAGTCATACAGGGATGTTTACTCTCTCCAGTATTGTTCAACATCTTCCTTGAACAAATTATGATAAACACGCTCGATGAGTATACTGAGTATATATATACTTCAAATATCTCGATTGGCGGTCGAAAGATCAGCAACCTTAGATTCGCAGACGATATCGACCTAATAGCAGGAAGCAATACCGAATTACAAGACCTGACAAATCGACTAGTCGAATCTTCAAAAGCCTACGGCATGGAAATAAGCCAAGAGAAGAGCAACACGATGGTAAATTCAAAGAATAATGATAAGTGCGCTAAAATCTACATGAATGGAATACTACTCGAAGATGTAAAAATCTTCAAATATCTAGGAGCGACCCTAAAATCGGATGGAGCGTCAGGTAATGAATTACGAATTCGCATAGCTACTGCTACATCTGCAATGATAAGATTAAACATTATATGGACCAGTAAAAATATCAGCTTTAAAATAAAATTCAATTTATACAGATCGCTAGTTCTATCTATACTACTATATGGTTGTGAAACCTGGACGCTAATGTCAAATGAAGAAAAGAGGATCTCGGCATTCGAAAACAAAGCTCATAGAAGACTTCTTGAAATCAATTATCGACATATGAAAACTAATCAATATGTAAATGAGACAATAATAAAATTGGTAGGCAAATTCGAACCTCTATTGACAACCATCAAAAGAAGGAAAATGTCATACTATGGGCACATATGTCGCCATAATAGTTTGGCAAACACTATCATGCAAGGAAAAGTTGAAGGTGCAAGAAGCAGAGGTCGCCCAAAGAAAGACTGGATGTCAAACATCACTCTGTGGACAAACAAGTCGTTAGATGAACTGTTTGAGAAGACGAGGGATAGAGACATATGGAGAAAAGTTGTTATTGTTGCAAGCAACATGATTCCCCCTACGATGCATGCGTCACGGGATTAAAAGTAAGTAAAAGTAAGTTGGTATACATCAATACTTAAATTCTATATTTTCTTAACATGTATATAACTAATAGCTCCTTAATATACTTTAACCAAACTAAATTATATATTAATAATATTGAATTTAATACAATAAAATATACAATATACCTGTATTGTAACTAGTTCATGGCGGTATTTCAAATAGTAGTAGTTTATCAAAGTATATATAGTAGTAGCAAAGATTTTCCGAAGGAAAGATATAACACTTACGCGAAATCGTGTAATTCGAATTTGTATACAAAATACCCTGGTGCCACCTATAGCGGGTTACTTTTAGGAACTATGCGTTGTTTATAATGTAAATTCGTATTTAACTATACACTTTTAAAATGTTAAATAATTTGCTTTAAATTAATATTTATATAATGAAAACTAAGTGTTCATTACTAATATATAACAAACAAATATGATATGTATGTTTTAAATGCTATAAGTATATATTTAGTGAGTAAAAGTTAATTTATATTGCATGTAATTTAATAGAGCAATGAAAACATTGTTGTATGCAAACAGAGCCGAACCTAAATCTATTTCAGTGATTTCGATACTACTGCTAGCAGCGGTTGGGGCTATTACTAAATTACGTTGCATGCATAGGGAGTGTCATATCTTTGCTTCGCAAAATCTTTGGTAGTAGTTTACCATAGTTTAATGTGATATCTTAGTCTATAATATTTTAGTAGATGTATTGCTTTATTATTAATATATAGAATTTTAAAACTAATTGTATAAGTATTATATAGTCAATTATATCACTGAAGATTATGATGAACAAATAATTGCTTGCATTCATTAACTCGAGAAGTTCTATAGACGGAACAGAGCGAAGAAAAATCATTGATTTCTACATACATTTGAAATTCTTAAAAAGGTTATTATTGAGATAAGTATAAATCAAAAAGAATCACATATATATGTAATTGTTAGAGATAATTGTATGATTTATATTTACAAGATATTTGATATCGATTATAGAATTATAAAACTAAATTCATAATAATGATTAACATCCAATTAAGACTAAATAAATAATTATGTTATAAATACGAATATGGATGTGTGGTTTATCAATTTTATTCCATATCTGCTAAATTCATTTTTCATATCTTTATAAAGTTAAATATATCACTACTATGAATAGATTAACAAATTCAATAATTTAAGACATTTTTATAAATGTTATAGAAAATAATCTTGTAATAACTAGTTTAATTTAGCTGTAATATGGATTATAAATTATAATTTATAATAGATATTACATATATATATATAGATAATATATTATTATAGTATAAATATTCATAATTATATTAATTATTTTTCATTATATAAATAATAATTATCTATTCAATCTGTGTAATAATCATACTTATTATATATGATTTTATATATTATACATATATATATATATATATGTTCAATTGGAATATTTAGCTACAAAGTTTTCTAAAAATAAATGTGTTTTTATCTTCTTCATAATTAATATTTAAATAATATTTTTAAATTTAAAATACATATAATTATGATTATGTAGTCATTTACAATTATTTATTAATTAAAATAATGTAAATATAATTTATCCGATAATATCTTATAATTAATATATTTAATTAATGGATATATATTATGATGTATAATAAAGTGGTTTTTTAAAATTTTTTATTCACATGGTACTGTATTAATTGCAGCATTTATAATAATAAAACAAAGAAATTGTAATAATCAGATATATCAGATATCTTTATCTAATAAATAATACAAAAATACTTTGGTTTTTCAATAAAATTAATAATTGGTTCCTATTAATTTTGTATAAAATAAAGTGAAAATCAATCACAGACTAATTTCTGAACACTAGAGCACGATTGTACACATAAATGTTCAGAACATTTAAATGTACCAATAATAAAGGGCGAGATAAAACTCAACGAGATCTCTATATAGGAATATTCTACAACATGGCGTTATAAATCTTCATCGTCGGTCAAAGATTCGTATTGACTTGACATAAGGGGTTGGGCATGGGGTTTACACAGTGGTGCTTGAGTGGATAGATTTCCAGTGATTCCTCCAGTATATCCATATCTATATCTTTGATTATCTTGTGAATTTAATGATGGTTTCCTAAGAATAATATGGATATACTATATGGATATACTATATGTAAATAGTTATTAAAATATAATTAAGTAATAACTAACCAATAATCACTTTGAATTAGACCTATCTTTTTAATTGGTTCAATATTATTTTGTATATTAGTAGATAAAATCGATGTTGGTATTATAATTTGTGGTGGACTATTAGTAGCAGCTTCATCTATAACCATTTTATCTGATTCAGGACTATCTGAAACTGATGTCAGCGGGGATGTGTTCCATTGATAAGCATTACTAGCATCTTTTATAGGAGTAATTGGTATCGTAACTGGCATCGTTGGTATCATTTCTTCTATTCGATTCATAGCAAGGAACTATAAAATAATTTTTTATTATTATTATCCTTTAATGATTTAGAATATTAGTTTTAAAATTTTTAATTTTACCAAATATATTTAATAAAAGTACATATAATTTTTAAATTAATATATTGTACAAAAAAGTGAATAAGAAAAAAATACAAAATTATTATATTTATTAAATTTCTTAAAAATTCACAAATTGTTCCCAAAAAAATAATATAATTTAAATTAGAGATTAATAAAAGTACTATTTAAGATGTAAGTGGATATCGCACTGTGATGCCATTTTATCTATTTTAAATGTAGCAGATAGGAAATGTAGTGTTATTCAAAATAACTATGAATATTGTATGAATATATTTATTATATGAAATTTAAACATTATAAGATTCTAAGATTATATAATACTACAATATACAAATAAAACTCTAATATATAATGTTCATATTTTATATAGAAATTACATAAATATTACAATTTAATTTTTTCATTTATTTTTCAAATACAATATAATTTCAATACATATATAATAACAAATTGTATATACAAATAAAAAAACTACCTTTATTCTTATAATTTTATTTATAAATAGCATGAAAAATTAGACGGATATTCATATTGAGACAGCCTTTAGAAATTGAAATTAATAGGTATATAATAAATAATTATTATGAGTAAATTGTATTAAAAGTTTTTCAATTATAAATTCAATATATATTGCATTTTAATACATAAAACACATTATTTTATATTTATTACGTTTATATATGCATATACAAGTAAATAAATTATTATATATATACCAAAGATTTTGCGATGAAAAGATATAACACTCCTTATCTACGCAATGTGATTAGTATTCATACATCCTGCTGCTAGCAGAAATCGAAATCGATTTAGGTTTCCCACGATTTGCATACTATGTTTTCATTGCTCTATTAAATTACATGCAATATATATTAGCTTTTACTCGTCACATAGAATTTAAAACCAACATATCCTATTGCTTCGTTACATATTAGTAATGAACACTTAGTTTTCATAATAAAAATAATAATTTAAAGTATATTACTTTTCATTTTAAAAGTGCATAGTTTGATACGAATTTACATTATAATCAACACATAGTTCCGAAAATTGACCCTATATAGGTGGTGCTATTGGTTTTTGTGTACAAAATAGAATTAAACGATTTCACAAATTTTTATACCTTAGAAAAATATTTGTGTATACTAATATACTAATATTTATAAAATTAACAATAATGGAGAATATTAAATATAAAATTATCAATTATAGCATCATTTATAAAAATATAAATAATTGAAAATGTTAAAAACCTTTTTAGAATTAGTATCTTCATTTCTCTGTATTGCATCTAATGAAGGTGTGTTTGAAGAAGATCTTGAATTTGGTTCAGTTTTATTATCTATATAGACAATTAAAATAATAAATATCTTGATTGTATATAAAGAAATTATAATAAATGTAATATAAATGAAAATATTAATTAAAAAAAATAAGTTAAAAATCCATTATAAAGTATAATAAAATAATTATTCTATATTATTAATTTAAATAATCTGATATACTTACAAGGTTTAGTTAAGAGAGAAGTCACTGTTTGATGCGATGCAGCCAAAGTTGAACAATTAGAATTTGAATCAGATAACATTAAATTAAAAAAATCCAATGGATCTGCGGCTTTAAATATAATTATTATATAAATAATAATTGATATATATATATATATATTAAATTAATTAGTTAATTTTAATACTTTAATGATATTTTATAAACTATATATTTTCTTGTAATATAAAAACTTACTATTTATAGTTGGAGAATTATTCGAAGATAGATGTAAACTAGATACTTCATGAGGAGAATTTTGTAAGGATCTTTGTTCAGGCTGAGTTGTTTAATTATCATTAATTATTTTCTATTAAACAATGTATTTATACAATATCAACTTACCAGTTTATCATTTTTTCTCATTGCTTTCTTAATAGTTTGTCCAATTAATCCACCAACATTTTGTGTAATTTCATTTCTATTTAATATATGAATATTTATGATATTATAATTAGTTTAATAATATTAAAAGAAATCTCACGTTTGTGAATGAAGACTCGATCTAGAATCTTCACTTTGCAAACTTGGAGAAGCACTTATACGATTAACAACTGTATTATTTACATCTTTTGAATTATTAGCACTTTCATTGCTGGATTGTGACATAAAGCTACGCATTTGTGCAGTTGTATTAATTCGACTAGTGGATTGTTCTTGAGATGAAGAATTAGAAGAAGTTGAAGATCGCTTGGGTCCATGAATGTAATCTTGAATAATAATAGAATCTATATGTTCTCCCAATGTTACAGTCCTTACTTTTGGATCTAAAATTTAATAATATTATTAATGTTTAAATAGTTTTATTCGTATTCATAATTATGTATTCAGGCTCAGATCTAGCAAAGTGAACAAATATATATTAACAGATTATAAAAATTAGAAATTATATGTAATTATTTAAAAAAAATCTAAAATATATATTGTTAATTATATTCTATAAATCATGGTGATTATACAAAATAATTAATTTAATATTAAATTCATGTTTTCTTATCATTTTCATATAGTACTAAGACATATTTAAAACTGATATAAAAAATATTTATAAATTAAATTATTTAAATAACCTTCAGGTATTTCAGATTTAGGTGTATTTGGTCTAGAAGATATTTGTTTTGCAGATACAGATTTTAGAGGAATTTGTGATGAATTTGTGATAGATGTAGAATTATCAACAATACTCATAGCAACATCATAACGACGTTTCTGTGGAGGTAGTAATGGCGGAGGACGATATGGCTTCGTAGTTGGTACAGGAGATGTAACTATTATTTGATTGAGTTAGGTAATAATAGTTTGCTATGAGATTATTATGAGCAAACCTGTCTTAGGAGTTTGACGAATAATTGAATTAGTACTATTATTAGCAGGGGTATTCGTTGGTTTTGTGATAGCTATTGTTTGATGTATTTGAGATGTAATAATAGCATCTATTAAGGAAGCAGCAGTATATAGTTTATGTTGAGATGAATCTTCATTTGTATCAGTTTTAGTAATCGTAGAAACTCTACTTTGCACAGGTGCTGATTGTCCAATAGTAGGAGATGGCTGAATATTTATAATATTAAATATAATGAATAGTTTATAAAAAATAATATATATATTTAGTGAATGATTAAGAACAAACCGCTGTAACCCTAGAATGATGCTTTTGGCTAGAAGGAACTGCAGCTCTACTCGTAATATCATGATGCCCGTAGTGTTGAATAGATTGACCCTCAGGGTAACGTAATGTCTTATTCGTAGGCCATTCATTTTGCTAATAAATATAAACATTTAAAATAACAATAACTAAATTAGCTATGTGAAGATACCTTGAATGTAGATTCTCTATGTTGTTCTCTTGTAGGCCATGATTGACTATTAGAATAGGAAGTATTATCATCTCGACCATGTAAACGAGATAATGAACGATTATTTAATGGAGAAGCACTTAATCTTGATGAAGGAGATTTATGCTTGTTAGGGGATAGTGAATTACCGCCATACATCGAAGGAGCACTGTTAATAATAATATATCAATAATTAGCTTAGGATATATTATAATATTAATATATCAATAACCTATTAGCAACTTTAGTTAGGGCATCAAATGCTCCATTACCAGATCGCGATGCTGTATTATTTATCATCGCTAAACGTTGTTGTTCCTTCTCAGCCCTTCTATGAGCTTCAATAATCACACTAGCACCAGCTGCTTGAGATCCTAATTAACACAGCATAATCAACATATAATCACAATAATGATGAATATATTACTATATTTACCTGGTTGAGTATTAGGAGATTGAATAACATTATGTCTTTGCTGCATGGGAGATGGGGGTTGCCTATTCGAGGGCCATTGATTATGTGGGTCCATGGGTGTAGATAAATGAGGACTAGGTTGAGACTGAGTAGATGACTGATAGTTCACATTATGAGGAGTGGGTTGAGGAGGGGCTGGTATAATATCACGGGTATTTCTATCTGTTCGATGGTGTAAATCATGAGCCACTTGCATTCCATGTGCAGTCAGGTAATCTCCCATTAAAGTAGCATGATTCGATTTACTTAGTTGATGTTGCTGTACTTCTATTAAATTATGCAATGATTAAATACTATAATGAGAAACTCTTATACAAACCATTAATACTGGTATATTGAGCTAATTGTGCCGCTTGTAATGCACCAGGTGGAATATTAGGAGCTCCTCTCGGATAAATTTGTTCCATGGCTGCCTATATTGAATATAAATGATGTGTTATCATTTGTTATACATTATTATTTATAACACGTACCTGCATATATTGCATTTGATTAACGGCATCGGTTCCATATAATGCCATCCTTTGTTCCATTAAACCATTTCCATATCTTGCAAATAATACTGGATCAATATAATTAGATAAAGAATTAGCTTGTTGAGTGATAGGAGCAGAAGAAGCTGGATGGATAGTATTAGATGGTACCGAAGCAGTACCCATACTAATGGAACCACCTGGTCTTTGCATCTGTATAGGATGCTGGGCAGCAGTTCCATGAGTTATAGAGCCTCCTACTGCGGCTGCGGCTGCTGCTGCTGCTGCTGCATTCATATAAGCAGATGTATCATTTGCAGTTAAGTCCTTCATATGACCATTATTAATACGTGTATTATGTAGTTTATTCTTAGGAGATGATTGCTGTATACGGAATCGCTGTTCATATTCTCTAAAAGCATTATGAGCCTCTTTTACTTGGGCATTAGCTTGACTTGATAGACTATTACTACGCCAGGATAGATCTTGTGGAATATCTGAGGATTTCGTACTAATTGGAAAGTGTCCATGATCTCTTTGCTGCATGTGGCTCATCATACTAAGAGGGGATATAGATCTTGTAGATGGGTTCTGATTATATTTTGGAGTGGTATCAGCAGTAAGTCTAGGTGAAGAAGAATGATTATGATATTGTAAATCAACTTGTAAATCCTTTCTCGAATCTGTTTCTATATATTGTAATAATTATTAAAAGTTATTATAATTAATCAATTTATATACTAACTTCTTACAAAGGGACTTGATGTTCTACTTACAGAAGGAGTTACCGAAGGATTCAGAAGATTTCTCACAATAGTATTATTAATTAAATCACCAACACAAGCAGGTGAAGTTCTTCTCGAGTGTATAATCTAATAAATATATATATATGTATTATTATTCATATAAGTTAATAATAATATTATATAACAATTTAATAAATATAAATTATTTTTTTAAATGAATAGATATGATATTGAAACTGGATAATACAATATAACTCATTTACTAACAATTTAAATGACCTAATAATCTGGCATAAATATTAAAAAGGTTAATTTATATTTTTAATTGGAACTATGATTATAGACAAGGTTGCTGGGAAGGAGACTAGTAATACATATATTTAATTATATACTAACCGAATTAGAATTATCTTGAAGTGATGGCAATTTTGCAGGCTGCTTTATTACAGACGTTATAGATAATGAATCTTTATTAATACCTATAGTATATTAAAAAAATATTAATTGAATATAATTAAAATTAATTAAAGAATTTACCTGACATGATTGCAGTATTTCCAGATAATACTGAATCTGTATCAGAACCACTATTTCCATCATCATCGTCATCATCATCATCACTTGTCCTACATATATCATCTTCACTGGCTGCAGTCAATGTTGATGTCGTAGACTCACACATGGATACCGTACGCCGGTCTATATTTACCTATTACAAAACATATGTATTTTAATCATATTAATCATACTATTAAATACAATTATGTTATTATAAAAAGCAACTTCAATCCATTATTTCAACTGTGAATAACTTTAATATTGAGTTATATAAATTGTTATTATAAATATTTAAAGGATTATAAATAAGTTATTATTAAATATAAATTATATAATTACACATGATTAATATTTGATTATAGAATTTATAGAATTTATATATTACAATCTATAAAATTATATTTATTTATAAAAATAGTTGTACAAATATTTATTTATAAAATGAATAATACCTTATGTTGACTATTAAATGTATCAATAAGATCTTCAAGATGATATTTCGATTGATAATTGTAGTAGAAGTTTTTACACTGCGATATACTTTTACTTCCTATACTATTTGCTATTGCACACCAATTTCTTCCAAATTCCTTAAAACCTATTTGTGTTATTGTTTTTTTCTCATAATTTTATATGTAATATTTTCATTAATTTGTATTCATATATATATATATATATATATATATATAGTATTAATCTATACAATTATTAATTTATTTTTTAAATTATTTACAAAATATGAATAATTAGATATTAATATATTTTACCATACAATAATATATATTAACCTTGTTTAGCTAAGTTAATTTCTTCTTCGGTCCATCTTGGAGTTTCAATAATATCTTTAGATGAGGAATTCATCAATTCATTGTCATTATGAATAGATGATATTAATCTAGTTATTCTATTAAAGCAGGCAGGACAGCATTTTGTTATACTTTCAGTAATATCTATAATTATTGTTATTAATAAATACATATTGAATGTAATTATAAATGAAAATACTTACAAAGATCGTTAAACAGTCTTTCTTTATAGGGTGATGATAACTCAAACAGTTTCGAAGGCAATAATTTTAATCGCTTTACTTTATGTTTAGCAGTTCGACATTTTGGCATAGGACAAAGTTTAATATGATGTCTTGATTTTCTATTATTAGAACATGTGATACATGTGATATCTTTATTCACAATTGTAACAGTAGGATAAGATGTTTTACTATCTTCCGGAATCTTGTTGCAAACTGAACATGTAGATGTTACCGACTTTGCTTCATCGGGTAAACCATTTGTTAATATAGGAGAAGTACAAGTAATAGCTGGGTTATGGGTTGGAGTAATTATTGTTGAAATAGGAATAGAGTCATCTGTTATTAAGTCTTTAAATATTTTATTTTCAATAGGTTTATTAGGTGAATTGGAACATTGCCTGTAGAAATGGATGAAATAAGGTATATATTTTAATAATCAGTAATTGAATACAAACTTGTATGGTTTACAGATAACAAGAGGTGATGAAGATCTATGCTTATCTCTTGCTGATATTAGTGTATATGTGAAATTTTTAATAGAGGAAACGGGAAAATATTCATCTTCATCAATATTAACATCATCTTTATCATTACCTACCTATGAATATATATATACATATATAATTATATAAATACATTTTTTTTTATTAAAAATAAATAATATATGAATATATTAGTAAATACAACCAAATTTAAAATATTTAATATATTATTTAGAACAAATATAGATAAATTAAATAATTATTACTGTTATTATAATTATAATGAATTATATATGGTATAATACTTAATATATATATATATATACACACCATATACAAATACAACTATATATTTATATAAAGTATTACTTATTTATTTACAAACATTATTAGATCCTTTGCCAAATTTACGCTTTCGAACAGTATTCCTTCTGATTAATTGTTTATATCCAATTGTCTTTTTACTTCTATAATAATAAAGTACACAGTCTGAAGAACTCTGAAAAAATGTAAATGCAAAATTATTTAATTTAGAATTACCAAGGACAGGACATTTGATTAATTAGCTTAATATTAAGGACTATAATCTCTATAATGGTAATTTGTTGTACTCCAATAGATACTAGATATAAATACTTTTTAAGTGTTACATTTAATTATATTTGAATGATTTAAAAAATACCAGATGCTATTTATTTGTAAATAAAAATAAATTAATTTATAATTGTGTTGAAGGATTTTTTTCTATATTATTCATATTAAACTCTAAACAATATAATGTGTATTACATTATATTAACATTTTAATATAATCATAATTGAAATCATTAATTTAAAAATAAGTCTTTGAATTGATTTGTATATCAAATTCAAATGCATATTCCTGAATAATTATAGATAGATAGATCAAAAGTGTATTGAATTACTGGTTATATATAAAGAAAGTTATAATTATATATAAACATATAATTATATAACATATATAAACAAATATATAAATGTGATAACAGTAAGAAAAAACGAAACGATACAAAAAAACAAGAAATAAACGGAGAAGTAAATTAAAAATAAAACATTGGATTATACTAGCCGTTGAATTATGCTATATAATAAAACACTGGATTGTAAAATATAAGTTTTAAAACATTAACAGACTGTTCTTGAAATTACTATATATATATATATATATTAATAGAATATACTTATTAATTTACTAAATATAATTATTATATTTTAAAAACCTTTTTAGGAATTGAATTAGCTATCAAACTAAATTGCTTTGGATGTTGTATAAATTTATCTTTAAATGTTCTTTTTTCTTCCTCAGTCCAAATATTAATAAGTTTTCTATTCATGTGAGCTTCTTTTGCATCTTCCCATATTAAATTGGTACTTATATATGCACGGTCCTGTTGTTCTTTCGGTAACATAAGAGGCGGAATAATAGCATATGTACGGATCTTTTTCTCCTCTTCCTAAAAAACAAATTTATATATTATATACTTTTTAAAAATATCATAATATACAATATATGTTTATAAAATAGCATACTTAGTTAGGAAGTTAATTATATTTATTATTAATTATTTTAAAGGTATAATAATTGCACAAGATTTATATAAAATGTATATATAAAAATCATGTATGATGTATCATATTATAATTATATATACTTGACTTAATAAATTGAACAAATATTTATATAAATAATATCAAGTCTATTTATAATTAAATTATCATAAAAGAAATTTAAAAGTATATTATAATAAGTATAATTTACTTATTTAAACCTCTTGTACATGAAGACCATCAACAATTTGGTCTAACTCAGCTTCTGTTCTAGCATAACTACCAACTCTTTTCTTTGTTCCTATCCTAGTAGTCAGTCTTTGTTTATCTTCCCTTTGTTTTTTTATCTCTGGAAAAACTTTCTCAAATAATTCCCTATACTTTATATCTCTAGCCCTATATAAATATATATATATATATATATATATATATATATATATATATATAGATATATCTTATGAGTTTGGTAGACATTATTTGAACAATAATATAGAATTGGTAAAACAAATATTTGGTTTTTGGACAATTTTGTGTCTACCAAATTGTTAAAGCAATAAGTTATCAATTTCATCATAAAATGTTATTATTATATTATATAATGCTGAAATATCATTCTATATATATATATATATATATATATTGTATGCAATTTTGTACTTATTTAGTAGACACTTATATTTTAGTACCTATTTTCACTGAAAAACATTATTTTAATGGATATATATTTTTAGGGAATTTATGGATCTATATATTATATTAATTTAGAAATATATATATTTAATAAAAATATACTATTTATATATATATTTAATAAAAATATACTATTTTTAATTAAATATCACATTCAACTGTGAATTGATAAATAAAAAAATGAATCATCATCATATTAATACTATATATTAATAATACTATTATTTTTTTAAATAGGTAAATATATTAATTATTTATGTCTACCAAATAGATATCTGTATGTAATCCTAAATTATCTACAAATACCATATCATTTATATTAAAAAAGATTTGGTAGACAATATATTTGTATATAATTTATAAAAAATGTAATAATATATTATTGAAGAGTATTATAATAATGAATTACAATATAACATTTCAGATTTATTTCTATTATTTAAAAT
Source organism: Osedax fenrisi (assembly GCA_964019155.1). Lineage (NCBI taxonomy): Eukaryota > Metazoa > Annelida > Polychaeta > Sabellida > Siboglinidae > Osedax > Osedax fenrisi. Next base: position 59,308,124 of record OZ025241.1, on the reverse strand, counting down.
AAAAATGTATAAGTCAACCAATTAAGTACCTTTTACATTTTTACCAAACCCTTAACATATTACTATATATATATATATATATATATATATATATATATATATATATATATATATATATATATATATATATATATCTTTGTATGATTCATTTATATTACAAACCTTTTCTTAGATTCATTCTTTTCAAGTTTTTGTTGCCACTTTGATAATGAATCATTATAATTTTTCTCAAGATACTTTTCCTATAAAATATAAAAATGATGATTCGTTGAAAATGTTATTAATTGATAAATATTTCTAGTATTAATAAACAAACCCTGATTTTATTTTTTTTCTGTTGTTGTTTAAAATATAAAATTAAACGTTTCTTAAATGTAACAAATCTATAAATAAATATAGTAATATTAATAAATATTAACTATTACACGAAATACATACTTTCTCATATTATTGTGGTATACTTCATTGTCACAAGGTTGATGGTAAAGAGGCTGTTATATAAAATAAATATGATATAAATGTGTTTAATAATAAATATGTTTCTCAATTGAATATTACTAACCAAAATAACGGAATCATCAATACCGGTACCACTTAATAATTCTTCTCTGGCTTGAGAAGCTAATTTCTGTTTCAAATTAGAATTAATAAAATTAATATCTATAAATATAATTAATTATTTTTACTAACTCTATTTTCAGAATATATAATTTCAATGGTTGAACGATCACTTGTGAATGAATCATCATTAGAAAAAATACGTGGAGAGAATTTACACAATTCCAACTGGTGTTGTTTACGACGTAATTTTTTAAGTTCTAATTCTAAGGTATTGATATTCACATCCATCTTATTCATTGTATCTAGGAGATCTTCTTTCTCTTGCTTTGTTTGGTTATATACAGCATCTCTTTTTATTTGTTTAGGATCATCAGGAGTGGGAGAAATTGCTTCAACTTGTGGTATATACATAGGTTCCTATAAATATAATTAAATATAATATAAAAATAATTATAGCTGTTTTAATAAATTGTACTTACCCTCTTGATATGATTTGAGGTCTCAACATGTAATGGTTTATCATATTGAAGAGAATAACTGCTATGACCCATCAGATTATTTGGAGATGCGAGCATACCTGGCATATTCCTATGTTGAGATCTTGATGCACTCTCAGATATATGTCTCATCTGTATTTAATTAAATATTATATATTAATAAATATAGAATATATAAAATTATATTTGATTATAAATATTTATATTTCTAAAATGATATTAATAAATCAAAATCTAAAGCTGTGACTAGCTATTTCTGTACATATAAATATTATACATATTCAGCAACATAGATTTTGTTATTTATAGAATTATTAATTTTTGATATCTAGGATATAATCATAACATTTATTGTTTTAATAATGTTATATACATTATTTGATAATAATATTTTATTATAATATATGAAAATGTATTTTTAAAATATAAAATCAAACAATACAATGAAAATATTATTAAAAGTAGGTAAAGATATATTTATAACATATATTGTATATTCTATTAGTCAAATATATCTAAGTACTAGTAGAAAAATAAAAGTACATTATCAAATTTTAAAGAATCAACATTAAATATAAGATCTTAAATTAATATAAATATAATAGTTGTTCTTAAATAAACATATTTTAAACCAATATAATAATTAATATATTTTAATATGTATCATTAATAAACTAACAATATAACATAACTAGTAGGTTATATTATATTTTGTAAAAATGAATATCAATTAATTTTAAACTGTTATATATACTCTATATAACGAATATTTGTTTACTTCATGCTGAATTTATTAAATATCTATTATATATAAATTCAAAATAATTCTTAAATAAGTGTTAGTAGTTTATAGATTAAAATTCTGTTATGTATTATGAATCAACGTATAAATATATTAAAAACTAACATGAATATAAACATGTATATATTCTACAATATAATACCTATAATGTATGTGATATTCAAATAGATTGTCATAAAGGAATTAGTTTAATGGATTAAGGTATCTAGATTTGCATAATGATTTATGACATGCAGTATTTATATATCTATATTCATGTCTATTATTTGAAAGATTTTAGCTATATGTATATAAATATATATGTCTACTATAATGATGATGATTACATTATAAATAAATTTGATATATCATTTGAGATAAATATGATTTTTAATTTAAAATTGGTTATAAGTTTGTATAGTTCATTGTATATTGATGAAGTTTGTATACATAATATTGAATTATATATTATATATATTTCTATTAAGAAAAATGCTTTAAATTTATTATTATCAATATGTAAATTATATATACTATAAATACTATTAAAAATGTATATAAAATAGATATATTTTAATATTATTTAGATAATAATTGTGATATTAAAATAACATGATTTCTAAATTAAACATTTGTGCCTAATTAGTATCCTTGATAAAATTAATTTTGTATATTTTAATGGTATAATATTAATATATATACAATATATAATTTACACTCAATATAAGGGACACAATGTTGAATATTTTAGAATTAAGAGTTCCTTGAGAATTACATGCATTGCATTTTAATTATTATTTATGCAATAAGGATTATTAACAAATGTTTTTAATCAACTAAATTTAAATGAACTTATTACTATCTTTCATTTTTTTAATATACGGATATAATATATAATTAATAAATATATGCAATAATTAAATAGAGCAATCATAAAGGATAATAATGTATCTCTTTATTCAAATGATCAATATAAAATAAATGAAAAGTATTTTCAATATTATAATAACATAATTTCAATAAGTTAATAAAATAGTTTAACATATATGTATGTTTCTTTGTGAAAGTTTTTAATAAATGAATTTATATATGAATATAAATATGTTCATTTAATTTATTAATATTATTAACATTACTTTTAATATTTTCATCAATATCAAAATACATTTTTTATATTGTTTATGCATTATTTTGGTGATTTCATATTATGGTAATTACAAATTATAAATAACAATTGCTTCTTGAAACAAATAAATTCTCTTATTTACCATTTGTATATGGTAAGAAATATAACACGATAGAAACAAATCTAAAAATATCAAAATACATTCTTAATGGGTGACACTATCAGTAATATGATGTTCGAAAAATAGAAAATGTATTATTATTGCCATATATACATAATAAATAGTTATACCAAAGATTTTCCGAAGGAAAGATATAACACTTACGCGAAATCGTGTAATTCGAATTTGTATACAAAATACCCTGGTGCCACCTATAACGGGTTACTTTTAGGAACTATGCGTTGTTTATAATGTAAATTCGTATTCAACTATACACTTTTAAAATGTTAAATAATATGCTTTAAATTAATATTTATATGATGAAAACTAAGTGTTCATTACTAATATATAACAAACAAATATGATATTTATGTTTTAAATTCTATAAGTATATATTTAGTAAGTAAAAGTTAATTTATATTGCATATAATTTAATAGAGCAATGAAAACATTGTTGTATGCAAACAGAGCCGAACCTAAATCTATTTCAGTGATTTCGATACTACTGCTAGCTGGGGTTGGGGCTATTAATAAATTACGTTGCATGCATAGGGAGTGTTATATCTTTGCTTCGCAAAATCTTTGGTTATACACAGCAAAACCGTGACACGGGCAAGCATTTTACGGATAGTGTGAACACCCATTAATAAAGTATATTCCTTATAATGAGAGACAGCTATATATATTTATATATATATATATATATATATATATATATATATATATATATATATATTTATATATATATATATATATATATATATATATATATATGTGTGTGTATGTAGATAATGGTAAAATATTATTTTATAATAACTATATTATTATGAATAATATTCAAAAACCCGGGTAAAATTATTAATTTAACTCTATAATTATAACTTCATATTAAAATAAACAATAACAAATATTATAAAATAATATTTATAATTCAAAAGAAGTTATAACAATTAATAGTATAGTATCAATATAATAATTTTATTGTAATATAAAAATATTCTATTATATAAATTGAATTGAAATTTGTAATGACCTATATACTTTAGTGTGCATATTTAAATATACCCATTATATACTAATAATATACATCATATAATTTTCATTAAATATAATATATAGTATCAAATAAAATAGATATATAATTAATTTGTTCGGCATGCATAAACCTAGGCGTTTTGTTTACCTAATAAACTATATATTATTACAATTATTATTAATTAAAATTGATTAAATTGTTAGTTTAATATAACCAAAGATTTTGCGAAGCAAAGATATAACACTCCCTATGCATGCAACGTAATTTAGTAATAGCCCTAACCGCTGCTAGCAGTAGTATCGAAATCACTGAAATAGATTTAGGTTCGGCTCTGTTTGCATACAAAAATGTTTTCATTGCTCTATTAAATTACATGCAATATAAATTAGCTTTTACTCACTAAATATATACTTATAGCATTTAAAACATACATATCATATTTGTTTGTTATATATTAGTAATGAACACTTAGTTTTCATCATATAAATATTAATTTAAAGCATATTATTTAACATTTTAAAAGTGTATAGTTAAATACGAATTTACATTATAAACAATGCATAGTTCCTAAAAGTAACCCGCTATAGGTGGCACCAGGGTATTTTGTATACAAATTCGAATTACACGATTTCGCGTAAGTGTTATATCTTTCCTTCGGAAAATCTTTGATATAACCATGAAACTATATATATATATTATATGTATTAATTTCTTACTTATGGTATTTTATATTTTTTGAACCTAATTTTAATATTAATTTACATAATAAATATATACTGCATGAGGACTTTAAAATGATTTTAATATGATTTATATATATATATATATATATATATATATATATAAATTATGGTTAAAAGATATTACTTTAAATTATAAGTATTATGATTAAAAATCAAGTAGGATCCTACTATTTTAAAATCACTAAAGCATATTCTATATGTTTATATGTGAATAATAGCTAACATTTAATGGATGATTAATCTTATGAGATTGAACTACAGCTGGAGGAAGTAGGTGTTGAGGTGGTTTTACCAGGTGAGGATGTTGTGCTGATATCGGTAGTGATGGAGGTCTATGATTTCCTTGCGGTTCATATCTGTATAAATAACATATAAACATGATAAAATAAGAACATAATTATTAGGTATATATATCTAGAAACCTATCTCGTTTCAGTGATTGCTGGCTGGGAGCAGCAGCGGGAGGTTGAGGATGATGGGAGGCAGATTGCAGGGGTTGATGATGATGAGGAGAAGGTTGCACTTGAGAATGATGAGAAGCTGTTGGAGGTATAGGAAGATGGGAGGCTGAAGGTGGTGCTGGAAGATGGGATGCAGTAGTAGGCTGAGTGAGATGGGCAACTTGTGCAGCATAATGTAATCTTTGTATATCTTGTATAGTTGATACAGAAACAGCTAAATTACCACCAGGGCCAGCAAAACGTTGTGCCTGTAAAATAAATGTTATTATATATATACACACTATGTTATTTGAGGTATGAAATATAAGAAATAGGCTAAATTTAGACTATGTATAATAATACTAGCTGATGTTATCTATAAATACATAATGAGAAAAATATATTATGATGCACAATATAGTGAATGTAGAGTATAATATAGAGTATATTATATAGATGTATATTGTGTGAGTAAATCTAATGATTTATTTAAATTATCTCATACAAAGTCCATTATAGATGTAATATATATACATGGCTATATATATATATATATATATATATATATATATATATATATATATACAGAAAAGCATATAATATATACTATGATATATGTTTAAGTTAGGCTTAAGTATATAATGATATTATATATGTGAAGATATATAATTGTAATTATATAATTAAACAAATAGATAATTGAATAAGCTTATATAATATATATTACTTACATAGACTATAGACTTAAATAGTTATCTGTTAATAAGTTATCTGATTATACACAAATATAATTTTAAACTAATGATAACATTAACCTTTACTAATCATATAATACCTAAATAAGTGAAATAAAACCTGTGATGGTGATGCAGCAGATTGATGATTTCTTCTGAATTCATTATTTTGTCTTTCATTGGGTATATTCTGCTATAATTTAAATATTATTCGTTAAATTATATATTATTTCTATATTCTTATTTTATATTATTTTAATGATAACATGGTTACAATATATTACTTTAATTTTTTATAACACATTTCCAACAATATATATACGAGTATATTGGAAAATGTATGGTGTAAATTGAAGAAAATGAATATATATATATATATATATATATACATACATATGCATGAACATATGAACATATTTGTGTATATGCATTCATGCAAAATTACTATATATATATATATATATATATATATATATATATATATATATACATACATACATACATATGTATGAACATATGTTTGATATATCACTCATGCATACTTATCTTTTCATATAATATAATGTATAATAGAAGTAAACAAATTATATTTATCACCAGAGAATGTACTAGATATTTGAAAAAAAACTCAAGATATAATTATATATATACACTATTTGTAATACATATCCACACACACACAAACACACACATACATAGACACAAACACACATATACATAGACACACACATATATTGACACACACACATATATATACACACACACACATACGTACACACACACACACACACATATATATATATATATATATATATATATATATACACACACACATATACATACAGTGTTTTACATTATGTCATGTACACACACACATACAGCACATGTATAACTTATGTATATATATATATATATATATATATATATATATATAAATATATTGATTTATTTAACATATATTTGTATAATAATCAATGTATGAAGAATTCTACTATCATTTTATTAATGAATAAATATTGTTATAATATATGCCACACAGTATTTATAAACATGATTGGTGTCTAATAATAATATATGACCACATTATATAATAAAACAGGTAGTAACGAATATGCAATAGAAAACCATGTATTTTCACATTGTGATATCGTATATAATAGTATTACATAATGAAACACAAAACCAATAATTACAGTGGTCGTACATATACATCGATCAATACAATATTATAATATACGCGTATATTATAAGCGTATATAATCCGGTAGGTCTATATATAATTTAGCCGATATGTAGATATGAATCAAGCCTTTAGAATTATTGCATTCATGCAGTTTCTATACAATATATTGAATGCAATTCACTGAATATAATATAGAAGCGATACGTTATTCAGTAAGGTGAAAATATCGATTAATATTATTGTAGGATTGTAGGTTGAATGCAAGATTCACAATACTATTTATTATAATATAACACATGAACTTATTTGTAATGAATATATATATATATATATATATATATATATAATTTAGTAAAAGAAGATATATAGATATAAATATATGAGATGGGTAAAGAAAAACATAATTAAATACAATATTTAATAATCAGTACCTGTATACATAATATAAGTTATACACAATTAACACAATAACAACTTTATATTATAATAATACACAATTGTGTATTATAATTAAATATATACTATATATATAAAATATATTATAAATAAGAAATTATATATATATATATATATATATATATATATATATATATATATATATAGTAAATACAATAATAAATATTAGTATAGTATATAATATAACTGTATATAATAGAGTATATCAGTTGGTCATAATCATGTTTACATTTAAAAAAAAACACTTGATATATTAGACACACTCTATGTTATATATATACTATATTGTATATTATATTATATGTGTAAAAACATACTATGATAAAGTTAATTGTTATGATATAGTTGATATATTGTATTATAAAATTTATATATAATATATTAAAAGATATAAATATATTATTAAAATATTGCTATAGTAATTGACACAGCTTCACAAAAGTACAAATATTTATATATTGCAGGTGTATTTACATTTTTTTTATTTATATAATCTTACTTATATAATAAATTACTAATATATATTAAAAATTGTCTATACTAGTCTATAATAATTGTAATATAACGTTATGAGGTATAAAGAAGGATAATAGTTACATATTTGTACTATAACATCTACTTATAAATTATTTATAAATTACTCAATTTGCAAGTAACATTTATTTGCATTAAAATGTAAACATGTATACATAGAACCTCTAAGTTAGAAGTATATACTATATAGTAGAAATATATATTATATTTTATAAAGTAATACAAATATATATTTGACAATTTTGGATATAATTTAATAGAATAGGTGTATGACATCCATGTTGACTTATATGCATATGACATACAATATTTCAAATTATTTTATATAATGTGTTTTTTATTAAAAAGGTACGAATTCAACCAAATACATATATGATGTTAACTCAATTACTAAAGTAATTATAAATAACTTAATTTTGTCTATTATAAGTATATTTATAGACATTATATGTAACTATAGTTAATAAATAATTGATAAAACTGGTGTTCACTATAGTGATAAATAAAATAAATTGCACATATATATATATATATAAATAGTTACTTAATTGAAATGTATGCATTAGTAAATTATAATTAGTCCATTTTATTAAAAGTCATATAAAGCAATATAATAAATGAGTAATATTAAGAATAATTATTTATGAATAATGATTTATTATATAATACTAATAATGAATAGTCTGTTATGCAATGTATATAATTAAACCAATAATAAATGTAATAACAAGATTAGAATGAGGATTAGTGAACAATACATTATACCATGCTGTTAAATATCAACATTTTACCATACAATGTTTGCTTTATATTTAACTAATAGAAAAGTGAAATAGGTCAAATTAGACAAATATATAAATATATAAACTTAAAATATGTAATATGTATATAGTGAGACTGAAGTGTGTGCATAGGGCAGTTTATGTAGATTAAACTGAAAAATAAGAGGGAATAGAAGAATGCAGTTTTATATGTTAGTAATAGTAGCCTAAATAAAAGAATTAACCATGGAACCAGTTAGGGTGCGTTTTTTGTAACATACCAACGTACCATCTGTATGCTTATGCATGTAAACTCAGTTGGTACGTTGGTACTACTATTTCGACGTACCAACGTGCCAACATACCATCCATCGATATAAATATGAATGGATCCAATTCACCATTTGAAACGCCCGTAATTATATGAAAATGAGTGTAGATGGTACGTTGGTATATTGGTATGTTGTGTTTTTCGTAAAATACCTATGTACCAATGTACCATCTGCATTTACATGTATAAGCATACAGATAGTATGTTGGTACGTTACGAATAACGCTTGCTAACTTGTACGTTGGTATGTTATAAAAACGCACCCTTAGATAACATTTGTAGAGAGCTAGTAGAGGAATGGTCTTGGTCCAAGACGAATATTAAACACTAATTAAATAATTAATATATTTAGAAGCAAATGAATAAGAGATGTGATATAAAAGAGAGGAACAAATTTGAACTAAGGAGTTTACAAGGAAAGTTGTTAGAGGGATGTATATTTTTTCACGAATAAGAGGTATCATAAAATGATGATAGGTTGCTATTCTGAAAAGTTTAGAAATATGTGTGGAGAAAGATTGACCATGGTCAAAGAATACACAGTATTTTAAAAGTGATGTGGAGGGAGAATATAATATGATATGACTATCAATAAATATTGAGGAAATAACAGATACTGTGTATGTATATTAAGAAGAACTGACTTTGGTATGTTTAAAAGAAGATTATTGGAAAGAAGTAACATTATAATACATGAATCACATTACATTAGTTATCATGAGATGAGGTTGGTAGGAATGAATATAGGTTGTATATAATAAGCATTATATTGTTGTAAACATCAGGAAATTTGGTAATAATATCATATGAAGAATATATAAATATTTAAAATAATAGTGTTCCAAGGCCATGACCCTTAAGCCGTGTACACACCGCTAGCATCAAGCACGGCGATTTGTTACTGTGCTTGTTACTGCACTTGATGCTAGGTATAAATTATTATGTGTGTCCAGATAGCGAGCATCAAGTACTGCATGTGTGGCGACTTGTTACTAGAGGCCGGCGACTTGTTACTGGGTATATTTATCAAAATGGAACGTGTTGAATTTGACGGCGACTTGTTACCAGAGCTCGGCGAATTGTTACTGCGCTTGGTACCGCGCAAATAGCTGTTCACATAGCGAGCATCAATCACCGGCGACTTGTTACTCGAAAATAGAACTTTTGATAGATTTTAGGCGGCGACTTATTACTGCACTTGATGCTGTGCTTGATGCTAGCGGTGTGTACACAGCTTTAGGAACACCATACAGTAGTGGATGAAGTTAGAAGATAAATCACAGTCTTGTAGTATTGACTATAGACGATATATTTAATATACATGATTCTAACAATTTAAGGTCTTTAATTAATACATATTATTTGAAGTACAGAAATAAGATATAAGTAAGTCTAGATATATCATGACGTAGAGTCATATGTATATGAAGGGTCTAAAAGGACAAGTTGATAACAACAATATTGAGATACTCTAGAATACATAGCATTCTAGATTTTTAAAAGGGCAGTATCAGTATATATATATATATATATATATATATATATATATATATATATATATATATTCACAATAACACATCATATTTTAAAATTAATTTACATTATAAGTTGTGAAAGTAAGATATTATATAATATGAAATTATAAATACTAAAATGTGTAATGTAAAATACTGTAATGTATCAAAGTCTGAATAATATATACCATCATCTTATTACTTATAGATTATGATTTATATATATATATATATATATATATATATATATAATAAATGTAATAGTGGATATTTTATTACCCTGCATTCTAAATATACAATGCAATGTGTAGTATTTACAATATACTATATAAATGTATTCATTCTTAGTGTATATTATTACACATGCCAGTTTGACATTCAACTGAAGTATAGGGTTACTAGTGTGTGTATGCATTAGTTATATGAACATATTTAAATGAATGCACACACACCCACACAATAACACCCACACTCACATGTAAATACACACACACACATGTAAAATAACACCAGCACTCACACACATACACCCAGTCACATTGATTCACACACACACACACACACACACACACACACACACACAACAATCAATGAGATAATCTAGCCTGCTATTGATTCCTATATTGATCAAATGTACTCTGAAGACACTCACATATAATTATTATAGAAATATATGAGTTCCTCATGTGTGCTTGTATATTCTTGTGTGTGCTTGTATTCAATACAATATATATATATATATATATATATATTTGTATGCTACTATTATTAATATATATTTCATGCTGTATATAACATATATATATATATATATATATATATATATATATATATATATATATAATTATAGATATTTTAGCTATGAAATATAGTACATTAATATATCATGCTATATTTTAATTATATTATATAATATAAATTATATACTATGATAATATTATTAATATGTATTAGATATGTTACAATATTGGATTTAATAAATAAGGAAAATAACTTATTATGTAATATTTTAATATAAAATATACGGTTGGTACATTCAAATACCAACATAATCTTAACAATATTACATTAAATAATATATATTTAATTATTAAATAATGTATAAATTATTTTCTATTGTTTTTAAATACAAAAAAAAATGTTGTATAGATATATATAGTTATAATTTATTTAATTAGAATTTATAAAATATATCCATTATAATACTTTATAATTATCATACAATGCATATTAGATTTTGTATTATAACAATATATATTTTCTACAACACTGATTATTCTAAATATAAACACAAACAAATAAACACATATATATGATAATAAAATAATAGTATTATATAGAGAGGACCAGATAAAATATAATAGAAAAAATGTAAAATGATATATATGAAATTACTGATATTAATTATATATATATATATATATATATATATATTATAAATACTAGTAATACTATATACAGGATGATTAATAAACTATATATACTACAGTATATAATTTATATAGAGTATTATATATTATAATATTATTTAACCATTTAACCAGTTTATACAATTTTTGTATTATATTTATATATATATATATATAAACGGGCATATACTACAAATATTGCTCATAATATCTTATGATAATATCTACATTCATATAACTAACATATATGTATATTAGTATATATTGTATCACTACACAATACCATTAATCAAGGCCAGGTAAAAGAATACACAAAGACATATGAATCATGACAGGTAGAACGCAATAGTTAAATTGTCGGTTATAGCAATTATATGCACTATTGTAAATTATATGCTATATATATATATATGTGTGTGTGTGTGTAATATTATAGAGCAGAATCTAGAATTGCATATAATGAATAACACTAATGGAAACAAGAGTATACAAAACGCAGCTGTAGCCCTGAGCATCAATCAATGACCTATATTCCTGTACACCATTACGTAATACATAGACTGAATTAATTACATATATACATATATACATATAAATACTTGCATGTCTGTATACATACATGCATACTTCATACATAAATATATATATATATATATATATATATATATATAATGTATATTATACATACATACATATACATTAATATACTTTCACATATATATATAAATAATCTTAACTCTGGGCACAATTGAGTTCACATAAAAACAGTCATATATTATTTTTTAACAAGTAAATTGCTGAAATTGAAGAATTAAATCAACAATATTTATTTATAGTAGTGTCAAAGGCATTTATATAATAGCATATATTATATGATCTACAAACTAATAAATTAATAAAATAGAGAGAATATTTGAGTTATATATAGTCTAGTATGAGTGGCAGAAATTATTTATTATATATAGTATAAAAGACTATGTATATATAAGTGTTAAGGTGAGTTTTTTGTATCAGTGAGTTTTTCGTACCACAGTCCCATCAATATGCTTATATATGTAAACTCAGATGGTACATTGGTACTTTTCGACGTCCCATCACAACGTACCATAGTCCCATCACAACGTACCATAGTACCACAGTCTCAATGTACCATAGTACCAACATACCATCCAACGATATAGATAGGGTTTATTCATGTACGCTTATACATATAAATGGAAGCAGATGGGACGTCGGTACTATGGTACGTTGGGACTGTGGTACTATGATAAGTTGAGTTTTTTGTAACATACCAATGTACCTTCTGTATTTACATGTATAAGCATACAGATGGGACGTTGTTACTATGGTATAATACGAAAAACGCTTACTAACTTGGTACTATGGTACGTTACAAAAAAACGCACCTTTAAACTAACACATTATTATACTTATATTTACATTTTTACCTAATTTATCATAATTAACAAATAATATTATAATATTAGTAAATGCATATAGTTAATAAATATATAAGTGATTTACAATTATTATTGATCTAAAACATTTTGTTTATACATTTATGATTGTATAACAATATAGAATATAAGTGTTTTAGTTTATTTATACTACCATCTATAGTTAGGAAAGTTTAAAACACCAATACAGTAAAAGAATACCCTCACTAGTGAAAGATAGAATAATCATTATGGACTATAATCTTAGAATATATTAAATAAATATTATTAAATATATTGCATAAATATAAATGATAAATATATATGCAATAAAACACATAATTTAAAATAGAATAGATAGTATGGATTAAATGATCAAAAATACCTGATATCCAAGAACTCTTTGATATAGTAATCTTTGGTGTTGCTCTTCTAAAGGGTTCACCGGAAATCTGGGAGCAAAGGAATTACTAGACACATTATTACTTTGAGGATGGCTTGATGTTCTAGCTCTTTTAGCAGGGTATGGGGAATGCATTCTTTTTTCTAAACTTTCTTTTATGTTGGATCTTTTAATAAAATATAAGAATATATTAAAAATTTAATAATTTATACAAGCAATATATAAATACTTTAAAAATATATTATATATATATATATACAACTGCTAATATGATACATCTTGTACTAATAAAAGTAAGTTTAATTAAAAGTTAATTATATGTTGGATACATTATCAGATATTAAACAGATTTATATAAAAAATGAAACTGAGCCTAATAGTTATTGTATATGTATAAATCGGGAATGGGGTCAAATACATATTTCTTATTATATATTTTTTTAAATACACTGATTTGTATTTATATTTTAATGATTAATCAGAAATGTATTTGTTTTTGATTGTTGTATTAGGTACATTTGATTAAATACATATATTATATACAAAATAAATACGGGTATTATATATTGAAGTATTAATTAAATAGAACCAATATTTTATAAAGAATTTTAATACAATTAGTAAATTTAATTTAAAAAAACAACAGATTTGTAATATATATATTATAAATGAAATATTTTATAAAGAAAATATTTAAGATTTTTTATAATAATAATTTTAAAAATATATTAATAGATTAAAAATATAATTTTTGAAGTATTTAGTGGTATATGTAATATTGGAAGAGGTAATTTAGTAAATATAGCGAAGTATTATGAGATAACTTTAAATTATTGTTAAATAAAATTATAATATTAATATTATTAATAAATGTGTATATGGTAGATAGTATCTACTAGATACTATTGGAATTTATCAAAATAATAATATTAACAACTATTAATGATTGATTAGATCGGTAAATTTAAATATACTTTTAAGCATTTTATTTTATATTAGATGTAGATCAAATTAATCTAAGACGACTCCAGGAGCAATTTTGGAATATTCTGCAATAGTTAAATATTGTTATTTAGAGTAATACATTTATTTTATTTGTACTTAATAATATGAAATATGAGATATTATAATATAGACTATAAAAATAATATATATTCAAATATTATAGAAGTATATTATATTTTTAACCATGGTTAGTCCGATTTAAATCAAATGATTTAAATCACTCAATAAAAATCATGTTTTTAATCAATTTTTTTTAAATTCTTAATTCTTTCATTTACCATTTGACAAAAAAACATTACATATCATAGAAAACATAAATTTAAGATACAAATGAAATAATTACAACATTTACTAGTAATATAATAGTAATAAACATGTAGTATAATAGATATTATTAGTATCTCACAATTAAATTACAAAATAATACTAAATCCCCTAATAAACATATTGATTATAATCATTTTTTTTTAATTTTCAATTTGTAAAATAAATATTACTCTTTATAATATTTATTAATTTATTAATATCAAAATAATATCTATAATATAGATATTATATTGATATTAATAAATATTATTTTATAAATTAGATTATAAGCATGTAATATGTAGAACAATTGCTGATATACCTTTGATATATTTTATAAATGTATATTCTAATTGTATATTAATATTATATTATATAATATTATTATAAATATATTCATATTCATCATTCAATTTTCAATTTCAATAAAATAGATCAAAGCAGTGATATTAATATTATGAATATTATTATGAATTATAATTTAAAATATATAATTAAAAATATGTGTTTTTTATTTATTAATATATATTTTAATATTTTCACCATTTACACCAATATTTACACCATTGATATATATTTCTATTATTTTACAATATATAATAATATTATAAATATTCTTTAAATCCTATATTAAACAATAAATAATATAATAAAATCTAATAAATATGTCTGGAAGAAATCAAGATCCTATATGGAAATATTATAAAGAACATCATTAACCAATAATGGTAATAAGAGTACATTCTGTATATCTCTGCAATACATGTGGAAAAGTAATGCAAAGCATAGTCAAACAATATTTAATTTTAAAATTATTTCATAATTTTAATAAACATCACATATCCGATTTAAATCAAATAAATCAATATTTTAGATTTAAATAAAAATCCAATTTGAATCCAACCCTGCTTTTAACATTAATATTTTGTTATAGCTATTCTTAATTTTCTGAGTATTAATATAATTATGTATCATATAGTAGTATATAGTATCAAATAAGTTTTATTCATGATCTATGTTGGTTATTATATTTTAACTAATATAATACCTTATAAAAGTAAATCGCTCAATCCAAGAACTATATTTTTCTTTATTGTATATATTTATATAAATTGCATTGGTATATGAGATATATAGATATGAAATATAAACAGGTATTTGGGGGAATATATTATTAAATAAAATACATATGTATATATATATAATATAATTTCTATAAAATATAACACATATGATATGTAATATATCTAATCAATAATCTCTAAAGGGGTTATCATAAGAAAATATTTAGCGGGAAGAATTGTATGTAATTAGTGTTTGAACAAGTATTAGCAAAAAAAAACAGCCCGATATCAGGCTATACAAATTATTTATTATTTATTCGTTTTAATAAATTTACCCGATGTCGGGCAAGACAAAAAAGTAATAGTAAATTTATATATAAACGCACGCATAAGGCATGCGTAGACCTGCCCGATATCGGTATAGCCGTTCACACAGACACTGCCGGATTTTTATACTCTATGATATTTTATACTCAATGGTTATAAAAATCACCCTGCCATGGGGATGTTTTTTTTGGTATGAAAGCACCTTTAGCATGTATTAATGAAAAGTAAGTTTAAAATATACTTTATTTACAGAAAGTTTCTATCAAATTCCTGAAAGTATTGCTATAAATTTGGAGGGCAACAACTATATAAAGGGATTATCCCACTACAAGTATTTCCGGAAACTGGCCGGAAATACTTTTAGTGGTATACCCCCTTAAGGGCATGTCAAACACCTTGTTTTGGTCAAAATAATTTTGTATTTAAAATTTTTTTTATTTCATAATACTAATCTATGACTTGTTTTTTAATATCTGTAAACAAATTATTTATGAAAACAGTCTAGAAATAACATAAAAAGTGTTTATATATATTCATTATATATTATATATAATGTATTCATATATATTCAAATGCTGTTTTCTCAGAATAATTATTTTGCACTATGTATGTGTGTATAAAAGAACGTTTATCAAAAACTATTATATGTATTCTACTAATTTGTATTGCATTATATAAATAACATATATATAAATACTCGTACATAAGACATTTTCTAAATTTGTATGTGTAAAATTGCAAAAAATAACAATTTCTATAGAATTCCGTAGATTAAAAAATTATAATGTGTGCATAATATATATATATGTTATATAATATATATTATAAAAATTATGTTCAGTAGCAGAATGTGTATACATTTAATGAATAGAATAAAAACAAAATTAGCTCAATTCAATGAATAGAATTATGCAAATGTAGATTTCCATAGACCCATTATTTGCTATCTCTATACATAGAGAGGCGGGCATTGTGTGACATCCCCTTAATGGATTATTTTATTTTTATCTGACTATAAACATTTTGGTCAAAATCGTGATTTTATGGTGTAAATGCAGTATTTGATCCTTACTTAGATAAAAAGTAAGAAAATAACAATGACATTTATTATCTTAAATATAAAGTTACAATTTTAATTAAATGTTGTTTTTTTATTTTATTTTGGTGAAAACCTTTCATCCTATACAGGAACTTAGATGAAGTTTTTATAACCATATGGTCATTTTATTAAAGATTTTCCGAAGGAAAGATATAACACCTACACGAAATCGTGTAATTCTAATTTGTATACAAAATACCCTAGTGCCACCTATATCGGGTTATTTTTAGGAACTATATGTTGTTTATAATATAAATTTGTATCAAACTATACACTTTTAAAATGTTAAATAATATGCTTTAAATTAGTATTTATATGATGAAAACTAAGTGTTCATTACTAAAATATAACAAACAAATATGATATGTATGTTTTAAATGCTATAAGTTTATATTTGGTGAGTAAAAGTTAATTTATGTTGCATGTAATTTATTAGATTTTTATTAAAATATTTTTGTATGAAAACAGAGCTGAACCTAAATATATTTCAGTGATTCGATACTACTGCTAGCAGCGGCATTGGGTATTATTAAATTACGTTGCATACATAGGGAGTGTTATATCATCGCAAAATCTTTGATATGGTTCTGAATCAGAACTTCTGATATCCCATCAAATCGCTTTCATGTTATTTCAACCGTGGTTATAACGAGATCCAACATTTATTTATACACAATTATATAAGATCACTTCTAAATATTATTTTAAAACCTATTTTATTGGTCCGATAAGGGCTTGAACTACCTATATATATATATGTAAGAGATTTTTTTTTTAATATCTGTTTTGTATTGTTTCTGGGCCTCTCACAGTTATTTATAACATGTATAAGTTTACGACTTCTTGAGAGGTATATTTGATCCTCTATTATTATAAATGATTTAATAAATAAATATTATTATTATTTATATATATATTCTAGGGTTTCGAATGGACATTAGAGCTATATGGACCATATAATATGGTTATACGTGAATACTTCATCTAAGTTACAGGATGGAATGAAAGGACTTCACCAATTTAAAATAACAATAAAAATAACAACAATATATATATCTAAATATTACTATTATGTGGCTATATTATTTACCTAATATTGATAATATATAGGTTTTAAATAGAATATTAGTTATATTATTAGTTATATATAACTTCTATATAATATTTCTTACCGAAAACAGTCATATTTTCAGAATTACCAAAAAAGGTGTAAAATAGCTTTCATAAAACAACCATATATATATATAGCTGTAAGCTAATATTATAAACTTATATTAATTAATTTCAAATATCGCATTGTAATCAGAGCCCCGGCTCATCAAGATTTATACCATGGTGAGCTGCTTCATGCAACCATCGTATAAGAAACACACAAATTGAAAATAGCTGCACGAATAGCTTTTTTAAGAGTGCACAATATGAGCATACATCTATACATTTATAAATAAAAATATATAAAGATTTGTTCATTAATTCTGAAAAATATAGCTGTTTCGGAAATTTTTATTTAAAAAAAATTATAAATGTATTTTATCATAGATATATCCAATATATATATTTTTTTTTTTTTTTTTCGGACAATGGTTAGTTAATAACCAGAGCCAATTATCCCATTTATTAGCGAAAACATATTAATACAAATATGACGAAGTAGGCAAGGGAGAGGCCAGGTAATTAAGGATTTTACAATAATCCATTGCAGCAGTATTTGCGATAAATATTTAGACTGCCTGTCATGACACGAATACTGAGTAGCGTAATATCATGCTTCCTCAGGCCTAACGAATATAGGTCTTTAGACGTTAGGGATGAGGGTATACCACGCCAGTTCCAACAAGAGGCACTTAGTTTAGCCTGCTTTGCACCAGTAAGTTGTTTTGCGTAGGAGAGTATTTCAGGTTTGTTATAGTAGTCAGTTTTATGTCGGTAATTAGTATCGGTATCTATTGTATCTGTTGAGATTTGCGTATCTATAATATAAACAATGTCATTTCGGTAAGTCAGGTTTGCGTAAGCCAAGTTGTGTTCGTATGTGTGGTTCCAGTATAGTTGTAAATTTGTACTTATTAAGTAGAGTGATTAAAAGAGCGTTAACATAATTATGCCTGTGAATAATTTTAAAAAATTAAAAAAAAATTATAAATGTATTTTATCATAGATATATCCAATATATATATATATATATATATATAGATGTATTAAGTGAAAGGATAGGAATTCATTTAATAAACTATGAATTATCTCATAACTTTTTCCCCCAAGTAGTAATAATAATATATAAAAATATAAAGGATGACTTTATTGATAGATTCTCTAATAGATAATCTATCAAAATTGTATTATCATATTTTCTTTTCTATACCCTTATATTATCAACACATATATTTATAAATATATATAATAATCTATTATTAGTATATGTTAGAATTAATTTTATAAAATATAAGATAATATTATATTAAATATATGGTATTATGAAAATAAATATATTATATATATATATATATATATTTTATCAATGATACAATGTATACAATTACAATGTTACATTGTAATTGTATACATTGTATCATTGATAAAATATATATATATATACATTGAATGTATCATACAATGTTTACAATGTATCATACAATGTATAATGTAATAACAACCCATAATTGTTATACCATATTATAATCTATAACATCAGATATGACTAATATCATATTAGTAAATATGGTAAATATATATATATATATATATATATAAATATATACATATAGTGTATCATATACTATATAAATATTAGTAGTGTGTAAATATAGTGTACATTTTTAATTTTTTATATATTTTTTTAAAATATACTATCCTATATAATATAGTATATTATATATATATCTATAATAACAGATAATAGTAAATATGATAGATAGATTAATATTATTTACCAATGATAACGTATGCATTATAATATCAGAATACGCAATATAATATATATAATATATACATATATTATATATATAAATAAATATATAATATATGTATATGTATATATGTATATTATAAATAAATGCATGCATTATTAAACGCCTACTAAAGTAGGTCATGTACAAAATATGTTTTATACATAAAATATATATTGGTATTTACTTTTAATTCTTTCATAAACTAAATTAATATATTTACCATATATTATTTTTAATAAATCATATATAATTTTAATGTAAATGAACAAATGATAAATGAATTACCTTTCATTTGGAGCCCTACTTGTCATTGTATAATTCTATAAAATCCATAGTACATATTAAAGTAATACGGAAGAAAATTATTTAATATCTTATTTTTTAAATTCGAATATAAAATTACCAGTAAAGATAGTACAAATACTCATCAAATATTTAATCTATAATCAACTAAATTTATATGATAATGATGGCTAAATTAGGTTAATTTTAAATTATTAAATTTATTATTCATCCAATTACAGAAAATAATATTTACTGCTGAACTAATACGTAACAATAACAATATATTATCAGAAAATTGTTGTTTATAAAATTAATATATTATATTATTATATATATATATATAAATACATATATATATATATATATGTATTATTATATATATAAATTCATAATAAAATAGGTTATATAAATATAAGTTATTATAACATTTTTAATTCGATAATATGTTAAATTATTTAGTATTGTAACATTACTTGTTATTTAATTTTTTAAAGGACACTATGTCCTTGATTTCATTAAACTCATTTAACTAATATATACAATAAACAATAAGTAATAATAATAATCAGAATTTATAATAATAATCACAATATAAATAAGGTATAATATTTTATAAATATTATATTAAATTGGGTTGTTATTACATTAAATACATGTATAAGATTAAATAACAATAATTATTATTATAATAAATATTTAATACAATTATAATTATATTTAATATAATATTAGATATTTAGTCATATTTAATAAATAATTTATTAACTAATTGAATATATGATATTAATTCAATAGTTTAATATAATAATATCGAAGTTATATCAAGTATACTTAACTTATAATTAGTAAAATATTAATGAATATTTTTAAAATCCCATTTTCATAATATTATATTAAATATATAATATATCATACTTTTGTATTAATATCTTCATAAATTTAGTATGCTGAATTCTTTTATTTCTTATAAAAATGTAAAGACTGGAATTTAAAAAAATTATTGATGAATAAGTTATTAATTTGAAGAGCCAGGGTAGTATATTATAGGAATACTATATGGCCCATATAGTTTATGGGTAATTAAGAGTAATCTTAGATTTAATCTCAATATTAAGTTCACAATGAGTGATTTATGTAAATATAAATAACAATATTTCTAACTAAAAAAATATTATTAATTAATAAACATATTGATATGTTTATTATAATATTATTTTTAATAATCCAATTTAATATCACAATTTCATACAGTGCTCGGTTAAAGTTTAAATTAGCAATGAGTGATTTATACGAACCTGACAATGCTATTGCATTCTACAGATCTACAGATCCTATTAAAAATCTTAAAATAAAGTAAGTTTTGTTTGTAATTCAATATAAATGAATTATTTATATTTATTATTTTATATTTAAGCTTAATAAGAATTTCCTACAAAATTAATATATTATTTTATTTTGCATATTTTGTTAAATCTACGAAATAAATAATCAAAATTAGCATGCTTTTCATAATAAATAAATACATTCTATAATTTATAATAGTAAATTATAACTAATAATATAAACATATAAATAATAACTAGATATTTCATAGAGCACAGATTTTTTTTTTTACAATTTACACTTCATCCTTTGCTCACCTATGTTTACAGAATAGAATTGGAGCGAATAACATCTGCCATAAGTATTCCGCATTCAATGACTGAATTGTCTGGTGACAACGAAGACAACAATACCAAGGTAAACGATTGTAGCAATGTTTACAACCCATCAGCAACACATTCCAGAAAGTAAATAGAACCCGATTAATTGGCGTAACCCGGAAAATGGGCGCAAACTACCAGAAACTTGCTAACAATATCTAAATTTATTAAAATTTTAAGTGATTTGAAATTATTCCATTTTGTTGAGGTGATATTTCTGATTCAATAGTAACATTTTCTCACAAATGTAAACGTAATACGGAAAATGTCACATTGAGACCTGTTAAATATCCTCATGTAATTCTCGTCTGTGATGAAGACTTACACCACTACCACTATATATACCTTCACCATTGCATCTAACACTACCACCACCATCACCACACTACCACTATTAACCCCAAACCCCAACACCCCATCACCACCACAACCATCAGCTCCATTATTATAGGGTGTTCACACGATGCGTGTTTTGCTTGTCGTACGAACAAATGCTGGACCGAATTCTTCAAAATCATAGATTCGGTCCAGCATTTACTCTGATTCCTATTTTTCTCGTCGTATAGCAAAAATGGAAAATATCCTAATTTTTGCTGGACCGAAATAAATGCAGTACCGAAATATCTTACTATCTTTGGTAATGTTTACAATATTTTATAAAAATATTATACTGAATAATTTTTATATAAATAATCGTATTACTACAATATAAAATACAATATAAACATGAATTATATAGAATATACAAAATTAAATAATTCATGTAGATATAATAAAAAGTAGTTTAATTAAATGCTTTAAAGAAGGAGAATCGTTGTAAATAAGTATGCGCCCATATAGTTCTCGTTCTGCTCTTTTCTAACGAAATATCCAGTACAATTTCGCCAGTTATTAAACATAATAAATTATTTAAATAAGTATCCACATAAGTATCCATACTTATAATAAATGTAATTATAATAGATAAATTAAAATATTATTTGAATTTGAAATTTTTGTTTATTTACATTATTTTTTATTTCCGCTGTCAGTTATTGATAACTACGACAATTTAAACCAGCGTCGTGTGAACACTCGTGTTTTTTAAATGCTGAACCGAAAAATGTCGGTCCAGATTTGTTTGTACGACAAGCAAAATCCGCATCGTGTGAACACCCTATAAGTCTCCATTATTCCACCTCGCATGTCACCATAACTGACCATATTATGTTTCTTGATAACTTTCTAAATGAATAAAAATACAATAAATATGAATAATTATTTACATTCGTTAGAGATTCCTATATCAATCAACCTTAATAGAACATATAACATAAAATTGTCTATATCAGCATCTACTCTGTAATTTTGTTCCACCTAAACCACCTATACATCAAATACATCAAAAATTGTATTAAATAAATTGCTTAAACATATATTTATGATATTGTCTACATATCTATATATCTCTAAAATTGTAACAAGTATGTATGTCTGTATACCCAAGAAATAAAAGAAGTGGTTAAGGGCGAGTTAAAATATGATTAAAATATGATTTTTATTTTAACAAATAATTTGTATTACATATTTCCCATATTTAATAGCTTATTTATAAATTTCTCAAATTATTTTTGTGTAATAATTGTTATCAATAAATTATTTTATGAACATAATCGATATAATAATTATTTGAAATTTATAGTAAATTGTATGTATTATATTTAATTAAATTTTATATATTAAAATTTGAATGTCATTTTCTAAATTTGTTACTTTTTCACTAAGTAACCACATATAAATGCTACTACTTTTTTAATTTATATTATTTTTATCTGAAATGTTTACCGTAAATGTATAAAATATACATCTATATGAATCCTGTTGGATTTATTATTATATTTTATATTAATTAAATAAATTATGATAAACTTGCATTTTAATGAAAAAAATAAAAAATAAATATTTAACTAATTAAGATTATTTTACACTATTTTAAATTAACTATATTTATATAAAGATAGATCATACATGACGGAGGAAAGTATATGTTGAACAACAACACAATTAAGTAATTATCTCCTTTAGTTATTTATCCTTAGCATTTTTAGATAAAGCTAAAATAGCATTGTTTAGATGAACGGGAGCCTCCCCCTTTAAACTATTGGTATATAGGTACATTATTTATACACGTTTATTGGTTTACACTACCACCATATCCCCTAACATAGCCACCGTCATCCCTGACATAGCCACCACTACCGGCACCCCACAACCACTACCACCTACAACTCTGCCACCCTACCATCACCACCCCACTACCATGACCATAACAACTACCACCACCCTACACCTACCACTGGCACCACCACCCCATCACCATTACAGCCACCACAAGTACCCCCACACTACTACCTACACTATAACTACCCTATACTGTCCTATTAGGATTCTCATTTGCCTCACATAGCAGGGGAACGTGATGTAGAGATCTTTACATTCCAGTGGCAACAAAAAGTATTCTGTGAGGTTTATATTCACTAGTTTCAATTTCAGTTAGCCTACTCTATAGGTAGGGTATTGAACTATGACTATTAGGGGCTTTAGGGGGTAGGATAGGGCACTCACAACTATACATAATGACATATTTGTAATATTGCACTTTTAATAAATAGTCTGCGTTTACATTGAACACCATTCTAAATTAGAATGCATGTGAATTTCTTGATTCTGTTGATTCTTATGATTCAATGTCTCCGTAAATATTGAAGCATGGTTGTCACTATTTCATTTTGTAATACTATATTAATTTAGTAATATCAATAACAGCTTAGATTTGATTTTAATAACCCTCATATTTATTCATGTTCTTTTCTTGAATGCACTCATTAGTATACATATATTTAACAGTGTACTTATGTTATCAGACTATAATTTATAGTGTACTTATTTTAATTTACTATTTTATTGTATATAATATTTAGTCATTTTAATAATATATTACTATAAATAACTGTGCTGTATATTATTGAATAAATGAATGAGATAAGATAATATTAATATAACGAAACACAATATATATATATATATATATATATATATATATATATATATATATATATATACATACCTTATATATATATAATGAGTGATATGTAACTGGTTACAGGAAGAATATACATTCTACAATGTGGAGTCTAACTGTGAAACAGTTCTACAGAATAAATACCATGATGAGTGTCAGAAATTAGAGTTAATATTAATTATTAATTTAGGTTAATTAGTTAATATTAATAATTAATGTAGGTTAATTAGTTAATATTAATTATTATTATTATTAATTTTGTTAAAATTAGTTAATATTATTAAAAATTACTAATTAATTAGTAAATAATGATAAATATGAATACTTGACATACTTCCATTTATTTCTATTGGTCATCACATCACACTAGTAAAATGTATGGTATTTCTATTTCTGAGAAGTATATATGATAATAGCTCATATAGTAGGATAATAGCATATAGTAGATGATATAGTAGATGAGCAGCATTTAGTAATGCTTTGTTCTGTCTCACAGGTGTTGATGCATTCACAATAAATCAACACCAACCCTGCTCCATGCACCCCATCCTAGACCAGCTGTAGTATTTGCCCTTTAGAAGCACCTACTACATGTATCATATCTAGATAGGATGAATAATAGCTGTCATCATCATAAACATGACTCATATTACAATACTACATGTCAAAGAAATGTTATCCTATGCAGATCCGTTGTGCATTTCATTTTCATATCATTAGCCGCATTGATTATTCTATAAATAGAAGCTACTACTACCACCACCACCACCACAAGCATGCAATCATTGCTATAACATGCATATATTTATGTGGGCTATTAACTGTGGGTCACTACACGCACGCACACACAAGCGCATACACACACCGGTTCATAGCTATGTGTGCTACTGTTACAGGGCTGTTGCTGCTGTTGTTTATAGATATCAGTATATATATATATATATATATATATATATATATATATCTAAACTATTGATTGTGCTAGTCAAGAACACATAGATTAATAATAGAATGCATACCCCCTATCTTAAAGGTTACTGCATACTCTGCAGTGACTGAAGCTATGCTAAGCTCGTAATACATGACATTATGGTGGTGACAATGTAGCCAGATGATCCATCGCCCCACTCTGCCCCCCCTATAACTTCATACCATGTACCTATGTAACAGTGATACTAACACAACCCCATCCTCCCGTGTGCATGCGAACTCACCAATACGGTGACGATGTACCCCGGTACGACCTTTAGATTACCCCCCACCCCCCGCCCTACAGACAAGAAGGTGGCCGACCTACTAAACGTCTGTTCTCCTATATCTCCAATGACAATTACGTAAACCGGCATAGGGTTGGTAAGATATATCTCCCGTATCCCTAAAGCCCACCCGACTCTCCCCCATCTCGCATGCTAGTAATGATATTGCACACATTGTAATATATTGTACGATATACATATACACTAACATATACTACAAGCAATAAGCAGTTAATATTGCTGTTTAGATTCACGGAGATTTCATTATAATACATAGGCATACATTATAAATGCACACGAATACTAGATATCGAATACCTATAACGACTAGGTCTAATAAGCAGTGTGGCTGGTCATCCTCTAGCATAGATAACCTATGACCTCATAGTCTCAATGTCTGTGTATACTGATAGTGGAAGCCCAGATTATGATCTAATGTTGACCCATATCTATAAATAGATTGTAAAGATGACCAATGTCTATAAATAGATTGAGAAGGTGACCAATAGACCCAATGAAGTGGAAACAGCTCTGGCTCAGAAGATGCGCGGAATTCGACACAGACGCATAGCACCTGTTTCCAGGCTCGCTAACAACAATAATAGAAATAGATCCACGTTTGTTCATAACATATCGTACATGTTGTGTTGTATTTGTTTATTTCTATTTGGGTATATTAGCATATATATATATGGAGTATTTTATTTATTTATATATGTATATATTAGTATCTATATATATATATATATATGTGTATATAACCTAATTATATTGGGAATGTAGTTTATCATTAAGTGGGTCATTAATTGTTTACAACTCCATAGATAAACTGTTAGTTTAATTGATACATTACACTGCATCATACTATATATACTATGTTTATTTTTGAATCATTCTATATAAATAATATTATTCTCTATGCAATTAGTAATGTATAATATACATGTATACATGTTTATGTGCATATATCTTTGATTATATAAAGGTGAATGCCTTCATCATAATTATTGAATTGAATTAAAATTTGAATTTTTTTTGCAAATAGTAAATTTGTAATTCAGTTCCATTCGTTCACGTCTGCAACTTTAGGACTCATCAATGTTATTTTTTTTATATAATAGAAAACCACAAAAACCGGTTTATTTGCCTTTTTTATTATTATTTTTAATGTAAATTTGTATTAATTGTATTATATATTGTTGATATTATACATGGTATAATGTATATAATGTAAATACTATTACCTGTAGGAGCTGATACTATATTATGCATGCGTATCAATAAACTTGGCCATCACCTGCGCGCGCACACAGATATCTGATACCCACGGGCCTAGTGTCATCAGACCTGGTGAACTATGACCCTTCACCCGACGAGAGGAATCGTATACATCTGATGCCAGCCTCCTCTCAACACATGTTCATTATGGCCGATATAGGAGTGAACACGGGAAAAACGTAAGTCACCCGTGCTTGATGGCAATCTAACATCTGACCACGCCTCAATCTTACTGCGGGTATCAGTGAATGAGTTACCTATGGATAGAAGTGTCCTATAGGAATTAAAGTATACACTTGACATCTAATGATATCTTAATATTTCACTCTGGCTCTCTCCCTCGAGGGAGGGAGTGAGGGAAGTTGAGAGAGTGAGAGGGAAGTAGAGAGAGAGAGATACCGAGTTTAATGATTAAAATTAGAACTAAAGGAAAAAGTAATCTTTAATTTACATTGTCTTAAATCTCAAATAGTTTATCAAATAGATATAATCAAGCCTAGGTAATATTTACGTATTATGTATTAGTGTAAACCGTTTACATTATACGTATAGATCTATATAGGTATACTAAGTTCTGACGAATTATTATAATGTATATACATATGAATGATGTCGCTACAGTGTGATTAAAGATGAGGTAGTGATCTGTGAGATCAACATCGATGAACACGGTATACTTTCAATCCGGCCGGATTTCAATAAGGGTAAGAAGGCCTACCAAGTTGAGCAGAAGTCTTGTAGAGGTTACCATTACATCATCTATATATATATATATATATATATATATAATTATAATAGGCAATTAAAGTATTCATGTTCTTTTGTTATGCATATATATTAATATATATATAGAAAAAAAGACTACAATATAGAAAACAGTGTGAGATTATAGGTCATACCATTGTCAATATCCACATGCAAATAATCAATGTGTTTACTTCAAAACTCATATATACTCTATAATATAGAGTGTATATATATATACTGTATACAATATACATGTTCTATATAATTACTGTATGTTAAGTTTGAGGTGAAATGTAAACCAGTTTCACCAGTCAACATTTCTATATGCTAATGATTGATTTACAATAGCCTCCAGTACAGGGTGATAATATAGTGGCCTCTATTGAAAATAGAGAATATTTCTGATGATTATATAATTGAAGTATCTAAAGTTATAATATTAACTTAAATAAAAAGTTAGATTTAAAAAACTCTGAAGTTAGAGTTCATATTCGTAAATATAACTTGTATAATAAAATTAATTTTCTTACCCATAATGAACTTATAATCAAAGACTATTTTTAGTTATTTTTTAACCATGTTGATTTATTGGAACTATTTGAACAAAACACATCATCACAGAATCTCTTCTTAAATACACAGTCACTTCTGTTACATAGATATTTATAAAGGTCTCGCATAACATTAAAACTGAATGTGAAAGTGATTTTTGTTGTGTCTGAGGAAATAGTATACTTGCATTACATGCGATTATTTAATATCCACCTTTCATGTTATATGATTGCTGATATTCTGATAGCTTTACTGCAACGAAACTAGTTAAACTAGCCTATATTACAATAATTCTTATCATATTTAACATGTATATAATAAGAAAATTTACAATAGCAAATGTTTAATTTCTAATTTAAACCAATCCTCTATCCTTATATTTTATTATAAATTCAATATAATTCATACCACTATTATATAATATGGTGGGGGGGGAGAGAGGGTTGGGGTCAATGGCGAATATTCCGGAAACGTTTTTCGAATTAATAGTTTTTATGCATTGCAATATATTGATATAGAAATTTACATATGCATGTTGAGACATTAAAAGATTTTCTCTCATATATCTCATTAATAGGTGGATTATGTCTATTGTGCTATTGTGCTACTATTGTCTATTGTACGCTAGTGATATCATTAATCATAGTTCACTGTAATTATGTAAACACATACACACACACAAAAGAACACATAGCACACACACACAAGTGGAAACCTATTGAATGTATTGTAGAGGCGGTAGAACATGTTGCAACGCATACAGTGCTATGGTTTTAGCTTAGTAGTAGTAGTTGTGGTAGTAATTTAATAATACGCTATTCCTCCTTATATAACAGCGTAGCTTATGTAATACGCGTAGTAATGATAATCAAATATCCACAATATGCACAAACTTATACATAGTTAACTGTATTGTATGCAAGTGGGTTCCTATCGTTTTGTATTGGAACTGTAATGAGGGTAACCTAAGATAATTCCTCATGTTGGCATTGTATTCATTACTGTATGTATAGCCGTAATGTAATGTATGCGAAGTATAGAATATACACTACCTTATGTAACTCCAAACGATTACATAAAATTAGTAACGTTACTTGTAAGGCCTTATATCGCAACTATATATAAATTGTAGTTTGCATATTCATATATGTTGTTATTATATATATATATATATATAGGATATATAACATCATATAATAATCATATAAAATTGTAATCGTTTTTATAAATACACTAGTTGATATATATATATATATATATAAATATATATATGACTCACGTGTTATGACATAAACACTATAGTATATATATATATATATATATATATCAATACGGGCTCATCAATTTGAAAACAGTAGCTCATGAATGATTACGAATAGTAGATCACTAATACGCGTATCTATTGTATCTATATTGTATAGGGTATGAATAACACAGCTATGTGGTATTTATCTTAAGTTCACCTTGTATATTATACACATCTATTATATGTATATATATATATATATCCGTATATATCCGTATATATATATATATATATATATATATATACAGATGTACACACATGTGTGGTGGTTGCTATTGATAGCAAATCAGCCAGCGTACTTCGGTCTATATATAACGCATGAATAGTAGAACGCTGTTATTGTTTTTATAATAGCTCTACTCATACGCCGTGTAATTCAATACATCACCTCTAGCTATTTAGACGCGTATAATATAGCCGCGCGACGTATAATAGACGACCGGTATATTATAAGGGCGCGCCCTCATAAATATGCATTAGAAACCTAGATAGATATAGAACGCGTGAGATAGCGAGAAACGGTGAGAGATCCGCGTGTGTATGTGTGTGTGTGTATTCTAAATATAGATATCCGTCAATAGAATTAGTACGCCGCCGCCCCCCCTAGTGTAGAATACGCGAACATACGGCGCCGAAATTCTGTTATTGATTTTCTGCATCCAGTTCGACCTGGATTAGTCGGAGAGTGATAGCGGGTCGCGCGCGAGCTCTCGAGTGCGTGCGTGTGCGTGCGTTCGGGCGCTATCATTACACTCTGTTTCTCGTCTGTATATATGTGTCTATATAACGTCGTGTATACGTGTTCGACATGTAATTGCGTGTTAACATTTCGTATAGTGCGTGCTAGCAGTACATGTACACTCGCACTCTCGCACACTCGCACACCACACACACTCACTCGCACACCACACACACACTAACTCGCACATTACACACACTCTCACATGACTGTATATTATAATGACGACGATGTAGATGTAGATTATGATGACCCGCTTTTACTCACACACACACACACACGACGTATCATATTATTATTATAATTATTAATATCGCGATGTTGACGCTGTTTTTATACGTAGTCCAGTGACACCTATTCACCTCCTTTATGATCTAGCACGACACAATCGTAGAGCTCAATAGTTTAGATGTGTTTAGATGTTTGCCCTTTCAGAATAATATTCCACGTATAGTAAAAGAAATAATTACAACACATTAATAAAAAAATTTGTTATCAGATATAATAAGTATTGATGATTGAATTAAACTTACAATATCAAAAAAATTCTCATGATAATTATTAATATAAATTACACTATACCAAAGCCCTTCGACTATACCCAGTAATGTGTTCGCAGCAATGGGGGGGGGGTGTGAAGGATCCGCCTCTCTAATATAGTATTATGATTACATAATATTTATATATTATATATTACTATTACATAATAATTTATGAATAATATCCACTATATATTAAATATTAACATTGGATTAACATGAATATATAATGTCTAAATATATTCTTTGTTATTAAATAATTTATAAAATATATAAGGAATATTATATTAATATTAAATTAATAGGTATAATAAAGTCAAAAATAAATAATTATAATTGAATGTCTACAATTATTAATGTTATTTGTTTTATAAGTTTCATCATACACATTTAAAAAATAAATAATATTTATTGAATTAATAATATATGTCTTTTTAGATTATTTAATTAAATATTTGTATTGAATTAAAAAAAAACCATAAAAGACCAAGATAAAATCAAATCAAAATTTCAAAGACAACACTAAAATATACATATATTTTATTAGTTTAAAATCAAAATAAGAATTATAATTTTTTAAACAATTATTTATTTTATAGAAAATATTGATTTATTATTAATAATTTAATTAATGTATTATTATTAATTTATTATTAATAAATAATTCAAATTAATAATTAAAATAATTTAATTAATATATTATTAATAAATAATTCATTAATTATTTATTATATATATATTTATGAATGCTGTGTTAAGACAAAATTCCAGAAATCATAAAATTAAGGGAGATATAATAATAAAATATGGGGCCCCAAATCATTAATTTTCATACAATAATCTATATATTTATTAGAAAAAAATCACATTTATTTTTTGCTATTTGATTTTATTTTCACCACTTTTAGATCTATGCATGATTAATTTACATTTAAAATAATATTAAATTTAAAATAAAAAAATTTAAATAGACTATTAATTTCTGAAAAATAAAAATATCCAGGGCCCTACTACAGTTACACTGTTCCCCACAAACTTGATTTATATATATATATATATATATATATATATACCTTATAAAAGTTTAATATTATTCATACTTCTCCAAATGAAGTGCATAATATGTTTATTGTGATGAATAATGTATATATAAACATAAAATATGAATGTGTACACTCTTTACTTAAGATAGTCTCATTTATGTATTCATAGAATAGCATTA
The DNA here is from genome assembly GCA_964019155.1 of Osedax fenrisi. Classification (NCBI taxonomy): domain Eukaryota; kingdom Metazoa; phylum Annelida; class Polychaeta; order Sabellida; family Siboglinidae; genus Osedax; species Osedax fenrisi. The sequence goes on along the minus strand of OZ025241.1, from coordinate 59,274,582 downwards.
GCCACTTATAAATAATCATGTATTTAAATAAATTGAGACAAATGAGACTATATAATATTATATAATCACATTTTTTTACCATATATATCAATATTGAGCATAATAATATGATCAAATTTAATAATTAATAAGATTTAAATGCAACAATTAATACTATTAATCACTAAACAAACACACCCCATCCTCCAACACAACCTACCCTCCAATACAACCTACCCTTCAACATACCCCACCCTCCAATACAACCTACCCTCCAACACATTCCACCCTCTAACACATCATATACTCCAACACCACACAGATCTTTACGAATACACACTGGAACATGTTTCAACACCGATTTCCAAGTTTGTATGATATAATCACTAGTAGTAGTAGTAGGAGATGTTTTCACTGCTCCCTATATAGGTCACCTGTTCATTATTATCCTTATACTGTATAATATACACATATCTAGATTACTGGTAGTATTATATATACACATAACCTCAATAAATTTTGCTTTTAATAGTATTCACTATAATTACAGTAATTTATTGTCAGTAATTTATTAAAGCCTTAACTGAATCATTCTAAATATAATTTATTGGTAATTCCTATATAATAATATTTATGTTGAACTTAGGTTATGTGAGTCTACTTTAATTCTACTTTAATTCTACTTTAATGGGCAATTGATTTATATATATAGCGAATCATAAAAATTAGTATTTATTTTAATATAATTAGTATGGGACATTGTAGATTTATATTATCATATCAATAAAATCCTATTTATCATAATACTTTCAGGAAGTACTCATAAACAAAAATATTACTGGATACCATATTTATTTTTTATTTGGATATATTTTTATTTTTGTAAAATATTAAATTTGACATTGATACTTGTTTAAGTTTTCAAAATTAAAACAATGAACACTAGAACGTCTCACTTAAAAAGTAATACATTATTTTCAAAATTATAAAATTAAATTACTTTAAAATCATTTGTAAAGTTAATATTAATTATTATTATCTATATTTTGTTTAAATGTAAATTTTATTTTTTTACTTTTTTATATATTATTTATACATTTAAATAAAAGTTAATATATAAAAAATTAATTTTATACATTCATTTATAAATATTTTATTGAAAATGTAAAAATAATATAAATAGAGATATACTTAATATGATAAACATATAGCATGCTTATATTTAAAATACTATCCATCTTAAAATAGGGAACTCTTGTATTATATCTAGGAATCTATCTAGAATATATTAGATTAATTTTGCTTTCATTTCATAAATTTAAATTATATAATAATAGCCATAGCAGTTTTTAGATTATTGTCATATATAACAATGTTTATGATATTTTCTAAATATTAAATATTGTTTACTACTTTGTATTGCTTTATAGTTTATTATTAGATTTTATATGATATTATATCCCTGGATTATATAATAATTTATGATAATATACTATCATATTACAGAAGTATAATTAAATAGTCATTATAGATGTAAAATATTATATTTATTTGAAACCATGCTTGATAGTATTGAAGATTTAATAATATATAACCTTATTAGATAGTGTATGTGTAAGTGTGTATATAATTACAACACTATATAGTGTATATATAAAAAATATCTAGTAGGTTAATAAATGTATATCATAAGATATGAAATAGATATTATATATATATATATATATATAGTGTATATAATAAATGTATATCATAAGATATGAAATAGATATTATATATATATATATATATATATATATATATATATATATATATATATATATATAATATCTATTTCATATCTTATGATATATATTTATTAACCTACTAGATATTTTTTATATAATATATAACCTGGATTCTAACAATAATATTGTAATATTAAATTACATAGGATTCCTCTTTTTACAAAGATTTCCTCTATTCCTAAATATATTTAGTTTATTTTCTACCATGTATTATTATATTCAATGATAATATATAATTAAACATATAATTAATTATATAAAAAGTATACCAAGGACTTCAACTCGCTATCTCTGCAATGGTTACTTGTATAGGGGAAAGTCTCCGATTACCGACCCCTAAATGATTATTTGTAATAAATTATTCAATATTAAATATATTTATTTGAAATTTTGTAATTAAAATAATATTGTTACAATGAATAATGTTGCTATTTTAAATTTTTTATATAATTATATTTACAAGAATAAACAGGGGGGTCAATAATCGGTTACATGTGCCTAATACCGACCCCCCTCTCCTATTACCGATCCCCTAAAATAATCGTGGTATAAATAATTGTAGTATTATAATATCAAATAAAAATAGTAGATATATATAAATATAATTAATTATAACACGCACGCAATTTATTTATTATTGAATTTATGTTTTAATATTAATATTAAATTTAAATTTAAACTTTATAGTAATTATATTAATATAGTGTATATTATTATTTAATATTTATTTATTAATCAGTATGTATATAATCAACTGGAACCATGAATTCTAAATCTACATCAATGATACAATAACAACTTACGACATATTTAAAAATAAAATACGGATCTATTTTGATTGGATATTATATATAAATCATATGGGGTCAGTATTAGGGTAATTTAGGGGGTATGTAATAGGAAAATCATATGGGTTGCTATAATTAAGATATATTGGTTAATAGTTATTAAAATTAAATTATTTTTATAATTGTTATAAAAATGTTATTGATCTACAATATTATGCACAGTATTAAGTTTTCTTTTAATTAATAAAGAATTTACATGATTTAAAAAAAGTTATTATTCAAATATTTAAAAAGTAAAAAGAGAATATTACATTTTATCAAATAACAATTGTAAGATTGAATATTTTTTTAAACAAAATACTTATTCATATTAAATTATCATTAAATTACGAACAGTTCATGTATATATACTTTTTTTATATCTCTTAATGTTACTGATATACGAGATGGGTCGGTAATCGGAGATTTTCCCAAACTCCCTAGATACTTCTCAGTAGGATATTTAATTTTTATTCGATGATTTCAATTTTTGAAACAAAGTTATCAGATATATTGATTTATTTATGAAATAAAATGCATTTATATTTGTAATTTTGTATTTCTATATCAATATCTCATTAAATTATACAAATTATTTATAAATTAGGTTTGAATTGGGCGATATTTATTTGAATTATTCATAATAATAATAATATCAGATTCAATTGATGACCGAGATCAAAAACCCAGGTATGGTATAGAAGTTATATATATTAGAAGTTCTATAGTTCATTCGTTTTCTGTCTCATAAAAAAATCAATACAATAAAATTAAATATATCTCTCAATACCAAGAAATCATCATGTATATAACAATAAAATAATAATAAAATATAATAAAAATATATAATAAAATATTTAAAAATGTAGAAAGCTACTAAAATAATAAATAAGTTAAACTATAAAAAATCAAAGAAAACTAAAGACCAAAGTAAGGCTACAGATATAACAAATATGTATACAATATGAACAATTTAAAAGAGCTAAAAAAATTGTTATATTTAAAATAATATATTGTGTATTAAATTATATTATGAATTTATTATAATCATATTAAAATCATTGATTTAAAAACGAGTGTTTGTATTTATTATTGTATACATTTAAATGTATACAAATGGACATGATGCAATACCATAAAATCACTAAAACAAAAGTTTTATAAAATATGCGTTAGCAGATGTCCTGTCCTTGATTATACTAAATAATAATATTTAATAGATGAAATATCATATATTTAGTATTACAAATTTATAAAAACCTACAAATATCAATAATTATAAATAAAATCAAATGAATCACAATAATTTAGTAAGTCACCTATAATTTAGATCTATAAATAATCTTATATAAGTTTAACTAAATTTGCTATAGTATAATTATCCTCCATATGTTTTTTTTTAAATGATCAAAAATAGAATCTTTTGTCCTCTGTTTTATTATATTAGCTTTTTAATGAATACCATTTAATTTATCACCGCCCATAATAATTTAATTAGTTTTCATAATTTAAACTCAGTAATAATAGATTAGAAGTAATAAACTTGAGTACGTTTGTTTACAGTGAAGAATTAGACACAGAACAGAAGATGTATAAGGAACTTTATTCAAGACACGCAACCTATCTGTCGGAATGTGTAGGGCGGGAATTCTACATGGTACAACACCAATGCATTACGTTAACTATTATAATATATATATATGTATATATATATAACTTAGAAATAACTTAGATTTTATATCATATTTTAGTAATAATTGAAATATGAAAAATATTAAAAATAAATATTCAAAAAAAAATATTACTAATGTTGATTTAAATAAATATATATAAAGAGTATTTGATTGATATGTAACATTAACAGACGTTTTGTTTTCATTAAAAGTTGTGTTTTTATATTCAAAATTTGAAACATTTTAAATAAAATGTTATCTCATAATTAAATTAAATATTTAAAACAAAATTGTAATGTAATATTTTATGTTTATCAATATATTTATACATTTATAATTATTTAATAAATTATCTATTTTAGAAATATTCAGTTGTACAAATAAATAATGTTGTTATTTATATATTATTATTACTTAAGTTCAATATCATTTAGTTAAATGATTATATATGATCAAACATATGTATATAAATGTTTAATGTTTTATAAAGTTATCATTTTTGTATAGCTTATGAAAATATTTTCTGCATTTAATAATTGATTAAAATTTAATTAAATTTATAATTTATTGTTAATTTAATATTTTAAAAATATAATTAAAATATAATATTAAAAATATTTCAATCAATCACAATTTTATAATTTAGCCTGAAGAAAATATCATGAGCTATACAATCTTTGGAGAAATCAGTTTGTATATAAATAAATACATTTTAAAAATTATTTAAATATATATATATATTTGTATATTTAAATAAATAAATATTTCAAATAGTAGTTATCAGTTATCAGTTAAATAATTTAAAATAATTTAGTTGATTGATTGATATTTTATTTAAGCAAATACATAGTCGACATATATAATGGAAAGTATAAAGTATAAATATTTGCTAACGATAATATATGTTATAGAAATAAACAGAATAATACAAAATTAACAAATTAAAGAAATTAAAACGTTTTACAGTTACAGTAAAAATGAATGAAATATAATCAAAAATAGAAATAAATTATATAGTAAAAATAAACAAAAAATGATCGAAAAAAGATAGCGTAAAAATAATCGAAAATAGAAATAAAATACATTGTTTTTGTCAAGTGCCATAGTTGTATTTATAATTTATAAATTAATAGCGATATTATATTAGTATGTTTTTTTTACTTTTTTATACTTATAATCATTAGATTTGAAACCATTATTGCATACAATATCATAGTCAATTTATTTTTATTGAATTAATTTAATTTAAGTTAATGGTATATTTATGAAATTAATTATATAATAAATAAATATTAATTATTTTTTTATTTGAATAAGAATTAAATAATAATAATATAGGTAGTTTTATTTTAGAATAGATATATAAATAAATTAAACTTTTACAGATTCTGCTATTAATTTTGAATATGATGACACATATGTGACGTATTACATCGATTTACCCGAAGGTAATATATATTTATTGAACTATTATAACATTTAAGAATTATTATATCACGAAAATATAAATTACTTGTATTGATTTATATTTGATAATTAAAATGTTGATATATTATTTTATAATTAATATATTTTGTAGTATACATATTATATTTATCTTGTATATGCAATTTGTAATTTTTTATCAACTGAAATTGTATTTAAAAAATAAATATTAATTAATTATGATAAATCATAGTAAAAAATATATAATGTAAAGTTAGTTTGTTTATATATATATATATATGTGTGTGTATGTAAAAACAAGATAAACTTGAGAACTAGGAGACGTGCAGAGAGCTGCCATGTCTGAGTTCAATTTTTGACATTTTATTCGCGAGACAAAAAAAAGGGGTACCGAAATTAAATAATATATATCGAATTTTTCATATTGATCTCAGGTCTTGTGGTAAACACCATTCATGAGAATTCACCATATACAATGTTAATTTAGATTTTTGAAAATATATATGTATGGCATTGCATTTGTTAGTTTATTAATAATATTTAAAAATTTGTAATAAATAATAATTTAAAAAAATCTTAGTTCAGAATTTGTAATAGAAAATTAATATATTAAATGTAAACATTGCATGTTTATGCAAATTTATTTTCTATAAATAAATATTTTTAGCACCATGATTATGAATGATTAGAAAATGTTATTTTACAATTTCATATATATATAAGTAAATAATATCAACTAAGATAACTAAGGTAACTACATGCCCCTCTCTCTTACTGTCTATATAATATATACATACTAGGATTGTACAAATTTGAGTCCTCGAGTTCAAATATCGAGTCCTAGTAATGAAATGTTGAATCGAGTCTGAAATAATTGAGTCCATTTAAAAATTGATGATATTGAGTCCCTATAGTTGATTTTCGAGTCGAGTATTAAAAATAAAAACTTGTTCAAAAATGTTGTCACGATACATATAAGTAAAAATTAAACATATGTAATTATTTTATAATTGAGATAAGCTCTATCAAAAGAAATACTATATTTCATATATATATTTATATATATATATATATATTTATTATTAATTTAACCATCAATCACGTAATTTGTTGACGATTAATGTAACTCTGGACTTAGGATTTATAATCTACTCTATAATGTTAAAGGGTTGATTTGGATTTGAAGGGTTCGAAGCATTACATTTTAAGATTTGAATATTTTGTTTTGAATTTGAAGCCTTAATTATTAATATTTGAAGTCTTGATTATTAAGATTTGATACCTTATAGGTATTTGAAATTTTACAAACCTAATATATACCTATAATCTTATACATAATAAATAATTGGTAACACCAGTCCCATTTCTCTATGTATACATACTTACACAAGTATACATACACAAAATAAATAATGTGAATATGTCAGGCAGTGTCAGGTGGGTACATCAATATATACAAACAAATCATTATAATCATAAACATATCAATATCTACAACAGGACAACGCAGGGATCCTGTATATATCCTATGCATATAATTAAATTATTCATTTATAAACAAATTATTGTTAACAATTATAATTGTAAAATATTTACTAAAAAAACTTAAGAATTAGTCTACTGAATTTTATAAATCTTCAAATTTTATAAATCTTGGATTGACATTTTATTAATCTTCTAATTATTACTTCTAATAATTAATAAGTAATTATCTCAATAATTCAATAATTCAATAATTTATTCATCTAATTCCAAATTTACGATACTATTAATAATTATAATATATTTATAATATCTTATATAAAAAGTACTCTCGACTCATTCATATCGATATATCATAATATAATATTTAATTTCGTGCATAGACGAATTATTCCAATAGCTTATTTTAGTGCTATCATCATCATCATCATCATCATCATCATCATCATAATATATCATCTCATTGACATATTACATATACAGAATTACGTGTTTTATTATAAAAACTATAAATATTCATATTTGTATACATTACAAATTACATATAGGTTGGTATGCTAAAGATATAAATTCATTACATGGTGTAACACAAGCTTGTAAGTCAAAAGCCGTAAATAGGGTTAGTTTCATAACCGTATATATATGTATTATGTATTATATTTTTAATATTTAAATGTTAATACCTTTTATAAGATATGTATTATAAACTAATACAATTATTATATTGTAATCCTATAATATTTGTATCCATTAAGCTGATTTCATACCAAAATAAACAGCCAGATATCTGCTCAATTTTATAGCTTGATATCGAAATCAAAAGCGGGTAGTTTCTGTGTGTATGGCGATAATTACAGACTGATATCGAGAAGGTCGACGCAAGCCTTATATATATAAATTACTTATAAAATCGTACATATTGACTTGCTCGATATCCAGTAAATATTTAAAAATGAATAATTAGAATCAGCCGATATCGGGGGGCTGTTGGTGTGAAGCAGTTTTAGTCTTACTATTCACATATTTCATATATACAGGATAACGTGAGCAACTTTTGTTTTACATTTAATGTTTCGTTGGAATATAATGAAAAGTTTCTAGAAGATAATAGAGAATGTGGTAAGTTCTTCTTTATATATTAAAATTATCATAAAAGTAGTAAATTGTAATTTTTGTAACTAAATATATAATTATAGTTATAAAGAGCAATTATATTTGTTAATTCTAAAATTCATTGTAACAGATAAATGTGAATACATTTAAAATTTGGAAATTATAATTTTTTTGATTTTATAACTAAATAAATTTATAATTTAGACAATTTAAATTTATGTGTATAAATTTGTATAAAATAGTTTTAATTTAAAAAATTTTTTTAATTAAAATGTAGAATTTTATTATACAAATAAAGTAAATTTGTACATGTAATTACAAATTTCTCAAAAACTACTTATCGGAAAATAATGTAGTTTGTTACCGTCTTAATTAAAAAATAAAAATATGCATATTTACTAAGTTTATTATTTGATATGAATTTATGAAATTTTTAAAAATTAATATTTTTACAATAACATATACATAGGCCAAGTGATAAAATATCCAGATTTATTTGTTGAAGTAAAATCATTGGATAATTGGGGCAGGTGTCGTCTTGAAGGATACGGTTACATCATACTTCCTAATAGTGCAGGTTATCTATTATGCTATCATTTATTATTATCACATTTAAGATTAATTTAATAATTATATAATAATTTCACAATACTCGTACATAAAATTAATATTTTTCATTGAAATTTTTAAATAATCAGATCTCTTTAATATATAAATCACTAATACAAATCTATGATTTTAGTTATTTTTAATAATTTACTTTTTACACGTTTATATATCCTTTCTATTTGTTAATATTTAGTACCTACAATATACATTATACTACACATTTCATCTGTGATAACATACACATATATTCATCATTACAATCAACACTACGATTACTGAGTGTCTGTTGAGATGTAAACTTTTAATGATGACATTTGTCTCGTTCTTGTGATTTATTTAGATTAACTGCTAATGTACTTACGCCATATATCAGCCTATATCCGATCATACATTACTTTAACACAGATCGCGATTAATAATGTTGCATTCATTATTAGCTAATATAATATGAGTTATATATATTCTAAAAAGATTAAAATAACATTTAATAAATGATATATATATATATATACGTATCTATATATGTTATAAATTAATTATACTATTATATTATTTTTAATAATGAATAAGATTTATTTAAGTTAATCTAATCTGAATATTTCATTAATTATATATCTATATATAACTATCAATATATTCAATTTATTATTTTAAAATAGAGTTAATATATATATATATATATATTAATTATACTGTTATATTATATTTAATAATGAATAAGATTTATTTGAATTAATCTAATCTGAATATTTCATTAATTATAATTATATATCTATATTTAACTATCAATATATTCCAATTATTATTTTAAAATAGAGGTAATATATATATATATATATTAATTATACTATTATATTATTTTTAATAATGAATACGATTTATTTGAGTTAATCTAATCTGAATATTTCATTCATTATATATCTATATATAACTATCAATATATTCAATTTATTATTTTAAAATAGAGATAATATATATATATATATATATTAATTATACTGTTATATTATATTTAATAATGAATAAGATTTATTTGAATTAATCTAATCTGAATTTTTCATTAATTATAATTATATATCTATAAATCGATATATTAAAATTATTATTTTAAAATAGAGTTAATATATATATTATAGTATTCAAAGTTTTACCTTATTAATATATATTTAATTTATGTACATAAATTAAAATGTAATGTTATAAACAATAACATTTTATATATTTATATTTACTAGGTTTAATTTATTAATGCGATATGTATACAAATAATGTATCTTGTAATATTAGTTGCTGTATTGACTATTTATAAATGAATACAAATGTAACAAACGCACACATACACATGAATACAGGTTTAACCAGCGTGGACATAAACTGCTGGAGACCTATGAACGGCAGCTGTACCTCTCAGTTACGCAGGTTCTTCATAGGGGGTAATCCACAACTAGACGATCCTATAAACGCCTGCAAACCTCACTATTTCAAGGTTATACATACGTCAATACACTAGCATCGGCTTGATTTATTGAACGATGTGTTTATTATTTTTATTTCATTAGCTTATCATTATTATTTTCATTAGAGTATATTATTTCACAGTGGAGAATAAAATCCTATACATTAGATGAGTCTAAGGATGCGTTTTTACTTTCTTTTGTGCGAGTTGAAGAATGTCTAAATGTGTATCTACGCAATGTAATTGATTAAACTCGAGAGACACATTATTATGTGGTCGAATCAAATAATAGACCACCCACCAATAGTGTTGGTCCAACACTTTCTATTTCTTATCAGTCGAATAGAATCCAGTAATATACCACCCGAAAATCTATCGTATTATTTCGATATATACCACCCATTGAATTTATCATATTATATATGTGGAACTCTATTTTTAGATATGTATTCATATCAGATACATTAGTAGTATATTTGGTCGAACGAGGTAAAATAAATTTAACGAAAAACGCATAAAATTCTATCTGCAAGATTTCAACTCACTCGAAAAAATTAAAAAATGCACCCTAAATCCATAGTAAACTTGTATCTAAGTCAATACCTCTTTCACAGGAGAAATACCTAAGCAAGTTGGGAATGTTGACTGAGTCCACTGGAACTGTTAGCTTGAACCTCAATATCATGAAACAGTCACAGTTATTACCATCTTACATTATCCAATGTATTAAAGTAGCTTTAGAAAATGTCATCTATAGTATTGTATTTCATTAACATTTCTAATAGAAAAATTGTAATTTCCATACAATATTACTAAATAATATATCTTATCTAATTAGTGTTTGAATTATTACCTGTTTTAATTAATAATTAGAATTCCGTCAAATTATATTTCTACATTATAAATTATTATTTTTCAAATTTGTATAATTTAATATTAACATAGATAAACAAGTTTAATAAATTAATTTCTTATAATGAACTCATTTAAATATCTATTATAATGTTAAAATATTTCACATGAAATATTATTTATTTTATTTATATAATTATTTTGTAAATATTTAAAATATATTATATTTAAAAAAAAAATATCAATAATTGAAATTTAAAATATAAAACCAATGATTATATCCATAAATCTTACATTAATATTGTAATCAGATTAAAATAGTGTATAATTAATTAATAATAATGGGCCTGTAATCCTAAAAAATTTGTTATCAAGGAAATACATGAGGGAAATGTCTGTGGATGCCACTTCTAATGCAAGCTATGATAAACTATACGATTTGAACACGAATGTTAACATTGCTTTGGGTTTGTTGAAACTCACAATGAGAGTGTATGCTGTATATCTATATACTATTTATATATGTTTAGATGCGTTCCAACAAGCGAAACAAAGAATGATATCAGCTAGGAACAATCTGCATACTGAGTACATCGATACCATGCAAATGATGGACATCGGAAAGGCGGATTAAACGTGTGATCTTTTTATTTTCTTACTTTTCTATTTTATAATAAAATATTTATTGATAAATTTATTTCTGAATAATCAATATTGCGGAAAAGTTCGCTATTAAATTATACATAGTAATGTAAAACATGTAAAATTAATACAAAAATAATTATTAACAAATGATTAATCTATAATCATGAACAATATCATAACAAACAAAAAATAAATGATATTGAATATATTAAAATAGTATATTATGATGTATTCATATGTATAATTGTGTATAAATAGGTTTATTAGTCTATTATTAGCTCCAAATATCACAAGAATATCTGCCCCTAGATCTCAATCTCTTCAGATAATCAGCAGCTGCAGTTTGAGAGAGACCACCTTTACCGATGACACACTCCAATAGTATTGCGTCCACATCATGAGCCATGTGCTTAGCATCCCTTGTGAACAGAGATGTTTATATAAGTATGATTGCGGCTAAAACTGATGTGGAATATTAGCGAATATCTAATATGTTATATATCTATAGAAAAACATGAATATTTGCTTGTGTGACAAGAGTTTATCGATAATTATCGATTGATTATAATCAGTGGTGGGAAATATGGAATCTATAGTACGATTGCAAGTGATTATTTAATGTTAAATATTTTAACTTAAAATACAAGTTATGATATAAATGTGGCTGAAATTGTGCGAATATAATATAAGTGCAAGTGCTATTTGTATAGAATACAGAGAGCTAGTGTTAGTGTAGTTAATAACTGTAGCCAATAACGATGCCTACTATGTGTAAACAAACCCGCATACGTATATATGTGCTCCTGCATTAATCAATGACCACAGTTTATCCAGATCTTCACGCATCAAGTGTTGCACATAGACCTATACGAGTGTGTGTGTGTGTGGTGTAACGTAAGGAGAATTCTTATTGTAACCATGGTTACCGAGTACATACCTTATCTTTCTGATCCCTAGAGAAGGCGGTACGTAGACTGGTGATAACTCCGTCCTTCTCGTACTTCTCTAGTTCCTCTCGGTAGATGTAATCTTCGCTCTTGTACCTGCATCCAAAGTATAATACCATTTCTCCTATTTTTTTGCCTATAATATTTGGTATAATAATGTATAAATTTGTATAAAATACATCGGAATTAATATAATGTATATAATTGATTTATTCTAAATTTTTCATTCAAAGAAATAGATTGAAATAATCAGTATTGAATGATTACTAATAATAGATGTTAAAACAACGTATCACAATATATAGATATCGAACCATCAGCTAGCGATTTGCTTCTGTCTTGAATGAAACCACGGAACGGTGCCAGCCCTGTTCCTGGACCAATCATAATCACCGGTACGGTGTTCTTAAAGGGCAGACGGAACTGAGACTTGCGAATGTATATCGGCACTTTACTGTATTTACATCAGCGTATTATAATCATCATCAATAGTACACACATATATACACACACATCAGTGTTCATTCTAGAGCTACCCAGCTACCCAAATTGGGTAGTGCCATAATTTTGTGGGAAGTTGCCCTAAATATTTTATTATATAGATTATGTTTAATTATTAAGTTCTTATTAATATAATTGTAATATCATGCATTAAAAGTGTTATATCTCTAATTACTGGAATTTATTATTTAATAAACGACGTTTTCCAATGAATATTTATAAAGTGACAATTAAATATGTTATTATTATTCTATTATAATATAAGTATTAATTAATTAAATAACATTTTAAGTATTAAAATAATGGAGAATTTATTATTCAATTATTATTTAAGTATTAAAATAATGGAGAATATGAATAACTTCTGTCATAAAAATATATATATATATTTTTATTCTATTTTGGTGTAGTCCTTTCATCCCACACAGGAACTTAGATGAAATTTTAACTTATAACCTTATCTCTCTAATATCTACAATCATATGTCTCTAATGTTCCTTTGATGCCAATATATATATATATATATATATATATATATGATAAGGTTAAATATATCTCAGAATTATAATGTTGTGGATGGTTAACCCCTGGATTGGTTTATTCTTGAGGAAAGTTGTAGCCACTCCCTTTTGTGGGCGGTCAGTCTTTGTTATCCAATCAACCACGACGGCGGTGATATGAACTGATTCATTGTCTATCTGTGTGTACGTATTCGCATTGTGTTAGCGCTTTAGTTTAGGAGCACACACCATTATGTATATTTACTGGGTTATTTTGTTACGGGTGACAAAAGAAAATATGCTATAACTTATTTAGAAGATCTTTAGGAGGAAGAACATATTAATATCATAAACTAGAAAATGAAACGAAAATAAACAAAATTCTTCTAATAAATATAAATATTATTATTATTATATTAATATTTAATAAAATTAGAAACAATAAAATGTTACGCCATCACATAATAGCCAAGTGAATTCACTAAATGGCAAGTGTAGCACTAACTTTAGGGGAAGAACTAATCGAGTAGTATCTAGGCTGAAGTTTATGAAGAACTTCGCAGATATGGTCAATAGGTGGCCGGAATGATTTAATGTCCTCGAGCAAGGCAATTATTGTTCTGTGATTGCCTAACACAAATTCATTGTACATTTCCTATTGTGAAGGTTATCATTGGTTAATTATTAAAATTATATAATGTTAAATTCAGTGTTATATTCAATTATAATTAATAATATGCATACATTTCCAGCAGATGATAATATATTAGTCGGAAATATACATTATGTTATTAACAATTTTTAAAATTATAGTACATTATTTGCAAAGTTAACTATTATTAATGTAACTATTTGTTAACTATAAGTAAATTATATAATGAAAAAGTATTATTTAGTGTAAATTAATTAATTTAATTACAAACGTAATTTTCATTTGATTATAAATGTAGTGATTTCTAAATAATTGTAAACATAATCATAGCTCTTCTATTCAGCTAACATATTTCATTATATGTTTAGTATAGATTGAACATTATAAATTATATTTAGTTATAAAAGATAAAAGATAAATTAACATAAAAATATATACAAATAAATATATAGTTATAATAAATATAAATATACTTTTTCTAAATATATATAAATATATACATCCCTTTAGGATGAACAAGCATACCAATATTACAAAGAAGAAAACAAACAAAACTCTTCTAATAAATATTATCATTATCATAATATCAAAACAAGGTAGGTAGAAGGTACTAGAAGAAGAAGGTACCTTATCTTGCGGTGTTTTGCCGAGGAACATGGGTTCGTACTGAAGTCTCTCTGCTGGGTCAGTGATATTGTTACGTCCGTCAGTGATCAGCAGCTCTTTAAGCATGTTACCCCGCGGGGGTGATGTGATGTCGATATAGTGGGTGAGGGCGGTACGGTAGGTCGTAGGGCAGGGGAACGGGAAGTGCTTACTGGCATCCTCTGCGTATGGGGGTGTGTGTAGTAATAATACAGTTTAGGCACTTCAATAATAGTAGAAACCACTCTCTAAAGTGTAATCAGTTGATAATGTTAAAATGAATAATTATAATAAAAAATGATTCTTCGGACATTTGCGGAAGATTGAAATACATGTCAGTGGTATATACATGTATGTGTGTGTGTGTGTGTGTGTGTAGTGAGGAGTTAGAAGAATGATGAGCTATAGTAGGTACACAATGTCTGGGCTACAACAACCACTGAGAATATAAAATGTATTTCTATTTATTTTATTATACAAATGAAAAGAAAATCTTTAAATAAATAATACCTATATTATTATGATACGAGTATAAGATGATATATACGCTATTCGTTAACTATCTAGGCTAACAATGCATGTCATCTCAGTATTGTAACAGTAATGTAAAGCTACCATTGTTTACATGATTATAATGATGTCATTTCTATAGTTACTATACAAATGATGAGTGTTTTACTATATGTTCAGAGTATAAAGTTGCTTTCACACCAACAATACAGCTAAGGCCTGCATGGCATGTCGACATATGCCTTATGCATGCGTTTATATATAAATTACGTATTATCATATCTTTGATTTGTCAGATATCCTGTAAAAACGGATAATTTTAAGTAGCCGATATCGGGCTGTTATTTTAGTGTAAAAGCTGCAGCTTTAGTTAGACGATACATAGCACTAATTACACCTACACTCCTCTCTTACAACCACTATTACTACCACTGTTCACTTTCTAACCATCGACATTGCGCAAGGTGAACACAGAGTCTAGGTCAACCTCTAGTAATTCGCCTATTCTGTCCACGAGCTCTGCGTCATTCTGAGCGAACACACCCAAGTGATCGCCCGCGTCGTATCTGTTCAATGAGAGAATCATGTGTCACAAGTATACTATACTATACTGATGTATTTAATACACACACACACATATATATATATGTATATTTATGTGTAAAGAAAATAACACTATTCATATTAATAATATTTCATATTTATGAAAATAATATTTATTATAATTTATTCTCATAATTATCTATTATATAAAGTAAAGTTTGTTTGTTTATATATATACAAGAGTATAGAGTAATACCATTCTAGTATATAAGATATACACTAGATGGATCCAGCGTTTCCAGGTAATACTTTTGTATATATTGTTAAATTATTTATATATAACAATGCTGTACATTATAAATGTATGTATTTATATAGTATTAAATGTAATACCACACTTTGATTAGAGACGAGCTGACAGACTGGTACTGCCTGTTTTGTTTAGCTTGTCGATGTTGTATATAAGTATTTATATAGAGAGAAAGGACCTAACAATTCCAGATTATTTATTTTAAATATTATTTCAAGTATCTATATTTATATAGAAATGAAGGGGCCTTGTATTGTCCAATTGATTGTATTTATAATATACATTTTATATATATTTAAATTATTTACTAATTTAATAATAAATACATTTATATGAAATTGTAAAATTAAAATTTTCTAATATTTATTTACCATGATGCTAAAGAAATTTATTTATAGAAATAAAATAGGTATACATTCAATGTTTTCATTTAATTCATTAATTAAATAATTGATTCATTATTTATGATTCTATCTTAAATTAAAAATATTGTCATGGTAATTATGATAAATTCAATATAAATAAATTTACGAATACAATTTGAAAATCTAAATTAAAATCATCTCTGTGAATACTCAGGTTCATACCGCGAGGCTGTGTGATCAATATGAAAATTGCACTTTTTATTGGATTAAATTTCGGTAACTCCTATTTCTGACTCTGGAATACAATGTCAACACGTGAACACAGCCCCTCCTCAGTAGTGCACTACAAGCTTGTATTTACTGTGATAATGAGTATCACCAAGTTCTCGAGTTTAATCTTCATATACATACATTCACATATATATAAATAAACTACTTTATATAATGGATATATGTTTTTGTTATTTTTTTATTTGATGGAGTCCTTTCAACCCATCCAGGAACTTAGATGAAGTTTTCAACAATATGGCTCTAATGTCCCTTCAAAGCTGCTCTTGTGTTAAGACATCCATGATTTTAACGATATACGCTAATTGTGTATACACAATTATATAAAATTAGTTACTATTATTATAATACCTATTTTATTGGAAATTATGGGATTTGAACCCGTGTCCTACTGAACCTGTGTGTGTCTTACGCCTACCGGGTAGGCCCTACCCTACTAATCTACCCAGGCATTTAATATATATTTATATATTTCTAATTTTATTTGATTGGAACCAGGAACCAAGATTAAGTTTTTATATATCACAATAATATAACCATATAAATAAACTATAACATGTCAATGCTGGGGCCCCTAGTATATATATATATATATTAAATAATTAACATACAATTTATATATTATTATATATATATATATATATATACAATGTATTACATATATTATGTGACAATAACTAATCCTAATATCATATGACTACAACACAATGTATATAATGTCCTATATATGCTGGCCATCCTATGTTAAATAGTATTGTTTACTTTGGTGTTTATTATTAATGGTGTCTTTAAATTAGAACATGTATATATACATATATATGAGTCATAGATTATGAGACAATCAGCTTAATAGTAGCAAACTAAATATAGATTCTTTAGAATAAAGGATTCTTTAATTAAAGGTCTTTTAATGCTATATAATGTACATTTTTCTGTTATTTATAGCCAGGTAATAAATTTAGTTAAAATCTAGACACCCTATGCAGGTATTAGGTGATTAATATATTAGTACGTTACAAGACTGGTGGTTACTATTACATGTAATGGTTCAATAGAGTAGCAACATTTGTTTTACATGTAAATAAATAGGCAACCTCGACTAATATTTATTAAATTTATTAAATCGTCCTTAACATTTATTAATTGATGAATTTAAAATGTGTGTTATTGTCACATATAGATTATATATATCTCTATAATTGGGTTCACATATATATGTATATGTGATAATCATTTGAAAATTATTAAAAAAATATAGTGAATACAAAAACATGCATAACAAATCTATACAATAACAATAACAATAAAATGGATTAAGTAATGATGTATAATCTATAGTCTCTACAAATATCAGGATGTCTACAATATTCATTATTACAACTTTCTGTTCATTTTGAACACAAATAACTATTAAAACTGATTTGAAAATTACTATTCTGAACATTATTATTATTATTTATTGATAAATGTATAGATTATTTCATAATTATGTATTTATAATAATGATAAAATAATTGAAAATATCAATCTATATATTATGACCTATATATTATTGTATTATGTACCGCAATATAACGCCAATGTTTGGTAACTTCTAATTAATATCATTATTTGTAAATTTATGAGATAAATTATAACATATACATAATATTTATAAAAAAATTATTCTTTTTTTCGTAATTGTATAACTTAATATTAAATTAAAATTATTAAATATATATAAATATTTTGAATACCTTATGTATCGCATTTAATAATTTCTAATAGTATATCATATTAATCCAAAATGTACGAAAAATATATAATAATCAACCAAGTTGGTATAGAAATTAGATTACTATTAATAACTATATATTCTAATAAAATATATTTAAATTATAAAGATACATTATTGAATAAAGGCTAGTTGTTAGTGTTAACAAATTTTAGGATTCAAAAAATGTAGAATTAGACTCTTTGTTGTGCGTCACCTATTCTCTACATTACAATGTGATTTCATACTAGCCATGTTACTAAATAGGGATATCGTACGTATTGCATTGTAAGTTATAAATAGCTTTAACTGTAATTTTAATATAATACTATAATACTATATAATACTATAATTTTGTTTTTAATGAATAGTAATTATACTGAGTTACAACATTTATATGTGTATATTTCAGTTATTATATTGTTTATAAGGTTTATTATGAACATTATTTATTTTTTAATAATTTAATTGTGTATAATTGCATTCGTAATTTTTAAATTATTTTCTAATAAAAAGAATGGAATTGTTATACATAGTTATATTAGCATATACTCTGAAATTTATAATATTTTATGTGATATTGAAGTGTAGATGTGTTCAGATAGATATATTTATCAGAACAAATATATACAGAGAACACAAAGATGAAAGTAAATACTTAACGTTAATGGTAATCATAGAATTAATAGCTTATACAATAATATAGATATAAAATACAGCTACAGAAATATAGTATAGTATATTTGTCTTATACATTGACATTTATTATTTTAATATATAATATATAAGTATTATAGTAAATAATATATATCAAGTTACAATAAATAAATATTATTAAATTACATATAATATATATATATATATATATATATATAATATAACTAGAGTAATAAATAGAATACATAATATAAAAGTTTATATACATATCAATAATGTACTATTATTTAGATGTTTATTATATAAATATAAATAATAAATTAGATGGTGTACAAGAATAGAAATAATAATATGTAATAACAAGAGTAATGGCTGTGAATGATGCTAGTTTTCATGATGAATAAGGCTAACTATTTCTATTATTAATGCAGGCAATGTTTACGGTATATAATAGTTTTGATAGTTTTTAAATTGTAGTAATAATGAGTAATCTATTTAATGTTATTATATATGTTAGTTTACTATCAAATATTTAGATATTGTGTATTATATAAATATTATTTGTGCATGTTTATATACTGAATGTATGGATAATTTTTATATAAAATGATATCGACTTATTAAATAATATTTTCAATAAAAAAATATATAAAATACTTTTATTTAAAAATGAAAGGCATTTACTGGGAAGGCCTTACCTTATCCTATCCTATACCCTTACAGGAACTGATGTCAATATTCAGTTAGATTAATTATTAAATAGATATAATGTATCAATATATCTACATTTTCGCATCCCTATCTCAACAGTTTAAAATAGTATACTTATGAAGAAATTAAACATATATTATGTAAGCTCTAAATATTTGGATATTATAGTAGTATTACCTGTGGTATTACTAGTGGTATTACTAGTGGTATTACTAGTGGTATTACTAGTGGTATTACTAGTAGTATTACTAGTAGTATTACTAGTGGTATTACTAGTGATACTACTAGTGTCACTAATAGGGGTTTACTAAAACTATGTATTAACATCGACAAGTACGATTAAGTGATACACATAAGGCTAGGCTAAAGTGTATAGAAACCTGAGTCTAGAACCAGAGATATCAAACTCAATGTGCATACACGACCTGTCGCCACCGTTGTGTAGTTCTCTATTTACAGAAATAGGGGCCAGGAACGGGTTCTTAGCATCAAAAGGCCTACGGATAATAAATACAATTATCATTTACATCGACACCGTAATTCACATCTGGAATGCGGTATGCTTAGTAGAATATATATATAGTAGTCTTTATTTATAATATATTTATATTGTATAGTATATATATATAAATATAAAGCATTTTTATATAACTATAGAGTATGCCTAGTAGTACAAACATCTTCTGAGCTACGTAAGAATTAATGCGGGAAGGTTCGCCCGTGTAGATTTTCGACTTGTCAACTGTTCCGACTTCGTGAGTTTTCAACGCAAACTGTCTCATTCTACAACGTATGCGCGGTGTTAGTACGGTAAGGAGGCTACTATAAATAGGCAACATATATGTAGAGTGAACTTAGGGTGAAACTGTAATAAGGTTTACATTTTTATTTTTTAATTTCGTATCAATCTTTATTTATTTCAACTTTATACTTTCGATTATATGTTTGCTTAAAAATCATCATCGATAAATCGTTATTTAACAATGTCATCGATTATGACTTTTATTCATATCATCGCTTTAATATCGGAACGTATAGGTAATATATAGTAATATATCACTAAATTATTTGTTTACCTAATTTCATCGCCAATGTCCTTGATTCCAAAGTGCACACATACAGCGGGCCAGAATTCATCTCTCCAGTTAACAAAGTCGTCTTCAATACTAAGTAACGATAAGTATAGCGTACATTATTATGGTTGTTGTGAAACCAACAAATTATATAATTAATGTTTTTTATTTTATAAAAATAATATTTATAATTTCTAGAGGGCCATCGAAACTTCACGAATTTTGCATGTCAAAAATGGATCTACAAAAAAGATAGTGTCTCTGATAATTGAGCAAGTAATGACTCACTTCTTTTACTATCTAGATAACATCGATATCTCGGGAAATATATAATAATATTAAATTATAATTATATATGATTAGATTTGTATTAGTTATGCAGTATAACTTATACTATGCACAATTATAAAGATTCATCGATAGGATCAAAAGATATGGAATTCTAAATAAATAATGCAAAATAAAAGTTCTGAGATATAAGCTTCTAAAGTTTTATTATTTGCTTTTTGAAAGTTAATATTATCTATACAGTTTAATGGGGGGGGGGGTCTTAGTGCACTGACATTTTATTTATTTGACATGTAGTAGATAGGAAATATATGGAATATTCAAATACTGTTTACAATAGAACTATTCATTGTATTGAACCAATTTTGTTTGTATCATGTCCACATTATATAAATGCATCTTTGCAGAGAATAAAATAGTCTAGATATACTATATTACATATAGATTTTTATACATATAATAAAAAAGTTTGTTCTTTTTTAAAAAAATGAATCTAGAATTACTTGAAATATTTTTTTTTAATATTGTTCTCTGCAATTATTCATATAAATGTATTCTCTATACAACACTAACAATTATTAAAAAATCTACAATAGCTTTTTCTGTAGGGACTCTAATGCATACATACCTAGCGTAAAAATTGATCATAGAGTAATTGGCGTTTCAAGTTTCATATCAAATAATATATTTGCAATAATTATTTCTTATCTATTATCCAATTTATAAATAATATATTTGTAATCATTATTCATTATCTATTATATAGATAAGAACCTATAACTAATATATAAAATAATAATAGTATATGTAATAGTAGTATAAAATAATGTAAATAATATTACAATTTAAATTTTTTAGATCAAGAATGATGTTAAAAACATATTTGTATGTGACTTATATATCTTTTTTGAATACCATTGTTTTCACAGATACTAAAATACACATTAAAGAGTAGTTATTATATACACATTATAGAATAATATTTTTGTTTATGTTTTATGAAAATATATTGCTTTCTACCCCCTTTAATAGTTATAATGTATACATGGGATGCAGTAATACAAGTATAATTAGTAATTAAATAATAGTAATAAAAATATACATAAATAGGATATAGATTATAAAAAAAATAAAATATAATTGTGATGACATAAATAAATATACTACAAAATGACAAAGGTTCCTGGCATCATAATTTGACATAGCCCTATCTATAATAATATTATATTTTGTAGAGCTGTATTAGTATAACTATAAAATCGATAACATTATTGACATTATTTAAATAAGTTACACAAATGTATTTATGTGTTTATGTTTATAATACATATTTGAGACACTTATAATTACTTTTATACGACGTATTATAAATCATTTTAAAGCAATGCAATAAATGTGAATCTTTTAAAAAATAATTTTTTTATAAAAATTACAAACGAATATTTGCTCCAACCCTTGAAAATATTGAAATTCAATTTTAACTTAAAATATAATATAGCATAGGGGTCACGGGGTTATCAGTTATTCTACAATCGTTGACTGACTTGCCATCGTCGTCACCGAGTCCTATACGGAACACTCGCGTTGCCCCCATCTTCGACAGGTGTTTGTCCACAAACTTGCCCATGGCGTTGAATTGCTCGTAGGTTCTGTTGCCCAATGCGAATACCTGTAGAAGGGTGGCGTTACTGTTACTATCGATACGGCTTGGTATAGCGAAATATGTAATTTATAGATCACCGTTTAGTTAATATATAATACGTGTGAATTCTTGTTCATATTTTGGATTACAACTTTTTTTAAATAAGGTTTAATTTCAATATTATATAAGACATTAATTTCATATACTTATATTTAGCAAATATTATTTTGTTATAATGAAAGTAATTTTCATTTCGGTAGGCAAATATAAAATAAACTTTGAATAAATATACCTTGCCAAAATTGCATGGTAATTAAAATTATATTAATAAGTTAATACTATTACAGTTATAGATTATAGATCATTCTAAACTATTATAGTTAGCTATTAATATAAGTCATTGAGCAGAGATGTGTCAAATAGGATCATTTAGTAATCATTCTCATATTTAAAATTTAAACATTTTGAATGCAAATTTAATAATTTTTTCTATAATTAATTAAATATAATATATATCTCTATATATTATTTACATAATGATATAGAATGGACATAAAATCAGAAATATTATAATATATTAAATAAATGTATTAAATAAACATGAATAAAATCAATAATATGAAGAGACTCAATAAAAAAATGTATTTACGTATGATTAAAGTAAAGTCACTAAGCAAGCATACTAGCTACATAAACTATGATATATTTCTAAATCTTGAACTAAACTAAACCCACATGACCTAGTCCCCTCGCAGATATTTATAACATGTACAAGTCTACGACTTCTTTAGGGGTCTATTTGTATCCGCTATTATTATACGCGATTCAATAAATAAATATTATTATTATTATTGAAACAATCTATTATCAAGGTGGTGACTTCCACTAAAACGGAAACTCGGGTGTTTCATTCACCTAAATACACACTTCATATCTACACCGACGTTATTCTTACTGTAGTAATCATCAGCTGAGAGGAGTGTGACTATTAATCAGCGATCAATACTGTACGCCGTCGCTAACATTGAACCACACGCTGAAATGCTGTACTTCAACTATAGTAGCTATACACACGCCGGTACTGATTGTTATTTGTATTACTTTTATTACATCTATTATTTTAAGGGTATCCTTAGTATAAGCTAAACATAACTTCTGGGTATCACTCAGATTATTATAGCCATTATTCGGTAAATAAATTAATTCTATATATTATTGTCCTGCGCACTATAAGAATGTTATAATGAAATGAATGTTAAAACAATGGTATACGTACTGCATAGTTGAGGCCTTGTAGACAGTTATCCTCTTCGTCGTTCTCCTTCAGCCAATCGAATAGGTCCTGGGCGTTGTCTGTCGGGTCTCCTTCCCCATAGGTGGCGACACAGAACACCACTAGGGGGCGCTCAATCTCTTTAGCCAATCGTATTAGATCAGACTGTAAGGGAGGTTAGTCGTGATTTCAAAAACACGCATGGGAGGTGAAAACATTATACGCGAGCTGAAATACACAGTCGTGTATATAGTATGTATATAGTATGTATGTATATGTATAAGTATATATATGTATGTTGTATATAGGATATATAAATAGGGTACGGATTCCGTAATACGGAATAAGGCTAATAATCGATACAGCTATAGTATTGGTAGATATAAAAGAGAGACATTCACGTATATGTTTGTGAGAAATAAATGTTCAAAATATATTATTTTAGTTAGATACTAATTAACGTACCTATTTAATATGTTATGTAAAACATAATATTACATATAGTATTGTTCATTATACATAGTAGTTTGTTCATTGTTATCGATTGATAATTAAATTCACTGTTGGCTAATCGCTGCAAAGCTCATGGAGATAATAGGATAGAATAGAAATAGTTTATTTGAATAATAAAGATTATTTATGTTCTTTCTTATAAGATTAATTTTCAATTCTCTTTATGTACTAAGACTTCGAAATTAGACCTGGGTATTTTCGGATTATTTCCAGTGGAATGGCATATGTAATAAAGTAATAAATATTTCTCATGTGAGAGGCGACATGGCCGATATATAGGCCCCCAAATAATCACCCTTATCATTTATATTATTTATAATTTCTACTTAATAATTTAAGGTGCATACAGGTGATGTAAATGATGCCAGTCAAATCTAAAGCATTGATGCAGTCTCAGTCTCAATTACCTAAAGTCTCAACTCAGGTCTCGGTCTCGTTTTGATAGAGTCTCTGAAATGAAAGTCTCGACTCCGCATCAATAACCAAAAGTGTCGACTCAGCATCATTACATCGCTAGCGCTACACATACGCGATACCGGTAGACCAACCATTACAAACTCCTCGGGATCAGCCGCCATGCCTTTCTCCATACCGTACCTAGCCGAATCCTTGCTAAGACGTATTGCGTAGTCTTCAGCCGTGCCCGTCTGAGATCCGTAGAATGATATCATGTTCCTTCCCTGCGAACACAAAATGCTTAATATAGCTACCGTATATGTGTATATATATATAATGGGAAACAACAACAGAAAATAGGCATATTATTTTTAAGCCCTTTAGAAGAAAACATATAAATATTATTATAATTAACAGAAAAAAAAAATTATTATTAAAATTCTTCTAATAAATATTATTATAATATATATATATATATATATATATATATATATATATATATATATATATAGTATATATTGTATACAAACCGAATTCTTCATTTTAGCGACGAAACTCGTGTCAGTCACTGCTTGTTTACTGTTTTATTGTGGGTATGGAAGTCAGGCATTTACGTACATATACATATATATATATTATTGTTATTTTGAAGGATTCCTATGAACTTAAATGAAGTTTTCATTTATAACCATATATTCTAATATTCCTTTGAAGCCGCTCTCATGTTAAGGCATCCATTTTTTAATAAGACACCACCATTTTTTATACACAATTATATAATACCACTTCTAAATATTATTTAAGACCTCTTTAATAGGCCGGATAGGGATTGAACCCGCGTCCTACTACATGTATGTCTGACACCTAAGAAACATCACTACACAGGCAGATACCTCCAATATATATATATATGGCGTACTGTTATTAGGAAAGTGAAGTTATATCATTGAATAGCCAATATAGCATGCTAGTATGCCTAGACATATATAGTGATCAGTTACTATTCGTCAATGTAGGGGGCACTACACTACGCAATGTGTTATCACTACCCGACTGTCTACTGGTTTATTTAGCACAAGCTGACGTATATTCATTTAAATAACACGATATCAATTATAAAACACTATTTTTAGATTTAAATTGCATATACAAGGATTATTACATAATACATATGTATAGTTATATATAATTTGTAAACGATTGAATAACATACAGATGTTGAATATATATTTTTAATTCCTACATATTCAAGTAGATAATTATAGATATTTATTCAACTATTAAGTAATAGAATATAATATTATCGTTAATTAAATTTGTAAATATTCTATTTATATATTCCACTATTAATAAATATTTAGTGTATATATATTGTGAATTTGTAATAACACAAATTAGTATCAATCTATAACAGATAATTTAGAAATGATTTATATTCATAGGTAAGAATGAATAAACATTTCATCCAGAGTAATATATATATATATATATATATATATATTCTAAATTCAGATATAATCATTGGAACATAAAGATTAAGACTCTCAAAATTAAAAAATAAAGGAAAAAAGGGTAAATTAGTTTGTAATTTATACTTTAGTATTGAAATATTATTAAATTGAAGTGAATTTATTTTTATTTTAATGATTAAATTAACTTTGTTTGAGCTGAAACACATTCCTTGCATAGTTTATAGAAGTCACCTCATATCAGAGGTAATTTTACGCATATCATTATTTATAACTTCCATTGTTTAAATTATATTATTGTAATTATATCATTTAAATTGTTTTTAATATACAATAATAATGTATAATAGCGTACTGACTAATCGTATTAACTTAATTTAGATGTATATCATAGTAAAGTTTATTCCTAATACAATGCGTATGGAATATCAGTTATTATATATGTAATTATACAACTAATGACAACAATTGTAGAAGTACACATATACCGACAATGTGCATTGCACATACGATGGTGATCCTCATACTCTCGATTAGTATGACGGGTGTATAAATGCATGTACAAGCATATGTACAAACGTGTAGGATGTTATAGACTAGTGTACAAGCGTATAAGACTTACGTAAAATCACTTATACAAACTTTAAAGACGTTATAAATGAGTGTAAAACATTTTAAGATATTATAAACATGTGTACAAGCCTGTGTACAAATATAGAGGATGTTATAAACATGTGTATAAATGTTTACAATGCGTATAAACACATGTACAAGCGCTTGTACAAACATTGATGATGTTATAAGCGATGTTTACGATGTTATAAGCGCGTGTACAAACGTTGACGATTCTCCTTTAGACGTCTGCCGGTAACTCGGTGCGGAGTCGGTTTTCTTAGACCTCACTCCAAACCAGTAGACCAGTAGTCCAGCCATCGAACCCAGTACGATGTAGTCCATAGTACCCAACATCGTTAGTACTTCTATCGCCATCTATTGGGGGTAGTTATCATGAATTATAATCAATATACACACATATATATATATTTATATATGAAGCTTATTATATATATATATATATAAACCCGATATTGTCAATGATATATTTAGAAACCTTAGAATATTTAAATTATATGTAGTCGTTGTTTTAAATTAAATGTATTATAAAAATAAACTTACAAATATTCATAAATTATAGGGCTTTTTCACATATAAGATATGGGCGCGTATATTTATTTGTACACAGACTCGGTTACATAACTGTTAGCTAGACTAGTACCCATTGCAGCATGTGAAAAGGCTAGGTATATACCTATACTGTGTAATATATCTAGGTACCTATAGATCATATTCATATACGCTAAATAATCTACCAGATATAATTTTACGAATGACTATAGTTATATAGGTCATAGGATAACAGTAATAATTCAAGAAACAAGGCCAGAATTCATTTGAAAATTATAGCATTATCATATATGTGGTTATAAATAGGCGTTATTAATGTATAGGGTGAATGCAAATTTATTACCCCGACTGGGTAAACTAAAATCATACCCACAGTACACGTGTGAAAACAGATTTAAATGAAGTTGTAAATTAAATCAACTTAAAATGAGTGATTCATTATTGAATTGAGTTATTAATATTGTATTCAGTATATTTATATTACTAAAACCAATATAGCTAAAACAACTGAGGTGTACATAAAGTGGGTCACATCCCACTACCAGTATTTCAGGAAATAATATCCGGAAATGTTTGCTAGAAAGTGATTTTCTAACAAGTTGTAGTGGGCTACCTTTAAAGTTACTATATTTCCGGCAAGTTGTCGGAAAGTAAAGGGGCATCCCACTACAATTGTAGTAAAATTGCTAGAAAATCAATTTCTATAAAGATTTCCAGACATTATTTCCGGAAATACTGGTAGTGGGATACCATCTTAAGAAATGCATTCTTTCTGATAATGTGATGAGCATACTCCACAAATCACCATACTTTAGACATGGTGGAATTCGTATAATATATCGTTACTAGTATACTATATTGTAGTATATATATATATATATATATATATGTATAATGTAACGATTATACTATATTATAGAGTACAACATATTGAGGTGCCTATACTATATCATAATGCACATACTCTATTATTACATTTCACTATATTGTAATGCGTATAATTATATTGTAGCCCATATAGTATAGGCTCTATACTCTATTGTAAAACGTATGTATATATGTATTAGAAAATAGAATATGCAATACAATATAGTATATTATATTGTGATGGGTATACTATATTATAATGCATATACTATACTATAATACGTATACTATTTGTAATTGGCATACATTATATTGCGTATAATTATATTAAAATACGTATATTATATTGTAGAACTGATACTATATTGTAATGGGTATACTATCTTATAATGCATATACAATATTGTAATATATATATTATAGTATAATGTGTATACTATAGTGAACTAACATTAAATTCATGTACATTTTGTGAAATAAACTACTAAAGTAAATTAGGATGGTCAAGGCGTGACTAAATATTATTACTTTATTTCAAATTTTAAAACTTTATTGAATTGTTAATAAGTTTAGTCGAATGTGCAATAATAATACTATTTACGGAACACGCAACATGTTTATATACACAATTAAATGTATATATTGAATGTAGAAACATACATGATCCCGAAAAAATATTAATTGAAAAATTAATAAATAAGTTTTATTTAACTATTAATTTTATAATCATTCAAAATGTTCATAATATAACCCTTTCCAAAATCAATTATACACCAATGACACCAAACTTAGAATTAGTGTTTCAATATTAGAATTATATATATATATATATACTATGTAATATAGGTGGCGTAACCACACACATATATATATATATATATATATATATATATATATATATATATATATATATATAATACACATTTGTGTAATAATATTACAGATATAAGAACATAATAGATATAATAAATTATGTTGGATAATTTCTTATATCGATATAATATTAATATGCATACACTACATTACACCAGTTTACTTATAAATTATAAGTAATAATATATAAAATGTATAATCTAAAATAATATCATATTTAACATTAATATAATATTATTATTATAATAAATTATTAAATAATTATATAATAAATTTAACTTAAAAGTAGTATAAAAACCATTTTAAAATAAATATCATTATAATAATAATATAAGAATAAATATAGGATTCATATTCAAATTACTACGAATCGTAGTCTACAATATATATGAGTATTACATAATATATTACTAATATTATTAGTAGTTACGTTCAATGTAACATTAAATGTAATATACAATTTAGTGCAGACTAATTTTAGAATATGCATCCATAATTTGGTCACCTTTTACAAAGGTTAGTAAATTTCGTAGTCTCACCGACCAAATTAAAAGAGTGCAAAGATTATTTACTAGAAGATTAATGACAAGATGCGTAAGATATTCATCAAATATTAATTATAAATCATATATAGATAGATTGGTATATTTTAAATTAGAATCACTTGAACTTAGAAGATTAAAAATAGATCTAACCATAATTTTTAAAATTTCAAATAATTATACAGATATAAATATATCTGATATTCTTAACATTTCGAATAATTGTAGAACTAGAGGTAATTGTAAAAAATTAAATGTAATACATAATTATGATAATACAATTCAAAATATAATTAATAATAGATCAGTTAATATATGGAATTCATTAAATAATGATATAATAAAATCTGTATCTGTTTCATCTGTTTCATCTCACAAACAACTTTTTTTTAACAGAAATTTATAATTTTATATTGATTTATGTTTCATTTTGTATCTAATTATTGCATTATCTCTTCAGGTTTTTTTTTTAAATATTTGTTTTTGTTATAGAAAATTCGGGTTTTTTATATCTATATTTCTAATATACTATAATATAAAATTAATAATTCATTATTATTACAGATAAAGTGGGAAGTATTATTTTATTTTTGTTTGTTCGGAATTATATTGTTTTATATATATTTTGTATATATGTTTCAAATGTATTATATTACTAAAATACAATATTATAATTATCTATTATTTCAGATTATAGTGATAAGTATTATATTGTTTGTTTCGTAATATTATTGGTATGTTTTGTTATTAACGTGTTCTGTTTTTGTATAGGTATATTGGTTTATTTTATATATGTTTCAAATTTATTATACAATTAAAATATAAAATTAATAAAGTACTACCTACTATTATTACAGATTTTGGTAAGTATTACATTATTTGTTTGTTTCATTCTAGTATTGGTTTAATTGATTTTTAACATGTTCTGTTTATAATATATTTAAAATTTAACATTTAAATATTAAACTATATAACTAATAATGTATTACTAAAACAGGGTACAAAGATAAGAAGAATTCTATAAAGTTAAAGTAGAAATTGAATATTTCGATGCCACTTACAAAATAATGTATTTTATTTCTATTTTCGATTATTTTTACGATATCTTTTATTTCTATCATTTTTCGTTTATTTTTATATGATTTCTATATGATTTATTTCTACTTTCGATTGTTTTTCGTTTATTTTTACGATAACTGTAAAACGCTTTAATTTCTTTAATTTTTTAATTTCGTATTATTCTTTGTTTATTTCTATAATGTATGTTATCATTAGCAAATATTTATACTTTATATTTTCGGCTATGTATTTGCTTAAATAAATTATCAATCAATCAATCAACATTGCATTACTATTAAAAAGGACGAGTTTAGTTTTTATATGCTCACTTTGGGATGTAATGCAGCTAAACAAATCAAGAATAACAAAATTAAACCAGTTAAACCAACTAACCCACAAATATCAATACATAATATATATACTATTAACTCGCATTTAAAACGTATATCCTTTAACTCCCAACTCGCCCTTTTTAATCGTCTCCCGTTATATTAATATAAAATAATTAATTTTAATTAAGGGCCATGACATGAGTTTATTACATACGTTAGTTTTTTTAATAGAAATAATATTGACCATATCTTAGATAAATATTATATAATTATTATAATAATAAAACTAGATATAAATAACTATCATTTTCTTAAAATAATACATTTAATTGATAGTAATCTGCATCACGCTATATTTAAAAAAAAATAGTAGGCGTGGTGTAGACGGATTATAGTCTATCATTATGATAATCATACATGAAATATAGGCTTATCATTAACACACACACACATATATATATATATATATATATATATATATATATATATATATATATGTATGTTTTATAGGCTCACTCGTGGTGTAATGCAGCTAAAAAACCTGGCATTATCAAAACTAAACCCAATCTTTTTAAATATAGCGCGGCGCAGATATCTGGTCCCCCAATTTAATGTGACATTACAGTAATGATTACTTTACTCTAGATTTAATATAAAATACATATAATTATTATAATAATATAATACATATAATATATACCAACCTTTAAATCGTATTCATATATTAATTAATAATTATATTATTAATATTCCAATATAATTATTATATTAATAAATTATAATAATTAATTAATTATTATTATTAAAATTTATAAAATATAATATTAAATAATGACTATATTTAATATTACAGAACTGATGAAATTTAAAATAGATAAATCAAATTATAGAAATATAATACTATTATATTATTAAACTTAATATTAAAAGTAATAAATGAATACAAATAAATATACTAATATACTAATATACAATAAATATTAAATATAAATTAATTGACTTTTGAATATTATTTTTTGTATGACACATATAGGAAATACCCCATATCAGCTGAATACATAAGTAGCCAATAGTTTATTATAAAATTATGTCAGATTTTTTTTTTAATTTCACTAAAACTCAGTAACAATTGTACTAGAGATAGTTGTTTCAGTAGTAAGATAATATAACTTATTTTTATTATAGTTTTAATGAATTTATCTTCTTAAATTAATAGTTCAGGTAAATATATTTACATTGAATATACAAATGTATATAATATTCGTTATTTTAATAAATTTAATATGCTTTTATTAACATAATAATATAATGTAATGAACGTTAACGTATATACGTATACGTATTATAAATTATAATTTATAATTTATAATTATAATATTTACTAAATATTATTTAGTATATCGACATAAATTATATAGTAAAAAATGTTCATATAAATATAATTTATAAATAGATTTGTATGTTAATACTATACATATAACCAATACCATCTATAACATCATTATATGAGGTTATATGAGATATTGATATAACGGAATATCAATTAATAATTTTTTATAAATTTGTAGAGATATTTATTAATTTATATATTAAATTAATGTAGTATATAATTCCAGTCCTAGAAATACATCCTATAAACTCATAGAGGTTATAGGATGTCTTGGTCCTAATCATATATTATAGATATATTTTCATGGGATGAAAGGACTCCACCAAATAAAAAAAAAAAAAATAACAATATATCAATAATATATTTTATATATTTATAATATATGTTGATATATTTATAATAAATGTTGATATATTTATATTATATGTTTAATTTTTGTTGTCATCTACTGATAAGTTTATATCTGGATAAGTTTAAAAGTTAAACGTTAGATATAGGTAGTAACTATATATATATATATATATATAGTCTATATATCATTTCATCTCCATTGGAATATTACATGCTATCATCACTCCTACACTAAAAATCTTCTTCCAAACATAATATCTTATGTAACTACCCAAATACGTTATATATTAATACATGGCTTCGCCCCTTATATGTCTATGTAACTACCATTATACTATCCCACTGCTTTTTTTTATCAGTAAAATTCAAAAAATAATTGTTATTCATCAACTAAATAGGGTATTTCACTACACACATCCATGGTATATTGTCTAATCAATACCTCCTATAACCTCGAGGTTATAGGAGGTATTGGTTTAATGCATTTAGTATAGGCAGTGATGGGCACGATCATAACAGCGATCGTGATCGATGATTGACGATCTTTAGAAAATGATCGACGATCGAAGAACGTCAGCAACAGATCGCAATCTACGATCGACGATCGTGAAAAAAATATGAAATAATTTGTATATATTTATATAAAGAAATAACAAAATAGGGGTATATAATAAAAACTTTTATTTATGAAAATATTGAAATATGTTATAATAAATTTAATAATAAAGTATAACATGATATAATCTCTAATATAGTATATAATTGTATTTGTGGAATAATGTTTTTATAATAGGATATTATTAAGCATATCTAAATTAATATGTTTACTATTTATAAAATTAGGTATTTTTATTTACAAACTTTATTTAGAAGTGCACTTGGGTAAAAATGAAATCCATGGATGGTCCATTATCATCAATAACATACAATTAATTAATATGAATTAGTATCGCTTAGTTCTGGTGTAATTATTTAAACCTCGTTATCTGAGATATGTATATTAACATATTGCTTAATTAATGTAGATAACTACAGATATTTTTCTTCTGAATAAATATTTAACCAATTTAACTTACATTGTGGGTTATATATTGTTGATATAATGGCAATATTGATGGAATAATCAAATGACAAATAATCGTTAAACCAACGTTTTAATAATTAATTTAATATATCTAATAATAATTGACAATAAACTAATTTCGATCGAGATGACGACCGCGATCGACGATCAAAATAATTACACGAGCGATGATCAACGATTGTTAACAAATGATCGAGTAAAAAGATCGACGATCATTAGAAAATGAATTACGAAATTGATCGACGATCGACGATCGTGAAAAGTCGTGATCGTGCCCATCATTGAATATAGGTAACTAAACTGAGACTGCCCTCTTTCAAATATTAAATAATATATATGATATCGAAGACTCAAGGTAACTCGCCGAAAATATTTTAACTTTAAAACGATTTTCTACCAGCTTAATTACAATTTTAGTGGGAAACCCCCTTACTTTCACGCAACTTAAGTTGCCAAAGCAATTACCTGAAATATAATAACTTTAAACTTTTATCCCATTAAAACATGATAGAAAATGGTTTTAAATTTACAATATTTCCTGAAAGTTTCCGGAAAATCTTGTAGTGGGATACCCTCTTTAGATGTCTATGGGTAAGGTATATATATATATATATATATATATATATATATATATATATATGTATACATGCATGCATTTAATGGAACATTAAATACATATTAAAAATGTAATTGTGATATATCGTTTATTATAATATATTTAATATATAGATAATAGATTTACATTTTAATAACATTGTACATTTACAACCCTATATATTTTTATAGGGAGTCATTCGAAGTAGTTTGATTCCAAACTCGTAATTTTTATAATGACATACTTATGCCATATATTACCACGTCCATAAATAACACATAATAATATATATATATATATATATATATATATATATATAAGAATTATAATTCCTGTTTATAACCAATACATAATTTATCTATTCTGATCAAATATATACATATGACAATTAATGTAATACATTTTATAATAATTATAATGATCCTACTTATATTTGTTAATATTTCTAATAATAAATCTGGTTTCAATAATATTATTATTTTAGGTAGTATTTTGTTAATTTTATATAATTATCAAGAATAAAATTCGATTATTTATGTAAAATATTATATAATATTCCTAATTTATATGTTATTATATTAATTGTATTAGTTATATTTAATATGTTCATTATAATAATTATTTTCACTAATTAATATTTATACAATTATAGTTTAATTCTAGCATAAATTTAATTATCTAATTAGAAGTTGAACTATTTTAGCTCCTACTGGAAAACCTGTAATTAGATTGTGTCTTATAATTAAATTTATTATTTTCTTCGTTGACAATCATTGGTTATTATTAATATTTAAATCCCTGATTAGAATATTATACAATATTTCTCTATCTTAAATTTTATTATACATCTATTATACATATAATATTAATTAAAACTATTTATTATAATATCTACTATTTATTATCTACTTATAGTTATACGTTATATAAATAATAAGATTGAGTCTGATACAGGTATTTAACAAGTTATTAACCCTTAAATTGTAACCATATATAAATAATTATCAAGACTCGAAGTTTGCCGCCAATATTTTTTTACCATAGTTCAAGTTAAGCGTTGATTATATGTATCACCAATATGTATGTAATTATTTAATACATATTATATTCTATCGATATAAATATTGCTCTTTTTTAATATTTTACAATGTCCAATATAGCATAATAACAGAGATTTTCGAATCAACAATTATTTTTTAGAAATAACACACAATTATCATAATCATTATGATAATGATTATGGTGACCATATAATATATGATATATAATATATTAGATAATATATGCAACGTAATTAATAGTAAATCCCGCCTATGCTTGCATTAGTATTGAAATCATTTACATATATTTTAATTTGAGTCGATTTGTATACAACACATTTTCATTGATGTTATATTAAATTACATGCACTTTTATATTTAATATAAGTTAGATTTTACTAACCTCATAAATATGTATACCATTTAAACCAAAATATCTTATTGATTTGTTATATATTAATAATAACGCTTATTTGTCATCATTATCATAATGATTATAATCATATAAATAATAATTTAAAACATATTATTTTACATTTTAAAAGTTTATAGTTTTATATAAATTTACATTATAATTTATAATATATAAAAAATACATTTATCCGAATATTTTACCTATATCGGTCGCGCTGTCCATATTTTGTGTACAAAATCTAATTTCACGAGTATGCATAAGTATTATATTTTTCATAGAATTTGTTTTGATGAGTTTAATTTGACTTACACATGTAAGTAAGCTTAACTTGAACTTTGATAACTATTGGCAGAAAATTTCGACATTCTATAGACTATAGAAAATGAGTCTATTATCTATAGATAATTATCAGGTTACTACACGGGTTGGTTAACATTCAAATAATATTTAAACTGTGGCGGTAGTTAGAATGCAGTATCATATATGAATAAAGATTAAATATAAGAGTTAATGCTTGATTGCACTTATAAGCTATAGCTTTGACTATTCATTATATGTAAATAATATTTACATATAATGAATATTTTCAAAATATATTTAAGGGTGTATATCCCACTATCAGTATTTCGGAAATCTAGTATGAAAATGTTTGTATACATAAATTCATTAATATACAGGGATATTTAATGAATCAGCTAGATAGCTAATTGTGATGTCAATGTATTACATTATAGTTGTAATAAAATACGGGTAGTTTTGTAAACAATGTATTATACAATGAAAGCAGCATAACATTCCTACTTTGTTCTTAATGTATCTATCTATTAGACTCTAGTAATTAGAGCATATATTCTATATGCTTTAATTTATGAACCACCTATTTTATTATGATTATTTTAAATATGTTTACTTGTACATTCGTAATTAAATGAGTAAACTAATATTCTACACATATAATATAAACTTTGATAATTACTTTATTTAATATTTACAATTGTTTGTTAATTATAATATAAATTATATATGAAATTTATGTTTTTCATATTATTCATATCCGGTGTAGATTATATAATTGTGAATAAATATATGAACGACTCTCATTAAAACCATGTTAACACAATAATATGTATTATATCATATAATATTTATGTGTCTACAAATAATTTTTAACAATTATGATTAGTTAAAAGTGAAGTCAAAAACTATTTTATACTAAATATAAATAATGTTGCCTCTATTGTTGAAATAGTCATATATACAAATATATATATATGTGAAATGTTTTTTCTAAATATATGTATATAAATTGTTGACAAATTAATAAGATAACAAATATTATATTAATATATATATATTATTTTAAAAATATATAAACAAATTTATGACAAAATATGGATGGATAATTATTATTTGAATGCTAGTCCTTTTGTGTATATTTTAAATGTAACACATATAAGAGTGGCACAAATTCAATACAAAGTATATTATTATTTAATGATGTCATTTGTTCGATTAAAGTAAGGAATTTAATAAAAACACTTAATTAAGAATTTTCATCTTCCGATCACTCTGAGATACCATTATGGAATTCATGATACAAATCTGTTATTTGTATAATGCTTCACATAATACTATATCAATATTGTTAAACATATCATTATATTATTAATTACATAAAATAGGGAATATATATTATTTATAGTATAAAATAGAGTGAAAATAAATTATTATTATTAGTATAATTCTGAATTATAAATATTATATCGTGATATTCAATCATACTGTTTAGGTAAAATTGACAATATTTGACTAATTTTCATATTTTAAATATATAATGATTAATGTGGCTATATATGTATAACTTAAATTATTATAATTCTATGTAATATTATATATTAATTATATATAATTACTTAATCATGTATTTAGTGTGGTGTGATAATATCAAGCTTATATTAATAGGTAATTAATTTTATCTATAGTAGAAATATTAGATATTATCATTTGTAGATATACTATTAATATTTATCAATAGTATTGATAACGCTTTTATCGATAACATTATTAAATATAATATTTTATTTTATTTGATGGCCACATGCGTAATAATTGTAATATTGATAAATAAAATAAATTATAATAACATTAATAAAATTATTATCTATATATATCCTTATGTATATTTAGAATTATATAAATTACATTTTATTCCACTAATCATTATTTATTATAGATATAAACATATTTAAATTATCAATGAGATGTTCTACTTGAGACTTTGATCAGCGAATGATAACTACTATAATATTATATTGTAATCTCATGCTGTTTTATGTTATTCATTTATATATTATGCTTCTATATATTAGTCACGTTTTTAATTTGTATAGAATAAATATTATATTTTATATAAGAAATTATAGAAATAGAAGTCGTTAAATTATATAAAAAATGGTAGTGTTTAAACTTTACATTTTACCTGTTATATATATATATTTAAGAGTAATATAACATTTCCTTTGATCCAGTGACCATGAATATATTGGTCTGGTTCAAAGTAATTGGTTTGTGACATAAATTATACTATAATATAATAAGGGTATGCATTAATATCATATTCATAAATAGAACGGCATCGACTCAACGGAACAATACAACTCACGACGCCGGTAACTGACCTACTCGCGCGATGAGTAAGAATTTTTTCACCCGAACCGAAGACCTTCATCTACTGAGAATGATGGTGACCGATGTGAAAACGAACAAGGGTCTACCCGATTCGTTTGGTCTCGTCTACTGGGGTAAAATACTCACAAAGCTAAAGGTTCTTAGTAAGAACTTCTTACACAGAATAGCCTAAGGATATGCGCGACAATACAAATTTAAGAGAAAACAAATGCAGTTACATTTTTTTTATTGTGTATTATATAAATATAAAATATTCTTGTTAATTTTATAAATATAAATCCGAATATAAATGGTTTTTAAAGGGATATAAAAAATAAATAATAATAATTTATATGTTGTAGATTATTTTAATTAATATTTTATTTTATAGTAGAAAAAACTTCTACATTATAAATAATTATATACTAAATTTCATGTTATATAGGATAATTTTCACTTTATTATAAGTATGAATGCTTTATTAGTTATTAGAAAATAATAAAATAGAATAAATAATTATTAATCCAATTAATATTTCATAATTTTCAATATTTATTCAAATATATATATCAAATAATATTATTATTTTATTTATATATAATAATTTATATATACATACAGTTGCTTGATTATAAAACTTATATTTATATGGGTTCTATTAATTTTCAATTTTTAATCTCACATTACATTTGTAAAATATTTGAATGCCTATTAATTGTTCACAATTTTTTAATATATATTAAAAAAATATATAAAATTAATGATAACTATTTTTAATATTACGAAAATATAAAGAGGCTAGTGATTACATATTACAACATTAATTATCAATACATAACATCGATTATAATAAAATACATAAATATTGAACAATTATCATTAAGTTAAACTATAAAATTTACGTTACGATGTTATTGTATGGAAACTATTGTGTTGTGTAAATAAATAGAGGAACTAACACAACTACATAATTATTCAATTTAATTACACCTAATAATATTAATCAATCCCCGAAGAGTATAGCGCGTACAGTATATATACTTTATTACTATTTACTATAGTATATACTATATACTATTTATTATAATAAATAAAATACATATCTAGAGAAATAAGAACAATACAGATTATTAATATTAAATCATTCCAACAGGAAGAATACGTATTCCCGCATACAGTAATGTCGCTAAGACAAAGGTTGGTGCAGCTATTTAATGTTTGTAATCTTTATTTGTTTCCTTTATGTGCAAATAGTAACTATTTAGACATTTAATCACGCTTCTAACAATAAACGTCTAGTCAACCCTGGCAACATTAATACACATACATATCTATTAGTCATACATAGATACACACATACATCTATTAGGCATACATCAATAACACTAGAATGCATACAGATTCAGACGTACGCTGGTGTTAAAGTTGCAAGATTTCAAGGAGGCTTTCTCTGACCCCGATTACGATATATTGAAATCCATTTGCGTAAAAATGTTACCCAGTTAGTTCTCGATTATGTAATGACGTTACGTCATGGCCTCCTATGTACTCTTTTGTGTATGTAAAATACCTTGTGTATACACGTTTATACACGTATATATTATAATAAAACAATACAGTCGGAGATTATTCACTCCCTCGAGTTTCTAAAACTTCATATATATATATATAAAATAAATATATTTGTATAAATTAGTGTTTAGAATCATTTATTATAAAATATTGGATATTTTATTCATTTTTTTCGAACACTGCGAAATCTCAATGTAGTAAGCCTCATATTTAGTAAAACCCCGATATAGTAAACATTTTAAAAATATATTAACGTTAACATTTACATGTGTATACGTACTATAGTGAATAATCATTTAAGGTAAATGCAGCAGGTGCATATAAATAAAACATAAATGTACAAGATTAGCGATGATTTCATTCTGTGAACGTAATTACAAGTACGTCACACATATACACGTTCTAGTTAACTTATGAATACACCTAATATATTAGGTGTATATACACAATAATATTAATTAAATAATTAAA
Organism: Osedax fenrisi; assembly: GCA_964019155.1. Lineage (NCBI taxonomy): Eukaryota > Metazoa > Annelida > Polychaeta > Sabellida > Siboglinidae > Osedax > Osedax fenrisi. The sequence continues at coordinate 59,233,234 of OZ025241.1, read as the reverse complement.
TGCCAATAACATCAATTAATATCCCAAACATCATAATTTAACTAATAATATAACTTGAATATCATAAATATTAATTGTATACTTTATTGTATATATTTATTGTATTACATAATATTTATGATATTTATCATTTTACATATTATCATATATTATATAACATTTAAAATTATATAAAACATAGTTGACATATAATAAAACTATATTATAAATAAATTAATAATTTAATAAATAGTTGATTTATGGTTAATAAAATATATAATATTATAATCACTTGTATAATTTTTGTTTAATACCATTGATTTTTTCAAATTTTTTTTAATGTAAAATTATAATATTTCAAATATTATCTTTAAAATGGTGTTTAAATTATGTTCATTACATTATTCATTTTGTTTATATTATATTATTTGTACCTGTATAATCATATTGTTTATATTCATATATTATATTTGAAACTTGATTTACTTAGAATAATTATTTGTGACCAATCATGCTGACATAACTAGTATTAACTTTTGTACAATTGAATATTTTTTCTTAATTTTTTCAATATAACTAGATAAAACCTGTAAGATTAAAGTTATTTGTCAAAATTAAAAATTATTTATTTAAAAAATTTTAATTAGCAAGTTAGATGGAAAATTAAAATTTGTTATCAGATATTTCAATTATTTTTTTTAGAAACGTAGAACATGAAGATGTGTAAACATCTATAAATTTCAACATATAATATAAAAATATGGAATATTATTAATAGATTAAAAAAAAAAAAAAAAAAAGTGAATATTTTTTGAGTTAATAGATTTCTAAAAATAGAATTTTTTCGTATCTTTTAATCTTTCTTTTGTCCCCTTAAAGAAACATTTAATTAACATTTAGTCTATTTTTATTAAACACTAAAACATGTATATAACAATATAACAAATAAATAGTTATTTATAATATTTAAATTGAATACACAATAATCAAATTATTACTATTTCAGATTATAATGAAAATGAGAGTACTAAAAAAGAAAAGGTTTTGATAATAAAACACATAAATTAGAAAATTATAAATTAAAGATATTATAACGATATATACTTTAGTATAATATACACTTCCTTTCAATACAATTTAATTTGATAAAAAATTATTTAATTCTACTATAAATATTGTATATCAAATTTATTAAAACATTACATAATTATTCTAATTCTCTCTAATATAATGCTTTAGTTGGTAATACAAAGTTATATATACATTGTATAGTTGTAATATTTATTTCACTGATAATCATAAATGTTACTTTTATATTATTTATATTATTTTATTAAAAACTGCGTGACACTATATGACTCAGTTTTACACACAAGTAGTAGAACACGGGCTAATTAGCTTTAAAGCCCCATCAGACTAATATAATAGGTCTTAAAATTATATTTGAATGTGAACTTATAAATTTAAGTGTATACAAATTTATGTATATAAATAAATTATCCGCTCTCGTTAAAACTTGTATACCTTAACATGAGAGCAGCTTCAAATGGACATTAGAGCCATGTAGTTATAAGTGAAAACTTCATCTAAGTTCCTGTATAGGATGAAAGGACTCCACCAAATAAAAACAATGTTAAATAATTTAAACAACAAATAGTTTATTATGGAAATATATATACTCTAGTGTTTTAATCTTATTTAGCATTTATTTTATTTGTTCAATTAAGAAGTTTAATTAACAATCATCTGGTACTAATTTATTCTTATTTTTAGGCAAATAATCCACAAAAAGACAGTCGTGAAATTGATTCAAATGATATATATGAGGCCTTTATTAAAGATTTAACCGTTAAAGAGATGATCGATAACAAGAGATCAACATGTAAATAACATGAAGATACAGCAGCAGGTGAAGGCTATATAGTCTGTGATCGCAATCTATTATCTATTATTAGTATTTTTATATTTACTTATTTTTAATAAAATTTTATAAATGTTTGCATTGGAGTAATCTATTTAAATTATATACGGTGAATAATTATTAACATTATCCGGAATTTTATTTCAAATAATAAATATTGTATCGTTCTTAATAATAAAATTAGAATCAAATATATCTCTACACAATACTTTAAAAATACATGTGTGTTTTAAAATAATGCAATGTTTCAAATTCAATATTTTTGAATCCATTCAAAAATGTATCAAATCGAGTCTATAGAGATATAATATATATATATATATATATATATATATATATATATATGTATTAATACTGTACAGTGTATAGTAGACCGTTTTTTAAAGTTTTGCTATCTTGCTCATAGTAGGTCATAAGTTTTATAATAAACATATTTGTGAAGTTTCATAACTAAATATTTAATATTGATAAAGCAAAAGCACTTTAATGTAGAAATATTTGTATTTGTGATTCAATGTAAATTTCAATTTTACTTATGTATTTGTGTAAGTGTGCGTTGTCATAAAAGTTAAATATTTGGCAAATACGTATAAATATATTATAATATTAATAAAGCAAAAATTTTAAATTAATTTTAATTTTTTATATTAATATAGTTTATTCGATAATTTCTTTAATATATAATTTATATTAAGCATGAAACTTTGTTTGATCCTATAAGGGATATTTACGAGGTATAATGATAAATATAATTTTCTAACAAAATTTACGATTAAATTACGATAAATTGATTTTTAGTTACAATTCTCAATAAAAAGTCATTATTTGAATAAGTATATGCTATTTTGGTAATAATTCTTATAATTTTATATGTATATAATCATGATTTTTAGAAACAGTATCTATAGTGTACACATGGCCATATTGATGACATATTTGTATAGCCAAGCCAATACAAGTCGTATAGAAAATATATAAATAAATATATTTGTGCTTATTGTATATTTTTTAATACTCTATTTTGGTCTCCAGTACTACTTTAAATAACATTTTTTTATTAAGACATTACATTACATTATAAATGACATTACAAAATATTAATCAAATGCGATTACTTAATTAATTTTGATGTATGCTATATTATATAATATTAAAAAGGATTTAAAATGGAATATGTTTTTAGTATGATGAATCATAAGATATGATTCATAACGCTTTACAATCAATGTGTATAAGCATTTTGTATACATATTTATATCTAATAAATCAAAATCATTCTAAAATACAACAGATGAGGTTTAGGAATATGGAAATCTGTATTATTACCTATAGTATACTATGTGCGCAGTAAACATTCTAGATAAGTTTAGAAGGCTTATCAAATTAATTATTAAACTTAAAAAGTATGTAATATGAGAATTTCAATAACAAAAATTATAAAACCTAATAACACAAGATAAATTAAAATCCGGGATAAAGAGATAACATATAATATATTATATGATGTTAATTCTTGTAAATTCCAAAATAAAATTTAATACGATCAATTTAAATAAGTGACAGCTACAGAGAAGGAATTTTAAAAGAGCAGCGGACTTGTTGATTGTTCAAGATTAAAAAAATATAATTGTGTTATTTTAATAATATTCTTTAATACAAATACATAATTCATTAATTATGTAATAATAATAAATTAATAAAACTGACAATAATAATAAATTCTAGATATTAGAAAGAATTGATATTAGTAAATCAATTGTTAATTTGTGTTTATGAATGTTCACTATTTATTGAATTAAATAAGAAACAAGTCTGGTTTCAATAATAAGTGTTTTAAAATGTGATCAATATATATATATATATAATTAGTTATTAAAATAAAATAAATTTTTTTTTAAAATATATTATTTTTAAAATTACGAATATTAATTAAATTTGTTCATAAAAATTAGTTTATAAAGTTATTATTTCATGTTAAATTTTATATTGCTTCAAGTTAATAAGAATATATATATATAAGTTATTTACATAATTTCGTATAAAACACCATTTTTTAGTAATACTGACATATTAGTTTTTTTTAGTTAACAATTTATTATTTCTAGTGGTGAAAATATTTCTCTGAATCGTTTACAATAAAAACTTAAAAATAAATCTAAAAAATTACTTTAAATACTTAGGTTCGATAATTTTGAAAGTACTACAGTTTATTTCAGACATGTAATGCATGCACCAAGGTGAAGCCAATATGCGGAGGTATAGACGCCTTAGACTATGTGATAAACTTTACTTTTTATTTGATTACTGAACGCACAAGTGACCTATATTATTCTCTATGAGTGTGAAACTTGGAATCTAATCGCCTAACTAGAAACCAGAATCAATACCTAAATACTTGAGATGAATAATTTCCGTATACTACTGGGAATTACCTATAGAGACAGAGTAACTTATGAATAAGTAAGAGATCAGATGTCAAGAGCATGAGCATATACTGAACTACAAACCATCATCAAGCAACGAAAACTGGTATGGTATTATCATGTTTAACATGACCTGATCGAAGGGCCAAACTAATCCTATAAGGCAATGTAGAAGGTAAATCTAAGGAAGGGTAATTGTTCAATACCAAACCCTCTTGAAATCCATGTTTTACTTTGTAGATATTTAATTTATTTTAAATATTATCCAACATTATATTATTAATTTATTAATTAGTTATATATTTCATTTTATTAATCTTTTTTATCTGGTTTACTACAATATCCATAATATAAAGGAATTTAAATTAATTTAAAGAAATTCTGAATTAAAATAAACTAATGTAATAAATTTAATTTGGTGGTTATTTATGTTTTTTTTATAATTCGAATATACCATTATAATATATTGATTAATTTATGCAATATATCCATTAATTTTATATAACCATTTACAAAAATGATCTACCCTAGTTATAAGTATTCATACTTCAATACCTAACTAACTCTTGTATAGATGTTACATGAGTCACAATATAACTGTTAATTAGAACTTATATTTATATTTTAACTAGTTATTAACTATTAGTTAATGAAATGGACATCATATTAATATTTAATTTTAAATAATTAAATTAAATATATTTATAATTAATAATAAAATTTAAATTATAATTAAAAAATGGTTATATTAATATTTATTATAATAATACATTCAAGGTACATTTCAATATTTTATCCTAGATAAAATATAATCTACTTCTGATAATAATCAAGTATTATATAATGTTATATAATATATAGAATATATCAGAAGGCTGCATTAAATAACATTTACTCAAAAATATAACTAATATTTAACAATCGGTAAATAATAATAATTGGTCATATAAATAATATTACAAGGCAATTAAATGAAATATAAAAAATAACATTAATATAATACCAAAAACAAGGTTTGTTAATAAATATTTTCTAATTAAAATTAACTACTAACAATAATTGAACAATTTTATAGAAAATAAAGCAAAAAATAATCCAAAATGTATTAAAAATATCAATGATTAAATGTAACATGTGAATGTGTATTATGCAAGTAGTCAAACAACAAGTAATGTTAACAATGCACATTTGTAGTATGCATTTTTAAGTACTCAAATATAAACAATGTATTCATGGCTGAATAAATACGGCTGAATCAGAGATGCTGGAATGCTTGCGATGTGGATGGGTGCTATAGGGTAGACGGGGCGCTATAGGGTAGACAGGGGCGTCTCTCTCTCTCCCCCCTCTCAATGATCTTTAATACTGATATTGTCCGTGGATTCTTTTGTTTTGTCGAGAAGGGCGTGCGATTCGACTGTGGTTTTAGAGAAGTTGTCAATCATTCTTCTCCAGTGATGTAATTTGTCGTCCGTACTATTCATGCCTAGTATAATTCCACCTATTGTAATAGTTGATATCATTATGTAATCTATTGGAATCTAGTTTATTTATCAATTAATGTATATTTAGTAATAATATAATCACATTCACGTAAATAATGAATAGCTTTGTAATATGATGCATCTAATGTATGTTTCATCTATATTTTAATTATTTAGTTTATCTAGTTTTCTTATTTTAGCAAGGTAGTATTATACATATATTACAATGTTATACAAATATATACATTTATTTTATTTTATCAATAATAATATCTTCTATTAATATATACATATTGTTTTTATTTGTTTGTTTATTTTGAAAAGCAATTATTACTAAGCACTATTTAATAATATCCATTCAAATTAAATTATATTTATATTTATAAATTATATTTATTTATATCTCTACTGTTATTATGTACTCATTATTTTTATATTTATTTTTATACTAGTTTATTTTTTTAATGAAAGGGATTCCTTTCATATCCAATTCCTTGATAGTATAATAATTTATAAATTAATATAATTAATATGTTTAATTATTCGGTATAAATATGCAACTCTAATTTTATTTTAATTATTCAATAGAATTTTCTTTATTAATTTTCTGTTATTTTCTCTATAAATTTCCTTGTTAGTCCATAGCAGTATATAGAGAATAGTAATTATAATATATGTATAATGTTATTTAAAATAATTAGTATATTGATTTATACAATAAAGTAAAATTTAACATACAAAAATAAACTCACATACCTATAAAATCATTTTTTCCAAAATCATGATCCCAGACGGATATTGATAAAGATTTGAAAGCAAGATCATTTGGATGAATCAGATATATAAATTCCTTTTACAAATGTACAAATATTAATATACATATATTACGTAATCAAAATACACGTTTACCTCATTATAAACAGGATTTAAGGTTTTTCGTTTGATTCTAGTTTTATTTTTAGTCTTCTTATTCTTATCCGGCAAAAGGTACAGCTTCACAAACGGATCCGAGAAACCATTGGAATCCATCGCCCGTAAATTAAAACATCTGTAAACAAAGCACCGGTTATACCCGACGATGATAAGACTGACCTGCCACTAACCTATGAATTCCAATGACGAGATTCCTCTTGGACGGGTTGTAACACAGAGATATGTTGATCCTACCTCGGTCGTCGTACTGACTCGACAAAGACACTAGAGATCTGCTATCAGGTGCCTATATACATTGATTAGAGATAGCAATCGGAATAGGAACGCATGTTATCGAGACTAAAAATCAGTATATTTATAGGTTCAAATTTAGAGAACTTCTATATATATATATCTGGATTCGTGTTTATTATAATGAATCAATCTGATTATTATTATTATAAAATAACTGATATCATAAAAGAATCTAATACCAACAATAGTTTTCTTATGTAGAGGCAGAAAGAAGTGACTAGTTCGACCCTCTGTTAGGATGGATAACGTGATCTCGCATTCTCCGATAAAGTCATGAGAAAACAAGTCCTCGTCCAACACCTAACGCAATAGATATAGACATTACATCAACGGAATGACGAAGGAAAGAGTTATTAAACTTGTATGCGGAGGAGTTTGGTTGCTATATCTTCTTTTGAGAAATCTTTGTACGAGAAAATCTCATTCCAGGTTGGGTTCAATGTCTTGGTCTTCGTTGACGACCTTTGCTTTATAATCTTTGCGTCGATTATAAAAGAATAGTATTTAATAAATATATTATATATATATATATATATATAAAGTTGAATATTAACCTAATTAGATTTTTAAAGAGTATAACCTTTTTAGCTTGAGGAAATAGGTGAAGTTTAACATAAGGATCTGAAAATCCATTGCTGTCCATTGCTTTTAGTGACTACACAAATAAATAGTTAACATATCAGATATATGTATATAATTAGATAAATTGAAATCTATGATAACTTGTTATTACAGCATTTAAAATGATATTAAAAAAATATCTAGATCGTAAAATAAATTAAAAATCACATAAATGAATACAACTAGAAAGATTACTCACAAGTGCTTTAATAATAGTACATTGTAATATAGAATGCAGGGAATCATACAATAGGCTAAACTCCAAACATCCATATTCTGATTTCACTGTACAATGGATGTATGTTATGTAGCATTCACTGACGTCTTTAGTTTACTACTAACAAATTGAGCTAGAAGATTTCACGCTGCTTAAACTTTTACTGTCCGTCTGGTCTTGGGATTTAACGAGCAAACAATAGTTATCATTAGATGCTGTACGTAATGAAATTGGATTACAAATAGAACAATAATATGATTATAATGGGACATATATTATTGTTATTATAATATAATGTTTAGAAGAAGTATAATACATATATTATAAGTATAAGTCATAGGAATGGAATCGTATATATTGCAAATACCTTTAATAAATAATGAATATAAACGAAGGTTCTGCGTATATTTAGTGTTGGTGGATATATGACTATCACTGAGAATGCGATAATAGAATAGGACACGGTATATCTATGGGTACGAGTATAAAACTAAGGATGTTATTTGTGTAGCATGTAAAGTTGGACAGGCTACAGTTGTGTATCATCTACGTATCACCTAACTTTTCACCTAACCAACCTTCATGCTACAACCATCCCACTACAACTTGTCTGTAATTATTTCAGAAAAAATAATCTGGTTCCTTAATATTGCGGCTACCATTCCCACTACCCTCAAGATTATCTGGCGCTAGATAGAATTGCTTGAAATAGTATGATAGGATATTAATCAACCAATAAAATGTGTTAGTGTTTTAATTTAAAATTAAAATGACATAAACATCAATAAATATAGAGTTAGGTTTTGTGGTGGACGTTGCCTATATTTTACATTACCTGTTTTATTATACAATTATGGTGCGTTTTTTTTGTAACATACCGACGTACCTGTGTTAGCAAGTGTTTTACCAACATCCAATATGTATGCTTATACATGTAAATGCAGATGGTACTTTGGTATGTTACAAAAAACGCAATATACCATCTGCATTTACATGTATAAGCATACAGATGGTACGTTAGGATGGGACATATAAAAAGTTAGTACCAACGTACCAACTGAGTTTACATGTATAAGCTTACAGATGAGAGGTAGGTATGTTGCAATAAATGCACCTTTAAAATTGATAGTGTAAAGTATAGGCAGTATAGGTGATATAAGCCTTGATACCTAACTATAATTTTGCTAAATTATACTCATTAATTATATAATTATTAATAGTATACTAATTAATATAATACTCATTAATATTATACTAATTAATTATATAATTATTAATATTATACTAATTAATATTGTACTAATTTATATTATACTAGATTCTACAAATGTATTTAGTTTATTTAAGCTTAATATATTTGATAATAACAATATTACAAATAATTATATATATATATATCTACTTAAAGAATATATATCCTTTTTATATACAGTATGTAGATCCTTTGGTTGAATCTGATTCTTCTGTTTGGAATCCAGATCCATTGTATATCACTAATTCTAATCACATTGAAAATATTTCACTAAACGATTATTTGCTAGATTTAATATTTCCAAATGTTCATACACCGTGTGTATTGATGATTATGTAATTTTAATTTTAAATTAAAAACAAGAACAAATCTGATTGGTGGATTAATTGCCTTTCATACTATTTCAGGCAATACTATCTGATACCAGATAACCTTGTAGTGATACTGGTAGCGAGGGGGTATCCCACTGCAACTCGCTAGAAAACTACTTTCTATCAAGAATTACCGCAAATACTAATAGCGGGATGCCCCCTTATGGGCCGCCACCACTGCTGCTGACTAACTATAAGTAGTAGGATATGAGGCCGTCGTAGTGGTGGGGCTGATGGGGCTAGTGGGGCTGGTGTATTCGACGTGATGTTCAAAGTCTCGAGACCTCCCGTCGCCGTGAGATCTACTGTCAGACGATGTGAGCGTAATGCTGCCAGTGGTGTCGGTGTCGAGGGAACACGCCCCTATGCTACCCACGTCATCGCAAGTATCCAGGTTCTCTGTGCATACGGCGGGTAGAGAGGGGGTGGTTAGAGGGGGTAGGTAGGTTTCGACGAGAGGTGTACACGATATGTATATCGACTGCGTCCTACCTGCATAATTGTATTCTAATCTGAACAGATATACATACATATATAGATATCGTATATATATATATATATATATATATATATATATATATATATATATATATATATATATATATATATATATATATTTATATACGATATCTAAATACTTAACGTTTAATATGCTTTATACAATGCGTATATAGAATGTGGAGTGCATGCATTAATAACGACCACAACAATTATAAATATGTGGGGGGGGGTAGGAGTTAAAACATGGCGATATGTAAAACAGTGAATGAGTGGAAGGAGATAGTGATAAATAATAAAGATACACAATACAATCACACGGGATGAACATAGGTGAACACATGCTTTCTTTACCTGATTAAGCCATATTTATTGTGCTATTTGGTGAGATTATAAACTGTTTAGCATGGATTATAGAAGGTAGAATGGGTGAGAACAACATTTATAATACGATTATGTAAAAAGTATTACTTACATATGATTATATAATAAAAATGTTATCAATTAAAAATATTTTATATAGTATTATTATTCGTGCATAATGACTCTTAATATATATGGATAATGCTTATTATAATTAGATATTAAAATTATAATAAAAAATTAACTTATTCAAATTATAATAACAAATAATATTTGATAATTAATCATGCTCCTAGTATATTAATATTTTGTTTTACAAAATTATACCTTGATACATATAAATTTGTTATTTACATCTATTTATAATTATTTTTAAATTAATTAAATTTATACAATAATTTATAAATAAATATAAATATTTATTATGAAAAATATAAAAAGATTTATTTAATTTAATATCAATAACTATTTAAGTGTAGCTCAGTTGGCTAATGTTTCATACACACATGTATTAGAATTTATGTTAAATTTCTGTCCGGACCAATAAAATAGGTCTTACAATAATATTTAGAACTGCTTTAATATAATTGTATATACAAAATGATACCCTCTAATTAAAACCATGGATGTTGACATGAGAGCGGCTTCGAAAGGACATTAGAGCCATATGGTTATAAGTGAAAACATCATCTAAGTTCCTGGATAGGTTGAAATCCATAAAATGAATAATAAAACAATTAAAAAAAATATATAAACGAAAACAATATCATTATTATTTACATAATTAAAATATTAAATTTTAATAATTATAAAATGTCTTTCACTCTACAGGGATTTGAACCCATGTATTATGCCTGCTAGACCAGCTCTTCACCTGGTTGACTATATCTCTGAATACTGACATCGGACGCCAATAAGTCATGTGTCAAACCGAGAGTTAAAGTACAAATTTTGCGGAGGGCGTTATATTTCTCATTAAATTATTCTCCAAATAGTGAAGTTGTGTATACATACATATCATACTATAGTATGCTTATATATTAATGTAATATAAGCCATTATTTACTTGAACTCTCAGTTAGACACGTGACATGTTGCGGGCCGATGTCAGTCTAAATCACTATATCTTACTTTTGGGAGGTTATCACTTCACCACAATTCAAGTAATGCATTGATTTATAACATATATTATTGTTACAAACGAGTTAATAAATTTGTTATTGAAAATAAATAAATACTATGATTTAAGATTTTTTTATATGAAATATATATTACACTTAATGATATAATCTAAATTAATAATGTATTCATACCATATACAAATTATAAATAACATTAATATATCATGTTGTTAAAAAATATAAATAATTACGAATTTTATATAAATAAAGATTTGTTCACAATACAATTTGTAATATTTGTCAATAATTATAGACACATTATACAAAAATATATATTTTCTATTTTTATAATGTAATGAAAATTTGTACTAACATATTTATGATTCCTTATTTATTAAAATTATTGATAGGCAATATTTTAAATGAATTTGATATAATACAAAGTTTTATATAATTTAAATATAGGTATATTATTAGATGAATAAAATAAATGATTTGAATTCATAACATTGTTAGAATTATTAAAATAAATTATAAGAAAATAAAAAGAAATTATTATAAAATTTACCAAATTAAATATTCTCATACATGCATATTTTAGTGCTATATAATATATACAATATGAAAGTTATTATTTGTATTATTTATCCTATAGTAATTAGGTAGATTTCTCCTATTATAAAGTTCTATAATTTATAATATTAAAATAAATAAATATTTAAGTAATATTTGTAGATAATGGGATATTATTATATAATGAGATAGGACAGGCCTTAACATTTATAATATCAAGCTATGTTAATTAATTAATTTATAATATAGAAAATGATATTACTTTAAAAATGTGATATATTTCCTTAAAATATTATAAATAAGTATTATTGTTTGATAGATATGATAAGATATAAGGTTCATAATAAAATTGAACTTTAAATTAAATTCTATAAACGTAATTACTGAGCACATTAGTACATCTTAATTTGAGGACTTTTAGAGGTAAGATTATTTTAATTAATTTTAATTTTAATTTATATTTATTATATTATTATAAGCAAAAAACATCTAATAAATGATGATTAATATTTCATACACTATAATCTAGTTGTACGCTTGTCTATTAGTCTATTTGTCTATTAGTTTATTTGTCTATTAGTCTATTTGTTTATTAGTCTATTTGTTTATTAGTATTTAGTAGTGTTGGAAATTTTCAGATTTTTCACTCATTCGAAGGTTTCGAATAGTAAATAAATACACTTCGAAGGTTTCAAATAGTATGATTTGTATTAAATTAAGTATTCGAAGGTTTCGAATAGTAAATAAATACACTTCGAAGGTTTCAAATAGTATTATTTTTATTAAATTAAGTATTCGAAGGTTTCGAATAGTAAATAAATACACTTCGAAGGTTTCAAATAGTATTATTTTTATTAAATTAAGTATTCGAAGGTTTCGAATAGTAAATAAATACACTTCGAAGGTTTCAAATAGTATGATTTGTGTTAAATTAAGTATACAAAGTTTTCTAATAGTTAAATTATTCATTTCTAAGGTGTAAAATAGTAAATAAATACACTGCGAAGGTTTAAAATAGTATTATGTGTATTTAATTAAGTATTCAAAGTTTTCAAATAGTTAAATTATTCATTTCTAAGATGTAAAATAGTAAATAAATACACTTCGAAGGTTTAAAATAGTATTATTTGTATTAAATTAAGTATTCGAAGTTTTCAAATAGTTAAATTATTCATTTCTAAGGTGTATAACAGTAAATAAATACACTTCGAAGGTGTTAAATAGTATTATTTGTATTAAATTAAGTATTCGAAGTTTTCAAATAGTTAAATTATTCATTTTAAAGGTTTAAAATAGTAAATAAATACACTTTGAAGGTTTCAAATAGTAAATATATTTAATAATTAAAAATAATAATTATTTATTTTGACAAATATATATAATAATAGAAGGTAATATAATTAAAAATGGTTATGAATTTTGATTAATGATCAATGAATATCAATAAGTCTAATTTCTCTGGACATAATTGTGAACGTTTTTTTGTTAAAATATTTGGAACCATAGAATATATTCTCTCTGCAGGAACAGATGATGACTGCCAAGTTAAATATTTTTTGCAATCTTGGAAAGAATTGGAAATTCTTTATCGTGGTTAGACCACCACATTAATGGACAATCATTCCGGTCAATTCTCGGTTTATACAGATATAATTTCAGTTCATCTATTTCATTATAAAATAGAGATAAGTTTCTATTATTTTAAATAAAATATTGAATTAGTATATGATATTTATCGATTGGTTAAATACAATTATTTAAAGTTATTTAAATTATATTTACTAAATAATCTAGTAATGATATTATATGTTTCTATTATTTTAAATTATAATAAAAATTATATTTATTAATAGTAATAAAGATACGTTTCCATTATTTTAAATGAAATAATGAATTATATGATAGTTAAAAAGGTTAAAACGGAAATAAATAGCCTAGGGTAAATAGTATTAAATTATTTGTTTATTGTTTAATAAAATGCCTTTTACCGTTTTTTTTGAATAGTTAAATTTTGATAATCGAATTTTTCGAATAATTAGATTTATGTATTCGATATTTTCGAATAATTAGATTTAGGTATATGACATTTTCGAATAATTAGATTTAGGTATTCGACATTTTCGAATAATTAGATTTAGGTATTCGATATTTTCGAATATCTGTCAAATTCGAAAATTAACTATTTGAAAGAATCGAATATTAAAATATTCGAATATTCGATTCGATATTCGAAACCATTTTCAACACTAGTATTTAGTGATATATAAAGATGGTACACGGAGGAGGCGGGTGATGGTAAAGGTACAAACCTATATTTGGGCGTTGTTTCGACATAAGTGATGAACCACCACCTTCATCACTTGAGTCTTCATCGCTGCTAGCTAATGCTAAATGTGGAGATTGTATTAAGGTGCAGGTGGTGGTAGTAGTGATTGTTATTCAGAGTTTATATATATCTATAACTATAACTATATAACTAATAATGCTGCATATGATGCTATTATTCTCTATTATTCCCTATGATGGTTATCGTATACACAAAAGTGGAGCCGATGCCGTACTAATGAAGCTGCGTACCTCTGTTAGACCTCGACCATGTATTGTACTGAGTGTTGTGTACGGGACTTCTGATGGGCACGGGTTGTAGTGAGGGCATATCTGTAGGTATAGTGTGGGTATGTATGTGTGTAAATGTGTGCGTGTGTGTATGTGAGTGTATATGTGTTTGTGTGTGTGTGCTTGTATATATGTGTATGTATGTGTGTATGTGTGTGAGTGTATGTATACATATGTAAATGAAGTGTAAATAAAGTGGATAAGCAATTGCCGCACACAATGCGGAAATATAAAAGATAGATAATGGAACTTTTCTCGATAAATTAACAACAAATTATTCATATAGGTAAAATATTAAACAGTAGGATTTTCATTGAAATAGATAGACTTCTAGATACTATGTAAATATTATATTTAGATATATGTTAATAAAATAATACGATAACTTCAATTTAAATACATTTAATTACGAACAATTATGAGTAATGTTGATATTTTGTATTTTGGCAAACCTTTCCTATTTCTAGAGTGGCTGACTTTCTCAGGGATTGTGTGTTTGGGAATTCCTTTAAAGAACCAAGCTCCCGATCTCTTCCATAGCTTAATAATCATCAAATCAATATCATGTGACATCGGTGATACAATTATATTGGATAATATTATACAACTATTATTCAAGTATATGAATATAAATAAATATAATAATAAATTATTCGAAAGATTAAAATAAAATCATTGTATATAATAAGTTAAATATTAGAGATGTACCAATTATATATATGTATAATACAGGTAATATTTATATATTTTATTATGTTATTTATTAGTTTATATTTTAAATAGTTGATAGAATAGATGATTTAAATCTAGATATGGGATTGAAATAATGAAATAACTGTACATTGAAAATTGTACAGTGTACAATTGAAATTTGTCTCTATTTATAAATTAATTGTTAAAATAATAATTCTAATACTATAATTTACCACTAAGCACCAAGATAAACAACTCAAACCATACACATTTATTATAAGATAATACTATTGATTTATTTTATATAAATAATTATATTTATATTTGGTAATCAATATAAAATTATTAATAAAATAACCGTTCTAGATTAATGACATTTAATAATATAAGTATATCATTTTTTATTGTTGACATTATTATATATGAGATTTTAAGTTAAAATGTATATTTCATTTTAATTTTTTTCTAAATTTAGATTATTTGTAATATAAAAGTCGATAGATCAATGTAACCAATAATGAAGTATTAGTAGACATATCTGATAGCCTCCTATTAACTACGATAGATACAGTAGAGATAGAACTAGTAGATACTAAGAGTATTGATGTCATGCTAGGTCTAACCTCCCTGTTTTCACTGCATATTTTGCATAGCCACAGCGCGTGCTTCGAACTATTCGTCGTGTCTATCCCACACTTCGAACACACCGCCTGTACAATTAGTCATGTTCTTATACACACACACACACACGAGTATTAGCTCAATTCTACAGTATGTCATTATATTATTATTCGTAGATTTCTATTAGTCTTTTTAGTATAATTGTATAAACGTAATTATATTTGTATAATATATAATTACATTTGTATAATATATATATATATATATATATATATATATATATATATATATATATATATATATATATATATATATATATACATTTCCTATATATAACTCTACCATAATTAAATTATTGGTCTAAACCTAAAAACTGAACTCTAAAATGAATATTGTTATTCAGTATAGATAATGACTACTAACAGACTTGCACACATTAACACAACAGACCACTCTATATAAATATTATATTTAACATGGTATCTATTGTTGTTAATAATATCTAAATATAGAATAAAACATAATCCATCCAACCAATAGGTCAGAATTAAAAAAGTAAGCAAAAGGATAACAGTCTAGATATATTTGTTTTCTTACTAAAATATTTCATAATATATCATGATACATATATTATATTGAATTGAATATGGTTTATTGAGTAGAAATAAAATATAATGCAGTATATACAATTTCTGCTCAAAGGAGAGTACCATAGATTATCTTGTAATCTATGTTCACAACGAGGGTACAGTATCATTTATGTTATATCGGACTCGGATTGGACTTTAATATAAAACTAGGACTATTTCGGAATTTAAATAATAGAATAAGGCTATTTCGGATTTTTGTTATTGGAGATTTTGTTAATGTTTTACGGTAGTTTCCAATATCATTGGAGATTTTGTTTGATTAATTTGTTGACCTCTGGGTTTCTCATTAGTTTATAGTTATTCTGCCACTGTCAATCAACATAGAATTATTTATATTATAATGATGATAATAATACAATACTGATATTATTATTATTTCATAGATATGTTAATAATACAGATACCTCTATTGTAAGATAAGATGAGATACATTTATTACTGTAATTGTAACAACAAAAACAATAAATATACAAATAATGTAGTCAGAAAATATGTTCTAGGCATTTGAGCATATTGTAAATATTGAATTTAGTTAAATGTGAAAATCAGATCATCTCATCGAACTAGTGGGGACTAAGAATAGCTACGAGAATCAAGATTTGGAGGAACTTCAGTGTTACCCGGTCATATATGTCATCATCTTGTAACCCCAGCATATGATACGATACTAATACTGCTGTCAAACAATACTGATACTTACTATTCTTGAAAATTGTACATCACTAACACATATATATTATATAAATTAATAATTACGCTTTTATTGGAAAATAAATATTTAAAATTAGTTTCCACTAGTTCTATGAAGTACATTAATATTGCAATAATATATAAATTTATATAAATATAATATCATTATAATATAGAAATTTATTAAGCATATGAATTATATATTAATATAATAAAAAGTACAAATATAGTATACAAATATAGTATACAAATATAATATACAAATATAATTGAAAACATATATATATATATATAAATATATAAAGTCTACTATTATAGTATACTAGACTGGTTATGTATTACATTAGGAAGAAGCGGAGTAATACACAGCTACAGATCACATAAGTAGAAATATTATTTACTATTGAAATATAGGGCCCGTGGGCTGTGAATGGCAAATCAATGCACAATTAATGCAATCACATACATACACACACACACATACACACCCATCTCTCTCTCTCTCTCTCGGCGTGGCTATATTATGTTATGATGTAGTTAGGCTAAATGCGGTGATCGTATACTATGGATGCTAGGGGTTATGGGCATATTATCGATGCTAGGGCAATATACGACTGTTTTATATGCCGAGTTGTACAGTAGTGAATAGATAGATACTACAATTAATCATTTCTTGTGAAATCATTATCTCAATATATACATCGCTAAATTACAAATGGTAATAGTTATTATGTTATATTAGCTAGGAGGAGTGAAGTCATGAAGTACACATGATGAGCTCAGTTATTTTGATAATCTAAGATCTGCGTGTATATGTGTACTATTTGAAATAAATTGAAATAGTACTTAAAATATATGAAAATTAAATTTTAAATATTCAAATAAATAAATAATGTGTCTACAAATAATATGATATTTGCTAATATTATAAAATTAATTCATTTAATTAAATGTTATTAGATAGGCCAATAAAAGGATTATTTAATATTTAATACAATTTACATAGTAAATTATTATTATAGTCAGATTTAGGCATTGCTAGAGTAATTATAAAATCATTACTAGATTGATTATACGATATCTCATTAATACATTGACACAATTATCTTGTTATTACCTTGCTACTTTTCAATATAAATTAAAATATTATGAAACATATCTACAAAAAAAATAAAATAAATAATATATATTGAAGTTTCTAGTGTCATTAAATAAATCAGCATGTAATAAAGATAAGTTAATATCAATGTAAAATTACAATATAATAACATAATACATATGCATATTACAGGTAAGAATTACATAATAGATGATCTAATCTTACAATAAATAACATAATTAAAGTCATTTTAAACATATTAATTATATAATTTCAAATGATTTAAAAATAAGAATCATAATATTGTTATTTTACTGTCAATTTATAAGTAAAATAATATGTAAATTAATTCAGTACATATATATTTATTGGTTTTATAATTATTGAATTTATTTGATAGTATCATACGTTAATAAATGGATAATTAGTTATACAAATATTTAAATAATAATTTATTAATTATTATAAGATGAGAATTTGTAATAATCTTTTGATATTTAGAATACCCAAATGAGTGTCCTTATAAAGTAACCGCGAACACATACATAACACATCGTACGGAACATAACACTGGTAGAGGCTGCTGACCTTTTGGCAGTCGTCGCAATAAGTGGGCGTGGCCCCGAGGATTCCAAACTCGTCTCCGCAGAGGATGCATTGAGTGCTGCCGTTTCCCATAGCGTTCCTCTTCATGTTGTCCACCCTGTCCACTAATCGTCTGCGGGTGGTATACATCGTCGTGGTTACGCAGAGTATGGGGTATAGTGGGTGTGGATAGTATTCGCAATATATATCGGTCGAGGTATTTAATTATAGAATTATATTTAAAAGAAGAATTGCATTAGTTTTCTGTTAATTTACTAGTATATTTATATAATTTGTCCTCCTAAGGGCTTCATATTCAGAATTATATTTTTTAATTTGCGTATAGAACAATAACATAAGGGATATTGTGCGTGTAAGCAGATCTCGTTAGCTACTGTAAAGAATAGAACAGGCACTGCACGATATGATTGTGAACACTATAATAGTAGTAGTAATAATAATAATAATAATAATAATAGTATAATATTAATAATAATAGCAAAGATATAACATTCACAATCTATGCAATGTAATTAATACCTATTCCCTGATGCTGCTGGTTGTGGTATCGAAATAACTGAATTAGATTTAGGTTTTGCATGATATCTAGACAACAATATTTTCATTTGTTCTATTAAATTACATGCAATATAAATTAGCTTTTACTCGTCACATAGATATGTATATAGTTACAGCCAACACATCCTATTGTTTCGAAATATATAGAAATGAAAATTTAGCTTTCATTACATAAATAATAATTTAAAAAACATTTTTTTACATTTTTTCACATTTCAATATATTTTGTAATCGGAAATTACATTTTAAACAACATATTTTTTCAAAAATGTAACCTATATAGGTGGCATTGTTCATGTTTTGTGTATATAATCAAATTATACGATTTCATGTGTTATATTTTCCTTAGAAAAATTGTTGGTAATAGTATAGAATAAAATATATAAATATATATATATATATATATATATATATATATATATATATATATATACACACATGCATGTAGATTATAAATTATATTGTATACAATAATATATATATTTTTTATTAAGGTCACAATCCAGGCCCTATGCTTAACTAGGTGAATATGTTACATATTGAAAAGGATGTATTATGCACATATAGATTATATATATATAATATAATAACACATATAATATTTATATTTAACATATAGAAAACATATTTTTTATAAATATATATTTCTAATAAATTATAAAAATATTGTTAAATAAAATTTAAATTTGAATTTAAACAATCCCTACATTATACTAGTCGTGGATATTGGAATACAATTAATAGATTAGCCTATATAACTAAAACTGAAAAGAATACAAAACTGAGTTATCAACGATGAGATATATAGATATCCTATTATTTACATTTCATATCGTAGGTGAATTATCTAAATAATTATTTATAATTGTAATATAGTTTAATTTTAGTATCGTATTACATAATATGTAGTCGGTATAGTACACGTATATCTTACTCAGCGTAATACCATATCTAGCGGAATATAAACCCTATTCTCTCCATTTCGGTGTCGTCAGCCCGTTCCGCTCGCCTCACTACAGCCATGATCTGTTCTTGTTCTTCAGCGGTCAGGGTGCCAGGCTTGTGGAACGACGAGATCTTATTAGTGTGCACGGACCAGCCCGCTCCTAGTCTGTATGTGTGGGGTAGGGTAGTTAGTGAGGCATAGGGGGTGTGTATATAGCATGTGTGTATGGTGTAATGACAGCCAGATCTATATATATAGTATACTCCCCGCTAACTTAACATTTATGTAATGGAATTGAGATTTTCAATGTTTTCATTCATTCATTTATGTATTAATATTAATATTAGCAGAGATGTTATTATTAATTTAACTGATGTAGCAAATTTCTGTAAAATAATGAAAATATTGTATATTTATTACCTTATATATTAAAATAATTAATTAGTTTTCGTTGAATCACATTACTCTCGATGCGTTCATTTACTATAAATACATGTATAATTATATAGTACTAATATTTGAATGTATACGATTAATGTACTTATAATATATACAAGTATTACATTCCCATTGGATAATACAGAGTAGTGGGTTATAATTATTAAGCAAAGTACCCATTAATAATTATCTTATAATTATATCACAGATTTATACATGTAGAATTTAATTACATAATCTGTACCGAGTTTCTTGTATATTCGATATAGTAGTAAATAATACATAGTAGTATGTTGCTAGTACACATACAGTAATAGGTTATATTATACAATTTGATAGTAATATATAGTTAACATGTAAAGTAACCTAATATTAATTATAACCTATTAATTTATATTAAGTAATATATATAAGTATGATAATATAAATAGTCGGCATAGTTTACTTAACGGATATACATTAAAAAGCAATGAATAGACTAAGGTAAACCATGTTTACTTGTATATATTTACACTTATATTTGTCGGTAATTAGGTTTTTTTAATAGGGAAAAGTAACAAATCCAATCAAATATATATATATTTTTGACTAGTATGGCAAGTTTACTATATATATATTCTGTATAGGATGTAAAATATACTGTTAAGCAAATTAATATTACGTAAATACCATATAAATGTAATATATTCTTAATTAATAGCAAGCAGATGCCACCAAGTCTGAAATTATAATTAAAATTTATATATATATATATAGAGTTGAAACCCTATATATGGAAATCCTAGTTATAAGAAAATAAATGAGTATATTAGAGTTGAAATGATACATTTTACATTTAAATAACATTTTTATAAATAAATTGTATATAACGAAAACCTGTTTATAAAGAAATTTAGTTCATTATTATGGGAAAATAATCTTGCTATAACGAAAAATATATGATTTTTATAATTTTAAGAAATTTGTACTAATATTATAGAAAAATAAACAATAATGTATTAACTAAAAAATAAATATTAAACATTTAAAAATAATTTAATAACTATGCTATTATTTGTATGAAAGCGACTCTCGTAGTTTTAGCTTTTAATGATGCCAGTTAATTGTATTTAATTGAGTTAACCAACAAACTACACTCAACACTTAATTTGATGCCTTGAGAGAAATATTTTTATTATAAGAAATAAATTACGCAAGAAAGGAAAAACTTAATTAATAAAAAACTCTATTTCTAAAGGTAACTAATATTTTAGAGAGAAATTCATGAGTAATTAATAATTGATCATGCAGTTTTAACTATTATTTAAATTTACATCCACCTATAATATTCATTATAACTAAACATCCATGAATGAAATAAAAAGATATAATTTTAATTATTTTTAAAATATTAAAATATTTTATTATATATCATGTTAGAACTTTTTTAATAATATTTGTTTATTTATATAATTCAACACATATTAAATAATTATATTTCCTATATACACATAATACATTTACTCTTATTTATCTTTAAAATATAGGTAATCGTCACGTATGCTTGAATCTAATGAAGAATATATAAATTCATTTGTAATATATGTTCACATTAATATCCTCTTTACAAGGAAACCTTGCATATAGTAACGATTCCCTATGAAACAAAACTATACACATACGCAGGGGTACCGGCACACACAACGGACGTGTTCACAAGATTTTGTATGTAGGGGGGACCAACCAATCAACATAAATGTTGTGGTAAAAGTGGGGGGGGGACCAATACATAGGAGGACCCTCTAGATTTTAAAGTAGGGGGACATATCCCCCCCGTCCCCCCCTGTTGCAGCGCCCCTAGATCACACGATGTACAAACTTGGCGCGTAGAGCGAGTTGCCGATCGTTAGGACACACCCATTGCTCGAGAGATTGGCCTGAACTCGTTTCCGCCATCTTTAGAGAAGCCGCCAGGTTCACCCAGAGCCACTCGCCACTATGATCTATACAGTCTGTAGACGTAGGTGGTGGAGCTGCTGTAGTAATAGCAGCGGTAGAAACTTACTACTAGTAAGTTGTGTGTGTGTATGTGTATGTGTGCAACATATGATTGTAGGAAAAGTGTGTCTGGAATTATCTAATTTGTAATATCTAAAGTTAATGGTTGCAAAAACTAAATATAATATACAAGCTTTAATTCTATTTTAATTTATTATTATATTTTTAATATTTTTATATTATAATATTATATTAGGGTATTACACATAGTATGAATATATACATATATTCTTTAATCTATTATTAATATATTATTATATTTACTCTATATTATAGTTACTATCATTATTTAATGATTATGCAATATTTAATTATATATATATAATTGCCTTTATTTATGGAATATATGTTAAAATTATTAATTAATATGCATATATGGTCAATAAATAATATATTAT
This sequence comes from Osedax fenrisi, assembly GCA_964019155.1. Taxonomy (NCBI): domain Eukaryota; kingdom Metazoa; phylum Annelida; class Polychaeta; order Sabellida; family Siboglinidae; genus Osedax; species Osedax fenrisi. The sequence goes on along the minus strand of OZ025241.1, from coordinate 59,209,832 downwards.
TACAAGGTGTTTTTTTGATATAATATAAGGTATATATATAATAATATATATATATATACACTGAAAAAAATCAATAAGCAGTCACTATATATAATAGGCGCGGCGGAGTACTAATGCAGCCAATCCATTCTAAACACGCCCACTCGTGACGTCACCATCCATCAAGCAGAATATAATGTAAATAAAAGCATTATACTTGTGGACATGGCATGCTATGGATGCGCGCATTATCACACGCGCGCACGCACACACACGCGCGCGTGCGAACACACACACACATACATGGAGAGAGAGAATTATCATATAACAGAGTGGATGAAAGCAACAATAATAATGATTGCCATCTTTATTACACATATACGATGAACTGCGTATATGCAGTAAAATAGATATATATCTATGTAAATGAATATCATGTATGTAGTGTATACATATATATATATAAATATATATATATATATATATATATATATATATATAAATATATATATATATATAAATATATATATATATGAATATATTTTATGATATTTATACTACCTATGGTTTTAATAATAACTACATTATACTTTGATATAACACATATAACCTAGTAATATTATAACTCTACAATGATATGTAAGTCCCTTTCTTCAAACACACTTATTATCATATGTACAGATCATATAAGATAAAATAACATAGGTCAGGTGAGGGTGTAATAAAGAAAAATGTCATTTATTATTTAAATTATACAAATGAATTAATATAATTAACAATTTATATTTGTAAGTCTTTTTTTGTGTGTAGTAGTAATAGTATAGTTTTAGTATGATATTATTTATTATAATAAATAATAACATTTATTACACTGGTCAACATTAAAAAAAAATGTATCTGAAGTCAGGGTTCTATTTTTAGACTAGTTGTTTAGCACTGATTTAAAATATGTAATTAGTTTTTCAGATCAGATCAAGTTTTTTTTAATTTAATTTTAAAAATGTGTGAAAAAATCACTAAAATATGAAAAATAAAGATAATTTAATGAATTTAATTTAATTTGGATATTTAAATATATCATAGTACAAAATAATAATGTATATATATATAAACTATATATATTTAATATTATAATACTCATTAATTATAAGATTATTTTAATGATTTTCTTCGATGTGAACAGTCCTTTATATTCCTTTTTTAGATTCCAACAGTAATCAGTTAGGTTGTTAATAGTTACGTTTCTTTGGTATCTATCTTCCAGTATCGAAATGTCCTTATGAAAGCACTTTCTTTACTCTTCACTATTGTCACTACATTTATCAGGAAAATAGTCAAGATGTGCTCTGAGAAAATGAATCTTTATGTACATATGACCACCGAAAACTCTAAAACATAGAAGCAATTCATCCACAATATTTACATTTTCTGTATTTCTATGCTTTAGGACAATGTTTAATAATTGACTTTAATGCCAGCCAAGATCTTACTATCTCTCATACATATATTAAAGTAGTGTTTCTCATTAACTACCTAATTAGTTGGTCCATTTAATGTGGAAATATTTGTTAAAATGAGTAAAAACCCAAACCTCACTTATCAAATTATTTTACAAAAGTTTTCATTAATCCAAGCTTAATGTGCAATGAAGGTAATAGGATAGAATTACTGGTATACCATGTCTGGATTAAATAGAAATTGTATATTATCATTATATGATTAAGGCTGTAAATATCTCTAACTGGCTAATCTCGTTGTGTATAATGATCAGCATGGAAACGATTATCTCACAAACAGATAAAGAGTAGCTATTTTGTATATCCTGATTATTGCCCCAAAAGTATTGATATAACAGAGTCTCCACCGATCTTCCAAGTATTATCAGTATATGTTAATGAATCAAGTAGAATATATATATATATATATATATATATATATATATATTGCTATTGCTTTCAGTCAATTAGTGACTATTCCAGGTGAAGAGATCTAACAGTATTACATTATTAGAGTAATGCAGATTTTAAATTTTTATTTGAAGAGTCTATTAATAGCCTTTATTTTTGTTAGTTTATATGATGTTCATTTATTCAACTACTCCATTTACATTATGGAAATATATCAATGATTCTTTCGTGGTAAGATTAGTGTATGTGATTTTAACGATGACGTTACATGACTAAGATAGATTCTTAAGAAAATAAATTTGAGATATAAAATGATATAGTCTTGTTAGAATATTGAAATTGGAATATAAGTATTATGTGGTACTTGTCATAATGCAGATAGACTATTCAGATATTTTAAAGTATGATTATTATATATATATATATATATATATATATGTTATACTGCCTGTGTGGCTCAGTGGTTAAGACGTCAGACACACAAGCAGTAGGACACGGGTTCGAGCCTCGTCCGGACCATTAATTAATTTTATAAAATGGGTCTTAAAATATTATTTAGAAGTGATCTTATATAATTGTGTATACATAAATGATCGGCTCTCGTTAAAACCATAGATGCCTTAACCTGAGAGCGGCTTCGAAGGGACATTAGAGCCATATATGGTTATAAGTGAAAACTTCATCTAAGTTCCTGGATGGGATGAAAGGACTCCACCAAATAAAAATAACAATAACAATATATATATATATTTAAATAACAATATATATATATATATAGTATATACTAGTGCTGTAAATGAACTTACTTTTTGAAGTATAGATACTTCAATTATGTATATAAATTATGCCAAGCATTTTGATAGATGTAAAAGATGCCTACCTGAATTTTACTTTATAAGTTAAAAATGATCTAAAACTATTACATACGGGCTCAAATAAAATTGAGACTCTTACTAGATATAACCAAGCAAAAACGATGCTATGTTACATTATAATCATAATTTTTAATTATGTATTATAGATATAAATATTAATCTATATATATCTTAAGGGCCAGCGCAACACCCTGATCTTAAAAATAAAATATTATTTTTTTAAATATTTTTTATATAATAATCATAATATTTGATTATTTCTCTTTACAATGGTATATCGCAGTGCATACAAATACTTAAAAGTGACATAAATAAGCATTTATAAATACGAGCAGAAAAAAGTTCATATAAATATGACGATTTTTTCTAATCTCTAATTTTTAAAACGTGTATATTTCTAATAACAAAAAAACTGTTACCACCTATGTTTGAACCACTTTCGATTATAGTAATACTTATTCAACATGACATGAAATGTTCACAGTATATTAATATTATGTTACTCTTCAGATATAACTATATAAAAACGAATACATTATTCAATGATATATAATATTTTTTATATTTTATTGAAATTTCTTGCATATTTTTTTTTCTAGAAATAACTATTATGTTAGTCCATTTTTAATATAATTTTAATAATCTAAATCTCATACTCGATAGTTATATTTGTAGATAAATATTAGTTATATAATATATAAAAAAAAATTAGTTGATATTTTGAAGTATACATAGATTGAATCTATTTTTAGTATTACATGATTTTCCTATCTCCATCATGTTAAACTCAGGGTGTTGCGATGGCCCTTAAATAATCTGTGTATAAATAAATTTTATTATTTCCATAGGTGGTTAATCTATGTTTTTTATTATTTTTAGTTTTTTAATATCTAATATCTACATCGATTATTTGGGTAACCGAGACTGAGACTACATCTATGCTTTGGGTAACTGAGACTAAGATGCATCAATTCTTTGGATAACCGAGACTGAGACTGCACCGATACTTTGGATAACTTAATTTAATTATTTTATCAAATATATGATTACAAGTTCGATAAATGCATAAGAAGTTCGAATTACGAAAGTTCGATACTTGAATTCAAACTTCGAAGTCCTAAAATCATAAGTTCAAAATTTGTAAAGTTCGAAACCAAATTGTTATAAAAATTCGAAGTATACAAATTTCGATACTATTCGAACTGTCCTAGTTCATTTACAGCACTAGTATATACTATTATATATATACAGTGCAAACTATAGTATATACAGTATATTAAATATAATGTTATATAATGATATATATATATATTTTTAAAATTTTAAAAATAAAATATTATTTTTTTAAATATTTTTTATATAATAATCATAATATTTGATTATTTCTCTTTACAATGGTATATCGCAGTGCATACAAATACTTAAAAGTGACATAAATATGCATTTATAAATACGAGCAGAAAAAAAGTTCATATAAATATGACGATTTTTTCTAATATGATGATGATATATATATATATATATATATATATATATATATAGAATATATAGTAATATATATTAATATCTATATTAAATAGTAATATGTGTACATGTATTTTAAAATACTGAACATTTTTCAAATGTAACAATATTTTCAAAAAATCTCAAGTTAAATATAAAAACTTGATCTTTTCTGAATAAACTAATTACATATTTGTAACCAAAAAGAGTCTAGATAACATTAATAAATCACAAACCTCAAAAATCATGTTAATAGTTGTTAATCTATTTATAATTAATCTATTACAAAATTAACAAATAATAAATAATAAGTATATAAAATCAATGCTATATAATTTATTTAAATGAATGAAGTTTATTTATCAAATATTGGCTATAATAATTGGAGGAATATCCAGAAGCTATATTTAGCTTATACTGAGGATATCCATAACGAAATAATAATAATAATAATAATAATAATAATAATAATAATAGTAGTAATATGATAATATATATATATCATATATCGATAATGAAATCACATAACATATATATATATATTTATATATGAACACATCTGTGTATTTATGAAGCTTAAGGAATAGTCTAATTATACATGTGAGAACTATTGGGTTTGTAATGGGTAATGGCAATTGGTAATTGTCCTGCTGGGATGGTAAATCCATAAATTGTAATGTTTAATGGACATAATCATCATGTGATCATGTCACTAATTGGCAATCATAGATAAGTGGTATGCATATTTCCACACACTATTAAAACACATACATACACAAATCATACTTATAAGTAATACATAATATAATGTGCATGTAAACTCAACATGTGCCGGTGACATTACATTTATAAATAAGTATAAGTATAATAAAGTTGATATAATATAATCTGCATATAAGTAAATAAAACTTTGTTATTGAGTTGATACCAAATTCTAATGGCATATTGATTAAAAAGTTGTTAAACATATATGACTTATTATATACATAATAATATATGTGTATATATATATATATATACCATATATATTAAGTTTCAATAATTATTTAGTTATAGGTTATATAGGTTCTAGTTTCTCTGTTAGTTTTTTTATAATTCATAATAAACCTATATATATATTTATATTTATAATAAAACATATGCATGTTTTGTTTTATGAATAAACTTAATTTACATTGTCAGCATTTCATTGAATAATTGAATACAAAAAATTACCATCTCTCAGGAGGCAATGCGTTTTTTATGCATTCACAAAAGTCTTCCTAGGTTATAAATACATATTGTACATTGTACATTGTACAATTCCTTTGTATAGTTACTAATCATTGTTAATATTGCATAACAATACACACACACTCACGCGCGCACACGCATTAATTTCGTAATTGATTTTTAGTTAATATTATATAACATTAGTATGGATTTTCACAATAATAATTGACCTCTCCTCTGAAAACAGGAGGATCGGTTGACTACTTTATAATAACGTACAACAATGCATGGATAACAATATACAACTCAATCGATAAATACACGCCACTGTTTCACATCACACACACACACACACACACACACACACTCTCTCTAGGCACGGTGTAAAAGTACAATGTACATGTGGCTGTTCTATATTACAATACATACATACATGGCCGATGCAACACACTGTTGGTATTGTTTATAGGAACATTGTAGTAGTTGTTAATCTATTCGATAGTATTTTAGTTATATATATATATATATCGGTATTATAATATTTAATGTAAGGCTTACGTCATATTATTGTAGTGATATTACAGCCATCTCTTACGTAACAATGAAACCTCACGTCATTATGGGGAGGGGTTGGGGGCGTCATTATGGGGAGGGGTAGTGGTAACGGTAATAAAACGTACGACGACGAAGCTGTAGAATGATTACGTAATAAACTATATAGAAAGTGGAGGCGATGATAATGTGCATGAACACGTACAGGCGCGCACATTGTGTGTGTGTGTATGTGTGTGTATGTGCGATTAGCTTTTAGTTCGTGCAGACGACCAAGTGTGGCTGGCTTTCTAATCAAGTTAGCGATGCTAAAACTCGCGTTGAGATGATGATGACTCCTGTACGCGTCGCGAGTGCCTGGGTTGGCGTATGTGGGTATGTGTATGTGGGTATGCGTATGTGTGTGGGTATGTGTATGCGTATGGGTAGGCGTGTACGCGAATACAGGGTCTATTGTGTCGGGCGTGTCATCGTAATGGCTTGGCGGATAATACATTTATGAACGCAATAGAGGAGATAATAATAGTGGGTGTGATGATAATGGGGGGGGGGGTGCTTCCATCACAACACTGCAACCCCCCCCCCCCCCCCCCGTTACCGAGGACATATGTCCTATTCGTCTACTACTAGATGATATAGCCACTATTACCATTGGTGTCACTAATCACAAGAGTGTTTGTTGTCATAGTTACTATAGTTTGCTATAGAAACTGTTATGTAATATATTACATGTGAAGTGATCTATTAATTGTCTTAGACCTATTCTCTTTATAATGTATTACTAGCAACTATTAGTGTTCATTCATAACTTATGATCAATATATATATAGGTGTTTTGTTGTTGTTGTATATAAATAATTATTTAATTGTAATATATATAAAATTAATAGTATACAATGTATATTATACATATACTTTAGATATAATATATATATATATATATATATATATATATAATAGATATAATATATACATTATATTAATATATTATATATTTAAATATAAATTCGACAACAAATATAACTTAAATTAATATATATATAAATATTCGGTTAATATCAAAAAGTAAGTGTTCCGTAAAAATATCATTTGAAGATATAAAAAGTAGATCGATTTAGTCATTGTTATTTACATGTCAACTGTAAATACTGTGAAAATGTCGTAAATTGAAAATATATTTTTTAAATATAATTCATATATCTATTATAATATCAAAATTAGATTATTCTGATAATTATATTAGTTACCTTATGATTTATTAAGAGTAAATATAACTTATAATAATATAAGTGTATCCATATGGTGGTTTATATGAGAACTATATTAACATAATTACATAGCTTAGATTGAACCACCTTTGCTTTGCAAAATCTTTGACTATACTATACCAAAGATTTGTATAACAAGATTCGTATTATATATATTAAGTATACTAAATACATGAATATAAAGTAAATATAATACATATATCACCTGTAATTTATTTGAAATATTTAAAGTACATAAAGTTTATATGAACAAAATACAAACTACCAATAATATTAAAAATTATTAATTATGAAAGTACAATATTAATTATCAATTAGTATGTAATATATAAATTAAAATATGTATAGGTAAAACTAACTTCAATTATGAAATCTAATTCCTATCCTTTCATGTTCCTATAATATTGTAAATGTTATAAAATATATAATATATAATTATTTTGAATTTAATTATAATTATTTCAGTTTACAAGAACTGAACTGTATAATAGATTAACTAGTAATATATTATAATCAATATTATTTATAAGTAATTATATATATAATGAAATATTATAAATAATTGATTTTATATAAATATAATTAAAATTTCTATACTTGTTTATTTGACTTATTAGCCAGCTCCTCATTATCAGCATCCAGATTTATATGATAATTAATGAATGACATTATTTAATGAATTTTAATTCTGGCTATCTCAGAATTTAAGGGAATAAGAAATATGTATGCTATATTGAATTTCTGAGATATTGAATTAATCTTACATAGGTAAATAACCAAACTAGAATTTGTAAAAATTCTATAGAATTATGATTATATAATATTAATATCATATTTAATATATCAAGAGTCTGTATAAATATATATATAATGTAAATAGTCACATTTTATAAACTTGTATACATACTTTTTTATTAATTTATATTAAAACTAAGTATTTAAGTATTTTTTAAGTGGCACAATAAAAATAGATAAAAAAAACATAAAAATAAGAAAACATAAAAATAGATAATACATAAAATAATATCTGATATAAATTATAATGATAATTTAAAATAATATAATTAAAATGTATGGTTAAAATAATATCATTAAAATTAAAATAATATCATTACAAATATGTTATTCATATTATAGTTTGTGTATATTTATTATTCAAAAATAATATATCTAGATCCGAGATTATTTATAGATATATTTATAACAGTATCAATAACAGAAATGAAAAGGTTATATATTTTCATAGTATAAATCCATAATGATATGACCTATAAAATATCAGTAAAAAGCATTTATAGACATACAAATTCGCATGAAATCATTCTCAGTATTATATCATAATTAATATTCAAAAGCAATATCAATATTTTCAATTTATTACTATTTTAATTAATGTTTATTATTATTCTTTATATATTATTATTCTCTATACATAATATCATATAAAACAGTTGAAAATAAGAAATGCATTAAACAAAAATTTGTTGATTTTCGCCCCATCCGTACCATTAAAATAGGTTTTTTAAATAATATTTAGAAGTGATCTTATATAGTTGTGTATAAATAAATGATCGGCTCTTGTTAAAACCATGGATGCCTTAATAACGACTTCGAATGGACATTAGAGCCATCTTTTTATAAGTGAAAACTTCATCTAAGTTCCTGGATGAAAGGACTCTACTAAAATAAAATAATAATACAAATATATGTCTATAGTATTATTACAAAATGTAAAGTAAAGTAAGATCTGCAATGTGTTTAGGAAAAGTAATATTATAGTTATTTATGAGAGTATTTTAAGATATAATTAAGATAATAAACATTATTATCTAGTGTCTATTGTAAAGAAAAGCCTTACTTACTAAGATTATAGAAGGTTTATACATTTTAAATTGAAACAATCATTATAATCACATGACTAGATAATACTCCTACAACTAAATTATAAACATTGTTATTGAATATTATTGATAAAATAAAGTGAATATTTTGAATTAAACACTATATCTATGATAATAATTAGATATGTAGGCATATGTAGAGTTTAGTTAGTTCTATCACTGTTGTCGATTAAATAGAATTGCAGTGAGATATGAGATATGTATATAAGATATTATTACTTTTAAAATCGGATTTCCCAAAATGTAGAATATATATCATTTATATATAAATATTTAAAACTTACTTACTGCTAAGACTCTAGATCTGTGGTTCCCAACCTATGGAATTTTTGTTTGGGTCATATTTCATATTTCTAAAAAAAAAAATTTAATTTATAGAAAAAATGCTTAAGTATTATTACAGTTTAAAAATTTAACATATTAAAGATTTATAATAAAAAAATAAAAAAATAAATTTTGTATTGAGACATGGGTATATTTTTAAGGTAATAATTATCAAAAAAGGGTCATGATGAAAAAAGGTTGGGAACCACTGCTCTAGACAATTCATACATTCATGTATATATATATATATATATATATATATATATATATATATATATAAATATATGTAATGAGAAACTAATGCTATAGCAATTAAACAAAATATATGACTTAGTTTTTAATAATTAAAATCACAATTTAAGTACAGGTTAATGTTATTTAGTAATAAATGAACTACATATTAATATGATATCAAGCAGGTATGTATTACAAGCCTTCAATAAGTATTACGAGATTTTAAGGGGTTACGCTTTTTTGACATTTTTTTAAAATTCAATGTAAAAAGGTAGGAATTTTTATATTTTGTTATTTGTCAATAAGTATAAAAATTCTTAAGATATTACAATTCTGTGAAATGCATATTGAAGGGATGACTACTTTGTATAGTTTGATATAGCATAATGAGAAAATATTATATATTTTTTGAAATACAACTAATTTAATAATGGTAAAAATGTAGTTTACTATTTATTTTTTTTAAATTATATTTTATATATGAAATAATAAAAATAATTGTATGATCATCTATTCAGTCAATAAACACATAATTATTAATATATTCTGAAAATGTCATCAATATTTGAGCATTATTTACATAGTTATTGAATTTTTTAAGAATAAAATTATACTAAAATAATTATTCTGAGTAATCAAGTTTGAAAATTACATTTATTTGTTATTAAAATATAGAGCTTATTTGAAAAAAAAGATTATATTATGTGTTTGTATGTTTATTATACACATATTATATGTATATAATGTATGTATATGTATTTTACATAGTTATATTAATAATACACAATATATGTATATTATATATATGTTATAGTAATCAAAAATTGATATGTATATTATAGTAATCCACAATATGATATATATATATATATATATATATATATAATTATGATAGTAATAGTAATCCAAAATATTATATTAGATACAAAAATAATAATTCTGTAAAATAACTTTATATAAACGTATTTTTGCAGTATTTTTAGATATTATTTATCGTTATTTAGTCTCAAAAATAGGTTGTGTTATAAAACCTTTATTTGTATACTTCTTAATCGTTTTGAGCTCTAATTTTGTAATGTGAGTATAATAACATCTCAAATATTACATATTTCAATTAATTTTTGTTTACTGTTTTTTTCAAAACACTAGCATACCCTTAAGATACTAGGTTGTTACCTGTATCAGTACAGGTTAGTATAGCTATTTCTCATTAGATTATACATTATTATACTTTTAGTTATTAATAACATATTTAGAAATAGAGAAAATATCTATATATAAATGATGATATATTGTTTATTAGGAACTAAAATAGGGTCATGTCATATTGCTCGTGAGGGAAGAAAATAATAATAATATAATAATATGATAATAATTAGAAAATAATAATACGTTGAAGTAAACACGAAACAAAAATAATAAGTTGAATTATATAATGATTAGACGTAGAGAGAAAAGAAAAAGAAGTAAGATTTATTAATCTTTTGTGGGATCTAATAGATCGTATGTTAGGGAATTCCATACGGTGGGACCGGAATATTTAAAAGCTCTATAATTTAAGGAATTTTGACTAGAGTTTTGGTAGATAAGGAGATTTGGTAATGAAGAGAGGGTAATATTTTACGTTTTTTAATTAGATCATAAATTATAGCTATGGGTGAACAAACATATTGATATATAGATTATATATATATATATATATAAAATAGATTTATTAATTTATTAATACAATTATATTATTGATAACAATAAATAATTAATAGTAAAAACAGTAAAAAAAAACTAACAACTTCCCATACTTTAAATAATTTGACACAACTAAAATTTTAAAATTACAAATGTTTTCTATATTATGTATGTAAATGTAATATATTAGTTAAATAAGTATAGAAATAATGTTTAATAAATTATTTATAATACCAATTGACACGAATCAATCAATATTTGTATCTACTATCAATCAATACATCAGAATATAAGCTCTAGAATGTATTAATTCAAAACCAAATTGCAATGGATAAAATAAAGTAAAGCATGCTGTATATTATTACAATAATAACATAATATATAATTATATTAGTATATCTTAAATTCAGTCAATAATATATAATTATATATATATATATACATTTTTTGTATCATTATTTGTCAGTATTTTTTTAATATTATAAGGTTAAATTATAATAATATTAATATCAATATGAAATACCAATGCAACTTAAATAAATAAATAGATGTTATCTCTCCATACTTATAATATATAACATTACAATATACACTACGTTATAATATGATTACAAGAGAGTGATTATTACCTAGCGCGCGAGTGTGATGCGATGAATAGGAAATACACGGTTGTGTCACACATACACGTTACCTGGTAGTAGATCGGCTGCTGCCTAGTATATATCAAAGGAAAGCGATGCACTGCTCTGCTAGTAGAGATTGCGGTGGTGGTGGTGATGATGATGATGATGATGATAGCGATGCGTGTGTCGGTGCAAGCGTGCGCGCGTATGGGGGCGGGGCCGCGCAACGCACGCCACTATTACATGATGGACGGGATTTCGCGAGCGCCGCCCATGCGTTATATATTGTTATATAATCACATTAATCGTGATGGTGTGTGTTAACGCCTGCTAGACGTGTGTTTAAATAAACGTAATGTCGTACACCTACATCACATATATATATATACACACACATATATATAAATAGATCAATAAGTAAAATTATAAATAATTATTTATTTATTACGTTTAAATGTCCAAGTTTAATAAAAAATATATAGATTGTAGTAGGTCATACAATTATGACGTAATATTATAATGTATTACGACACATACTAATGTATTACGTAACAATACAAGGTATTGCGCCATATTACGAGGTAGTGAGTCATGGAGATGATATATAGGAAAATTACGTATCGTAATTATATTTAAAAATGTAATTTATCATTCTGCGATGTATAAATATAGGTTATCTGTAGATGTATCCGATGTACAACGAAATAGCAGCTACCTATTATTAAAATATAATGCAGACATGCACTCGTCACGAAACAATTAATCGTACATTATTGATGACGATTATATCTAGGCGATATCTACGGGACTGTAGAACATGTCGCACGTGCTATTGTTAGGGTATTGTTATGCAATGGAGCTGCAGCTATTGTTCTGTGCTGGTGACTCGTGTCCTGTGTAGCGTACACGCGTACAGTGCATGCAGTAGTCGTACCTACACGTATTATAGGTATAGTTATATCAAAACACTTCGTTTATATCGTTATAGTATTGTCACTTTTATTAACAGCATAGAACTAGAGAGAATTTCTCTCTAGCTCTATGCTTAACATATATCAGGATACATACACACACACACATATAATTATACACATACACACACATACTCACACCTATGATACGACTACAGGTTGTGTGCTGACCGAGTATAACACATAACGATATATTTAGAATTATATTGTGATGTCACATATGTTTATTAATATATATATATATATATATATATATATATATATATATATATATATATATATATATATATATATATATATTAATAAATATAGTTGATAGTAATATGAGCATAATTGGATACCATAATATATTTGAGATTATATTATATTATTATAATATATAAATGATGATAATAATATGAGAATGTAGGCATGATCAAGGTAACTGCAGAAGCTTATTACATTATATTTATCTAGTTGTTTACCTGTTACACTTTCTTAAAGATCAATGACAAGGATAATACATATTAAGTACATTATATGAATCACTTATTATGTAATATAAGCTTTTGTAGAATATGATTTAAATAAAATAAAAAATGTAGATAAATAAAATAAAAAATAATAATAAATGAAAGTAGGAATAGTATGAAATCTCACAAAATCTCTTTATTTATAGTTATATTTATTTGATTACTTAATTTGTATCCCCCAACATGACTAAATAAGAGAAATATGAGATAAATAAATTCTGAACACCTCTACTATCTACCTTTATTATACCCTGGAATATTTAAGGAAATATTATCATATTTTATTCTTATATATAATATATATATACAATGTATATTATACATGTATATTCCAATAACCTAAGTCACTTACTTTATATTACCATCCTGCTACTGTGTGTGTATCTACCTTATACAGTTATACAATAGTATTACATTCATTATTATATAATATATTGTTATTGTTATCTTCATATGTAGATTTAATTTTTAATTAGTGTAACCAATTGTTATATCCCCACTTAGAAACTATCAAAGTTATAGTGTACTATTGTTATTTTTATTTGGTGGAGTCCTTTCATCCCATCCAGGAACTTAGATGAAGTTTTCACTTATAACCATATTAGGCTCTAATGTCCCTTCGAAGCCGCTCTCATGTTAAGGCATCCATGGTTTTAACGAGAGCAGATCATTTATTTATACACAGTTATATAAGATCACTTCTAAATAATATTTTAAGACCCATTTTATAAAATTAATTAATGGTCCGGACGAGGGTCGAACTCGTGTCCTACTGCTTGTGTGTCTGACACCTTAGCTACTGAGCCACACAGGCAGTTAAATATATATATATATATATATATATATATATATATATATATAATATATTATATATACAGTGTATATTATACACTATATATTACATAGGATATACAGAGATTTGCACCTGAAAGAAATATATTTTACTTATACAAATTAGTATATCTCAATAATTTGAAGACTAGTATTTCCACCTTTTTACGTTATATATATATATAAAAATATAATAATCCTCTTTCATATCCCCCTTTTCACATCCCTGAATCTAATCTAACAAAATGATTTGATTATTTTGATCACCATAGGAAATCACTTATAAATAATTCATCCTCTCAAGCCTGACTAGCCTCCAATATAGCCTTGATCAATATTTGCTCCTTATGAATAAATATATCCATTCTGTTCCCATACCTTAAATTAAAAAAAATGTATTATATTGAGTGAGATCTGGATTTCTAATGATGACTCTGACATATTTGACTCCATCTTGGACATTGGATATACCTTCTATCTAGCTCTACAACAATCGGGCCATGGTGGTGGGGTATGATTTATTATACGTAATGATTTTAACTTCTCTCCATCCATTTCATTCCTTCTATTTTCATGTAGTGATTTTCTTTCTCTGATACTCAATCTTCCTAGCTTAACTCTACATCTCATCGTAATCTATCAGCCGTTTTTCTCCCTTATTCTCTCAAGAACCTTTCATCTTCAAAAAGAGAGTTTGCAAATTTGAAAAGAAATTTCTAAAAATCCTTCTACTGAAACAAAATTAGCTCTATCACTAGCTATATAAAATTACAAATCTACTAGATCTCGTTCAAAATCCATCTATTATAACAAAAAGATAACATTGATCTCCTCTGATCCTCACAAATTACTTAAAATGGAAAATAAAATTATCTCTCCTCCAGATGAAAAATTTTTAAAACCTCCCCATTTTCCAAACACATCAAATTTTCATCTGTTTTCTTTTTGAAAAATTCTTTGCAAATCAAATTGTAAGCACTAATAATATCATTTACGCATCTACTCCATACATACTCAATCCTACCATCTCTATTACCCATCCTATTGAATCATTAAGTATATTCACTATCCTTTCACTGTATGAAGTAAATGACCTACTCATGAAATCTTACTGTACCTACCTCACTGATCCCCAAGTAAAATATTAGAAAGAATTATTTCCAAACATCTTATTACCCATATGAATAAAAATAATCTTTTCGACCCATTTCAAAGCGCTTTTCATAAGGGTCATTAGACTGAAACGGTTCTCCTCCGTATTACTGACACAATATTATCTACCTTAAATAGCAACACGTGTTGCCAGCTAATCCTACTTGATCTCTCATCTGCTTTTGATACACTGGACCATAACATATTAATCTCAACAATAAACATATTAATCTCGCGGCTTACTTTGATGGGTATATCTGGCTTAGCATTAAAATGGTTTACTTCATATCTGACTAACCGCAATATCTCTATTATGATGGACAAATCATACTTTCCTTTTTCTCCACTTAATCACTTAATCATGCTATTCCCCAATGATCCGTTCTAGGTCCATCCTTCTTTTCTATTTATATCCACCCTATTGCTGATCTAATTAAGAACTTTCCAAATATACACTACCATATTTTTTCTGATGATATTCAACTGTCTAACCTTTTCCCTATAAATTCTCATAATATCATTAACTCTGAATTAATCGAGTGTGTTAACTCCATAAGATTATGGCTCCTCTCCAATAAACTACTAATTAATTCCTCTAAGACTACTGTACTTAACATATCTACTTCTAAAACTTCCTTTTCAAACTTTACTCTAAATAACATGATTATTTCTCCTTCTCATTCCTCCAAAAACCTAGATTAGTATTTGATGACAAATTATCATTTAAGAATCACATATCATCCATTACAAAATCCTCCAACTTTCATCTCTTCAGAAATAAAAAAATATGGATATCACTTTCCAGAAACCTTACAAAACTCTAATAAATGCTCTTGTATTTTTCCAAATTGACTATTGTTCTTCACTACTGAATTTACTATCTGCTAAAGCTACTGCTCCACTAAATCAGATTATCCGTTTCACAATACGTACTACTTACTGTATGACACGCTTGGATCACTCAACTACAAAATCACAAAAATCATCTTGTATATGGCTACCCTTCTCCCTCAGATGTAAATTAAGTATAATATCTATTATTCATAATCAATATATTCTTTCACTCCTAGAGATATCTCTGATCTAATTAAAAAATGTACAATATTAACTTCTCTTCGTTACCAAAATGCTCCTCTCCTTATCTCCCAGAAATCTAGTAAAACTTCCGTAAATTCTAGAGCTTTTAAAAAATATTCCGGTCCCGCAATATGGAATTCCCTCCCTCCTACCATTCGTTATATTAGATCCCATTAAACATTTATAAATCTTACTTCTTCTTTTCTCTCTACCTCTAATCATTAAATCATCCAACATATTATTGTTGTCCTTGTTAAATTAAATGTATATTATTATTAAATTATTATCGTATTATTATTTTCTTCCCGCACGAGCGGAGGGGGTCTCATGAAGGGGACATGACCCTATTTTAGTGCTTAATAAACTGAATATCATCATCATCATCATCATATAAAATCAATGATTGTATTTAAATTAAAAAAAATCAATAATAGAATTAATTATATAAATATCTTCAATATTCACCAACTTTTATAGTAACATTGATTATTTTATCATATGAAGTAATTTGATATGATGGATTATCAGTGTATATAACTAGAGATATTATTGTCAACTAGTTAATACATTGCATAAATAATGTAATATATTTACTTCACAGACTCTTTGGTATATACTAGAAATTACATTAAATATATCGTATTCATTTGTTGTTAGTTATTAAAATACATGAAAATATCTGACATTGCATATCTGTACTATTTATTATATGATTTAAAAGATAAGTTTTAAATGATACAAAAGATATATTAACCTATTAATAGCAAATTAATAAATATAACCACTGGTCATACTATTAATATTATTCAATGATTTAAATATTAACCTTTTCTTTGATTTTACATAAAATTATCGTATGTTTAAATGTAATTTATTTCTTTTCTATCTATGGATTTATGAAAAATATTTTCTATCTACTTATTAATAATTATGTGTTTTTAATAAAAAGTATCTATTTTTAGATAAATATTATAATATTTGAAAGCAAGGTGAAATCCCGATAAGGTTGTCAGTGGTGGTGAAGATTAAATATAATAGAAGGAGATATTGTTATGTAGTTGACTGTGTTGGTCTGATCTAGTAATGAGTGGTTGTACGATATCCGTGTGTATTGAATAGAAGCAAATGTGTAGTACAGATGAGTTAGGGATGCTGTATATCACCAGCGTACATGGTGACCTGCAAGTTAGGGAAGGTGTAGCTGAGGTTAGATAGTGTAAGCATGTACACATGACCTGGAAGTTAGGGAAGGTGTAGCTGAGGTTAGATAGTGTAAGCATGTATATCGAGAATAGTATAAGTGAGAGTAGAAAGTATTAAGCGACGTTGATTATATGACAGGTGGATATGCTATCTAAGCAATCTAATATATTAGAGTCCTACACTATATCTATCAGTATAGGCGGATCTAGTGATGCACTAATAATGCATATCTAAATTTAGACCAATCACAATCGTTGATTAAACCATGTATGCTAATCAGGTATCCTAAAGCATGACAACTATGAATGGGACTCGCATCAACATATATTAGCTTGGTGAATGTTGGCTAAGCGGATTTCTCACTGCTATACAGCTACAGTAATTGCAACCAGTGAAGTTATCAATGTTAGCTAATCACTTGTGTTAACTATCTCAGTACTTAGCTTGCCAAGTTATCTAGATTCTCAAATTTATTGGATTTGTATATATTTAATAATTACATATAATATTTTATTCAATCTATATTAATATACTTTTTCATGTTCAAATAATTCAATCTAATTAAGAAACAATATTAATTATTAGAAAAAGTTGTACCTCCTTCACAATTACCATTTATAAAAAAAATATTATTTTTTGTATCTAATAAATACCTTGTATCAATTATTTATTTATCATTTCATTCAAACATATTACCTAAATTGTCTAATTTAATAAATAATATTAACATGTTGATATAAATGATATTTTATAACCCCTACTAAACCCTATTAAAACTTAATATCCATTATAAATTATAATTTATAATACAATCAAAATATTTCACCTAACTTCTACAGCTATTTTCTCATTATTTTAATTTGATGAATTCTACACTACCAAAAATTCAGAATTTTTGTATTCCTTAATATAAATATAACAATTTTTTCCTTAATATAAATTATTTAAATGTGTAGTATATATGCATAGATTAGTATAATGTATAAATTAAAATATTATATCATGTTTCTAAAAGTTTATTCACTTCTAAAAAAATACATAAGTTTAAATTACCCTCATTAAAAAAATAATATATAATTTATATATAAAAAATAGTGATAGTAAAGAATGATATATTATTATTATAAGAAGAGGTCCTCAAGACAACTATCAAAACAAATAACATTTCATAGGAATATATATTATAGTCAATTAATGTTATTAAATTTGTTAATAAATTATACATATACACTATTAACTACATTCCATTTTTCATTTATCTTACATCATTTGAAAAACCTTTATTTGTATATTATACATTAATTGTTCCCTAGTTTTTACTATATATATTTAATAATTCATAAGCCGGATCATAACATTAACAATATATCATATACTATATTATATCATACTGTAATCCATACCATGATCCATACTATTATGTATTATTAGTGTATTTATTGTATTAATATTATGTATTATTATGATTATTTATTTATAGAATCAATATTGCTATGCAAACATTAGAAAGTAAACAATGTCAAATGTTATAACCATAATATAACCTTTATATATAACCTTAATATTTGTTTCCAATTTATAAAATATCAGATATTTTTGTATATTGTTTTGAAATACAATACTAACTAATAAATGTATTTTAATATATTAGAAAGCAATGCTTTCAAAGCATATCAATATATTTCGTATTTTGACTCCTTTAATATGTTATAGCTCACATGCATTATATTTGTTAAAATATTAGTAAACAACATATAATACAAGTATATTAATTAGTGCAAATATATGTGATATTTGTACTTTAATATATATATATGATTTGGGGTGTATTTATATAGTAATTATGTGTTCACAAACG
This sequence comes from Osedax fenrisi, assembly GCA_964019155.1. Classification (NCBI taxonomy): domain Eukaryota; kingdom Metazoa; phylum Annelida; class Polychaeta; order Sabellida; family Siboglinidae; genus Osedax; species Osedax fenrisi. The sequence continues at coordinate 59,190,164 of OZ025241.1, read as the reverse complement.
TTTTCATACTTTGAAATCGGCACACTTTTGTAAAAGTATAATACATCGGCTATACATCATTGTTGTACATTTATATATAAATTACAAAATATCAAATTTAAAATTATTATAAATCCATGTTCACATTTACAAATATAGTCAATTTACTATTCAATTGCACAATATTGTTATACCAGTCATATTTGTAGTTGATTTCCTATATATAATAGTAAAATATTTGAAAAATGTACATAATGTTTAAAAGATCGACATACTCTTGTAGGTAACCGACGATAAACTACAAGCGTTTCAGAATATGTTTGAAAGAATACCGTTTGAAAGATGTCATTAAAAGTGTGCTATTTCATTCTCTACGAGCCGAACACCTAATTAGAATGAACTATTAGTGGGTGATTTGTGTAGCTGGTCAGCTGGACATGTCAGATGGACAGTCGTTGATACACTGAGTAGACTGTCTGTCCATATGTCCTTGTGTTCAACTGTCCATGCTGTACAGAGCATAGTGGGTTAATATACGCGAATGTATACACAACATATAAGAGAATGCATACTCTTACATACAATGTTATTACATATTATATATATTGCATAATGTATTATTGATTGAATAGAATGCAGCAATTAAGCAATAGAAAGCCATATAATGCGTATAATGTACTATTAATTAATACTGACTTAGGTGTTTCCTAGATTTATGTGCACTAGTAGTGACTATACAATCAGTAATAGCTGGTAAAGATGCATTAACAATACTATGGTATTTTAATAAATAATATCATGAATAGTGGTTTATTTTATATATATATATATATATATTATGAATAAGTATATTTATGTTTATAGTATATTTACTATATATAATAATCATATTAAACATGACAGTTAATTTGTTAAGGGGAGATATCACAACACATACAATTGGACATAAGCACAGGTACATAGATAGGTCTATACAAAGTCAAATTAACAAGATCTATGCATTGTATTGAGCTAATTTATTTCTATTATGTATATATTATATACATGCACAGATATATAGACAACAACACTTATGATATGTAGTATATCATATACATATACATATCAAATATGACATATTTTTAATATGTGATATTTATACAATTATTATATAATATATTTATAAAATATTGTTCTCTGTATTCATTTGTATATATATATATATATACTTAATATATGTACTTTAATATTACGTTATATGTTGTATTAACTCTATGTCAAAGTTAATAGCAGCGTTAAAAAATTAATCCATAGTTAATCATTTAAATATACCACATATATATTTGTACTTTCATATTATATTATATATAGGAATTAGATTTTTAGTCACTTCATCCAAAATATAGTCATTTCGTCCTAAAAATAACCATTTATTCGGACGAAATGAACAGCAGATGAAGTCACTCTACCCTGTATGAGTAGTCATAATATAAATTTTATATTATAAACTATTGCAAGTGATGCTTAAACTTTTGCATATTCATCATGCTTCATATATTCACGAGATCACGTAAACAAGAACTACGATGATAACTATCATAGATAGATATGGTTGTAGTGAAGAGCTAAATCAGAGCCTATCAGACTGCTTACATATATTTTTAATATATTATTAAAAATATATTTAAACCTACAATTATTTTATTTAGAAAGTATCTATCTATATATATATATATTAATTGCTTTAATAATTTATGCTATTTTACTATAATTATTATTTTATTATATTTTTTACATTTTATTTATTATATATTAATTAGTTTGTTTATCAAAATGTATTAATTGTATCATAAATTGATAATCTTATCCGTAAACAATAATTATGTGAATGATTTAAAGTTAAGTAAGGTAAATCTAAGCTGATTTGTTTAAATGTTATACATAAGTAGTGATGCTATCATGACTTATAGTTATAATATTATATATATATATAAATATTATATAATAATTTATAATTTATATTATTATAAATGGTTTACAATTATATATTATATTATGTAGTTGATAGATGATTACAGCCAACTAAAGGTAATAATTCACATAGTTTAACTATAGGGGCCGCTATTCCATATACAATTATCCTATAATTATATTACTAAAAGCCTAATATTTAATTAATTACACTTAATTTATATAAACTCTTTCATTATAACATATAAACATGCTAGTTTATACATTATATACTTATATATTATATTATATATTATATTATATATTATACTATATATTATAAAATAGTTAATTACTATATATTATTAAGATATTATAAGTGCCATCTATAGTTAAATTGTACATAGCATTATTTACAATGTCATCCCTTAGTCGAGATACAGTGATGTGATGTGATCGATAACACTGATTTAAATTATTTGAAAGTGTCACCGTATACACTACATTTACTTAATAACATCACAATTGATTATTGAGAACATTAGCTAATATTCAGTCTGTATACAATATCGCATTTACTGTGATAAGCTGTATTACCATATACTAATGAAAAATGTCTATCATTATTCCACTGCTCTATTCATATATTTTTTACGACATTAATACGGGTACTGACTTCATATTCCCTGGAAATGTGATCAAGGACATGTAGAGTGGACATCTGCTCCTACTCTTGTTATTAACCACATTATTTGTGAACACAACCTTTATCTACTATTATACTTATAAATAAGTTAAATATACTTTTAACCTTTAACCTTTAACCTATCCCATAACATTTGGATGCCGTAGGGGCGCCTTTGAATTCCATATAACTTTTCTCCATCCTTCTCTGCTCATCGTCGCTCTCATTGCTTTTACAATATCCATGCCAGTCCACTCGACAACATTGTCTTGTCATTGTAACTTCGGTCGTCCTCTTCTTCTTATACCGTCAACAGTTCCTTGCAGAATTGTTTTTGATATTGTGTCAGACCTAATAACGTGACCGAACCATTTGAGTTTCTTTTCAATAACCTTTGCTAATAGTTCTGAGTGTGGGCCGATTTGACATGTTACCCGTCTTCTAACTTCCACGTTCGTGACTCTATCTTTATAGTTAATATTTAGTAATCTCCGAAGGCATCTCATCTCTAGAGCACGTATTCGTTTTTGCAGATCTTTACTTAGTGTCCAAGTTTCGCATGCATATAAGAATATTGAATTCACAAGAGATTGTATTAATTGAATTTTGGCTTTAAGATGTAGCGAAGTGTCATACCATATTACATAATATACTATCTGATCATAAACAGTGTACTATGAATCTAGTTTGACAAGTGCCGTCTCATTGTTAAAAATGGTAAAAATCTATTTTATTTTACTCCATATTACTACTTTATAATATGTATTTTTATATTTGTGAACAAATTAAGCATGAAAATATTTTAGAAATCACAAAAAATTGGTTTTTAGGTCATGTTAAAAATAATAAACAACATATTTATAATATTGATTTTATTAAATTTGTTACAATAAATTTTAATGCTATTTACTCTATACTGATAATTTCTCACTGTGTTTCTGAATAACATCATTTTGCAGTTAAACTGTCATAGCTATAATACTAATTTGTGTTTCTTTATATACAGTATATATATATATATATATATCTTTATTTAATCCTACGTTAATCGTAAATATCCTCGTAGTTCTTGTTTACGTGATCTCGTGAATATATGAAGCATGATGAATATGCAAAAGTGTAAGCATCACTTGCAATAGTTTATAATATAAACTTTATATCATGACTACTCATACAGGGTAGAGTGACTTCATCTGCTGTTCATTTCGTCCGAATAAATGGTTATTTTTAGGACGAAATGACTATATTTTGGATGAAGTGACTAAATTCTGCGGACGAAGCGACTAATATCTAATTCCTCATACATAATATAATATGAAAGTACAAATATATATGTGGTATATTTAAATGATTAACTATGGATTAATTTATTACTGTTGCTATTAAACTTTGATATAGAGTTAATACAATATATAACGTAATATTAAAGTATATATATTAAGTGATTCAACGTACATATAACGTATTATAATAAATATAAACGCGTAATAAAAGGATTACGGGTGAAGTTGATAAGTTTACAAAGTAAATTCTCGCACTAACGATGCATTAGTCTATTGTTTATACGTAACGGCGTGTTATAATGATAATCTCCCAAATGAGAGTGATCTCGGTTAATTATAGTTACTCGTTAAACTAAAGAAAACCCAGTGAAGATTTTTAGTAGAGATTTAACACTGATTATCTTATATATATATATATATATATATATATATATATTGCCTGTGTAGTTTAGTTGGCCTTAGGCGTCATTCACACAAGCAGTAGGATGCTAGTCCGAGCCTGTCCGGACCATTAAAATGGGTCTTAAAATAATATTTAGAAGTGATCTTATATAATTGTGTATAAATAAATGATCGGCCATAGTTAAAACCATTGATGCATAAACATGAGAGAGGCTTTGAAGGGACATTAGAGCAATATGGTTATAAGTGAAAACTTCATCTAAGTTCCTGGATGGGATGAAAGGACTCCGCATTAAATAACAATATATAATGCTATACTTAAGTACACCTCACGTTACTACTATTATCCGTAGTTATAATATTGTGCTGAGTTAATAACGTAATCTAACCCTATATACATATATATATATATATATATATTATATACTTATTATTCAAATATTAGTTATAGAAAATGAATACATTAGATAAATAAGTGATATATTATGCCCAGATGTTCCGGATAACTTCTGAAATTGAGTTCCATGTACTGTAGAATACATGATGTAACTACAGGTTCCAGTCATTTCTATTCTACACTTAATATTACTTAATATTGTCATAGAAGTTTATTTATTGCATTAATGGCATGATTTACTATGTTCTAATTATGGACATTTACATGTAAATAGATAGGAAAATAGGTGATATTTAACAACATCAGTTAGTAATTCAATATGTAATATTTGTAATGATTTTGATAATAAAAATATTCATAATATTGAGCTCTATAGATTATATAGAAAGATAATATAAAATATTTAATATGTAATGGTTAATTGATTTTATTAAATATCACTTATTTTCCATCTATGTACAATGTACAATGTACATCGTATCAAACTATATACTTTTTAAATGTAAAAAAATGTATTTTTAATTATTATTTATATGATGGAAACTAAGTGTGAATTACTAATATATAACTAATCCATAGGATAGTTTGATTTTAAATGCTATAAAATCTATGAGGTGAGTAAAAGTAAACGTATATTTCATGTTATTTAATAGATTAATGAAAAGGTTTGTATAACATTGTATATATAATTTAAAATTATAAGAACAGCTAATTTATATATATATCTTATAATATATACTACATTTTCGTTATTCATATTAGTTTATAATGTATACTTATGTGTTAACTACAGAAACAGGGATGATAAATATGACCTCATACAAACGGTGGCCATATTCGATACGGTTGTGGTTCATAACCGGCGCCAAAAATATATGACTAATAGTTTATTCGATATCGCAGCTCACGCTTTCGGAGTTGAAACGTATATATATTGAGAGAGATACGTACTTTATATATACACGCATACACACACAGTGTGACACACACACACATTTATTCACGAGTTTTTTAACAAAGGAATTATGACTATAGTTATATATGGAATCATAGGTTTATAGTTTACCTTAGGCTAGATATAGCAATAACGATCTAGGTCAAATACTATCTATATATTATGACACGTCTATATCTAGAGGCGGTAGTCTCAATTGCGAAAGCGCGCGCACCGATATTGAATAAAGTATTAATCATAGATTTTTGGCGCCGGTTATGAACGTGTTCCTTCGATACAGGCTAATGAAACTATGAATGATACTATATATCATACATGTTATCATAAAAACATAACTGTATATATATAGTTTCATTAGTTAGTTTTCAGTAATCATTATATCAATGGTTAACAAATTAATTAAATATAAAGTATAATTAACTTAATCTATTTTAAAAATTTAAATGTTTTATTATAATAATAATTATTAGCATAATTAACATTATCATAATCATTATGATAATGATTATGTTAAACATTATGTTAATTATTATTATAATAATTAATAATAATTATAATAATTATAATAATAATTATAATAATTAAATGATTATATTATATTTAATAATTAAATATAATATGAACTAATGTTATATAACTGAAATAAATAATTTCATAAAAAGCAATAATTAAATAGATATTATTATGTTATCATTATTATATATTATTAGAAAAAACCAAGAGAGTTGGTATTAGAATTTAATTTTTAATTGTTATTATAATAAATTATTATAAAAATAATTATAATATTATATAATCGTCACGCTTCATTGGTTATTAGTGATTGTGAATATATTCGTCATAACATTACTTTTTAATATAGAATTTATTACTTATAATTTGTATTTAAGATAATTTTAACTATTCATAATACTTATCATAGTATTAAAATATTATATTTATGTTGGCTTTATTGATTTGTAGTGATTGGAATTATATGTGTCATAAAATTAATTATTTAATTTAAAAGTTATCATTTATAATTCGTATTTAATCTAATTATAACTATTTTTTACATATATATTAATACATGAATTGTAAAATAAAGTATTAAATATACATTCATTATTTCTTGAATACTAATTTATATAATTTATATAATGTATTACATGATTTTAATATGATATTAAATATCAAAATAATAATTATGTTTAATATATTTATAAATAATCAGTATTATAGTGCACTTTATTATTTTTCCATTACTATAATATTATTATTAATTTATAATATTCAATAACTATTGATGAACGATACATTTAATATATAATTCACTAACATATTTGTGTGGTATTGTTGTTTAATATTGTTTATATGTAGATAGGTAAATTGATTTATTTTTATAATTTGGAAACCAGAGGTAAACTAATATATTTGTTTATCTACGATCATTGGTATGTATTTATGAATATTTACAAGAATTATATAGTAGCAATTTGCTACTAGAGAACAATTGATTTGTATTTAGAATGTATTTATATCAATATCAATACAAGTAAATGTAGAAAACCTACATATTAGACTATTTAAATAAGTAATTATAATTACTATATTAATATAGACTAATATAATATGTATATATATATATATATATATATATATATATATATATATATATATATATATATATATTTATATTCATAGAAAATACATACATAGAGCATCGATATAAAGAAAGAATATGCTTTCTTTATATCGATGACATAGAGGTATACATTATACCGTATAATGGTGAGTATTTAAGAACTTGTTAAGGGGGGGAAGTCAAAAACAAGGATTAGGAATTTGTATTATTAATATAAATTAATATATATCAATGGACTCAAACACGACTTGATAATTTCTTGATATTATCAAAGCCCTTTGGGGCTTTGATATTATAAAGGATATAGAAATAGAGACAATTTATAGTTGAGAAAATGGTCCATCTATGATTATAATTTAGATATAAACTAGATATAAACTAGATGTATCTAGTCACGCGTATGCTAACCCCTTTTGTAACCCCTTTTAAAAGGGTGATCATTGGATAACATTTTTTGATTCAGTGATTTTAAGGTAGGTGTTTTTATCATAAGGGAAGATATTTTAAGAAACATGCAATACAAATTATTCAATTAGAGCTCATATTGACGTCGCGATAGACCGTTAACAATTAGTAAAAATGACATTGAAAATTAATAAGCTTAATAGAAAGCGTAGAAAGCTTTATAGAAAAATAATGTATAACGAAAATACATGAAAATGGTTATTACAACTTTCCAATTCTTTAATATTTTTTATCAATGGCTCTCATTCTAGTATATATGAGATCTTTTTTCTACAAAATATTATCAAAAGTGAAAAAAAAATGTTGGTTTATTTTTTATACCTTTTTGAAAATAATGATTTATTCCCAAAAAATATAGTTAAAGTGGTATACATATTATATTTGTATACCTATTTATAAATTAAATATCTTTTTTTAAATTTTACCTTTTATAGTATATAGACATATATATAAATTGTAAAAAAATTATTTTTTTTCATAATTTTGAGTTTTAAAAAAAATCCTAGAAATTTCGTTTATTTCATTTCATTTATAGGAACAATATTAAACAATATAATTTTTTATATTTTATATAACTATCATATTTAATCTATGTGCTATTAAAATTTCATGATACAAAAAAATTATTATTAGGTTAAAAGTCATGTTGTAATCATTTTTAAAATTCCCCATGTTAAATTTCGTATTCTCTCTATGTTAAACTTCTAGGAATTATCGCGAGCCCTAGGATGGTCACAAATTTATAAAAAAAAATTTGACTTATTTTTATGCATTATTTTTATAAGTTCCGAGTTGACAAGTATTGGAGGACCCATATTCAGCTGAATGACCACTCTTAGCGAAAAGCAGATAAATCTAAGATTCACTTGTAGAGGGCTTAATATGATTGACTTGTATTAGGTTGCACAATACAAATAAATATTGGATATAATGATATTTCAGACTATAAATAGCAGACATATAATATTCATGAAGAATAAAACAATTTGTAGATCTTAAAAGTGGGGGCATATTAGATATTATATCCCCCCCACTTTTAAAAGTGGGGGGGACATATCTCCTCCATCCCTCCGTTTTATGACACCCCTAGCAATACACAATGATTCATAGGCTTAGTCATACATGACTACATAGCTATGACCTACTTCCCGTCCTCATGGATTCGCCTATGATATACAAAAATAAACATGAAGAGTCACACATCATAAAGTAGCCATAACTATTCTTAGGGGAGCAATGCCACTACATTAATGTATTATATTTATACATTTTTAATATAATATCGATAGGTATTAAATTACAGAAATAGATTCCAAATATGTAGGTATATTATATAATATTGTATATATTATTCTATCTATGGTGTCTCTATAATTAATACATTATTTATTTGGTACTATGTTATAACATATAACCTTATTACCCCTATATGGTATAACCTAAACGTATAGGTGTAGGTAATACCATATGGGAAAGTATCCGATTACCGACCCCCTCCTAATACCGACCCCTCTCGTATCTCAGTAACTATTAGATATATTAAACAATTATATATACATGAACTGTCAGTAATTTAATGATAAATATTAATAAGTATTTTGTTTTAGAAAATATTCAATGATCAATTGTTATTTGATAAAATGTAATATTCTGTTTTAACTTTTTAAATATTTGAATAATAATTTTTTTTAAATCATTGTAAATAATTTATTAATTAAAATAAAATGTAATACTGCGCATAATATTGTAGATCAATACAATATTTATAAAAATTATAAAATAATTTAATTTGAATAAATATTAACCAAAATATCTTAATTATAGCAACCCATATGATTTTCCTATTACTGACCCCCTAAATTACCCTAGTACTGAATCTATGTGATTTATAATATCCAATAAAAATAGATCCGTATTTTACTTTAAAATATGTCGTAAGTTGTTTGTGTATAATTTATATAGATTTATGATTCATGATTCCAGTTGATTATATACATCATAGAGCTAAAGAGAAATCTCTCTAGCTCTGTGATATACATACTGATTAATAAATAAATATTGAATAATAATATACACTATTTTAATATACTTACTATAAAGTTTAAATTTAAATTTCATATTACTATTAAACATAAATTCAATAATAAATAAATTGCGTACATGTTTTAATTAATTATATTTATGTAGGCCTATATCTACTATTTTTATTAGATATTATAATACTACAATTATTTATACACAGATTATTTTAGGGGATCAGTAATAGGAGTAGGGGGTCGGTATTAGGTATATGTATCCGATTACCGACCCCGCTGTTTATTTTTTTAAATATAATTCTATCAACAATTTAAAATATACACATTATTCATTACCATAATATAATCCTAATTACAGAATTTCAAATAAATATATTTAATATTGAATACGTTATTACACATAATCATTTAAGGGTAGGTAATCGGAAATTTTCCCCATGCGGTTAATATAACAACATACATATTTAATTATGTTTTATAGATCATTTTGTATGATATATTAAATTAATATTAATAAATATAAAAGTTAAATATTTATTTCTATTATAAAAGTATTTATCAGCTCTTGGAAATACATAGTTTAAATATCTCTGTAATATTCACAAATGTATACTACCGATCTTATATCAATACCTATAGTATACTATAACCTATGAGGTTATATGAGGTATTGCGTCTCCTACATAATGTTTACAAAGTCTTAGTTCCCAGTTAACGATAATAGCCTCATAATAGAAGCATAATAGCATAAGTAATAGCCTCAAAAATGTACATTGTACTATTATTCTGCTATTATGTTGCCATTGAAAGTCTATTATGCATAATATACTTTTAATGGCAACATAATAGCAGCATAATAGTACAATGCAAATTTATGAGGCTATTATTAGAAGAATGCATGCTATAATAGAAGCATAATAGAAGCATAATAGAAGCATAATAGAAGCATAATAACATTACAAATTAATAGAAGCATGCTTCTATTAATTTTTAATGCTAGTATGCTTCTATTATATTGCCATTAAAAGTCTATTATGCTGCTATTAATATTAAAAGTATATTATGCTGTTATTATGTTACTATTATTATAATTAATATACGTTGGTCTATTTGAATGTCTACTTTTGATTTAACCCCAGTGATCGACAATCATAACGTGACTCAGAACACTTGATACACAACACAACACACTCTCTACAGTTTCTCTATCCAGAAATATCTATTACTTATCTTGTATTCGTAACTTATATATCTGTAATATAGATGTAAAACATATACACATACATATTAGTTGTATTGTAAGCACTGCTTTAAATTATTATAATATTTATTCATAGCTATATATATATATATATAATTATTCAGCCATAGTCTATATTTCAGATAAATATATTTATATATACTTATAAGAAAAAGAATATTTAATTATATTAATAAAAATCCCTAGTTTGATTTTTTAATAATAATATATTATTTGATAATGTTATTTATATTTTTATTTATATAATTAAATATTCTTTTTCTTACCAAAGTTATGTTATTGCTTTACATTTCTACAACTAGGGGAAAGTGGACACCTAATACGGACACTTTAATAATAAATAGTCTTAACATTTTATGACTTATTATTTTTATTCACAAATTACAATAAATTAATATTATATGATTATAGATATTAATGTGATTTTAAAATTTTATTTAATCTTTTAATTCCATAGATAACGGGGGTGTCCGTATTCGGTACCCATGTCCAAATAAGGACACCCTGTGTTATAATACGGACACCATATATACCACTAGATAAACTATATATTATTGATGAATCAATCAGATAAGTTACAATTACATTATTTATAATTAATTTTATGAACAATATATTCTAATTTAATTAGTTAATAATTTATTTCTTTTTATTATTTTTTTAATAAATAATACAATTTAAATATCAAATAATAATTTTGTTAGATTTAGCTTAATGGTGGTATTAATATTATAACGCACGCGATTTTTTATTAAAATCAAATAGTCCATATTAAGACATCTAGAGTGTCCGTATTAGGGACTTATATGATCTCTAGATATATGCTTATAACTTAATGGATATTTGATAATAAATATATAACAAATATATAAAGTATATATATAATTTGTAGAATGCTTTATTTTTTAATAATATATTGTTATGTTTTATATAAATACATTTGTATATTATTAAGAAGGTTTTAAGTTGACATTTAGTTTCATAAATTTAAAAACGTAATAAAAAAATCAATTTATTTGATATATCAGAACCATTTTGAATAATTAAAAAATAATATAATTATGAATATTTTTTTCATTAGACATTTTTTTGTAGGATTTATCGTTTCTGAGATACCGAGAGTGATCGTATTCTGTTACTTTCCCCTATATATATCATTTCCATATTTTATTATTCTATATTTATGAAAGTCATACATATTTTCTTATACTTTTGTTATTATTATCATATCTTCGTATACTCGTAAATACTTTTGTATAACTTGTACTCAAAGCATGAGTTACATTTTAAATAATACCAAGATTTTATCTCGAATATATAATATCACAAAATGGTAAACCCTTTTAACTCAAGTTGTATTCAAGTAAATATCAAGCTTTAATTCATTTTATCTCAAGTATTTTCCAGTTTTATACAAGTTATTTTTAAATATTTCTTATAGTTCAAATCCGTTTATCTCAATTTAAAAAAAAATTTGTAAACACGATTTCAATTTTATTACAGGTTTATATCTTAAGTTTTGTTATAATTTAACTCGAGCTTATCTACAACTTTTGTTTACAATTTTATATAATTCATCTCAAATTTTCTTTATATTCCTACATACGTTTAGCTCAAGTGTTTATTACTAATAACTAATGTTACACAAGTTTATCAAATGTTGTAAGAATTTTACACACTTCTATCACAAGTTTTGTTATCGTTTATTTCATAATTTGTATCATTATTTACACAATATTATAGGATTCCTGGTAAGTTTTATAGTGAAAGAGTATACTAAATTAATAATATAGCAGCATTAATTAGGAAATTTTACCAAATTAATAACATATTTAAAACATTTTAAGAACAATTGCAATCATAATTTATATTAATAATCACCAATTGGTGTCCGTATTCGGTACCCATGTCCATTTATAAAATAATAAATATTAATAAATTAATTACTAATTAAATTACATTAAATTATTTATAAAATTAATTATAAATAATGTAATTGTAATTTATCTGATTGGTTCATCAATAATATATAGTTTATCTAGTGGTATATAGGGTGTCCGTATTATAACACAGGGAGTCCGTATTCGTACATGGGTACCGAATACGGACACCCCCGTTATCTTTTGAATACTAATATTAAATACAATTTTAAAATCACAATATCTATAATCAGATAATATTTATATATTTTAATTTTGTAATAAAAATATTAATACATCGCTATAAAATAAAATATACTATGCATATATTAGTATAACCCTATCATATATTACGATATAATAATATCGTAATAATATCGTGTATTATATTTCAAGGTAACAATATTAATAGTATATGAAAGGAACTGGTGTTAATATGGTTAAAATAACTTTATAATATTAAGTTTATTGAAAATAACTTTACTTTTTCCTTATATTTTATTAACAAACGTATACCGCATATAATTATTTAAATATATATGTTACAATTCATTGAGATCTATGTGCAAGATGATATGAGGCAATTATCACACAAGTAACGTTACATGCATATCCATTTATTTTAACAAATGCTTACGCTCACTTTTTAATATCCCCAATAAGATAAATTGTGATAATCTGTATTTCAAATTAACTATAGTTACATAATATAAATATATTAAAGTTTAATCATACTTTTAATAAATAACTTAATGATATTAATATTAAGGTTAATAATATATATGTTCACGTAATTTGTTTACACTTTTTGACCAAATAATGTATGGCTTTTATTAATTGTTGTTAATTATATCGATGTATTTATATTTTCTAATATTAGTATCTATATAAAATATTCTATATATTATTTATAAAATCGTAACATTTTATAAAGATTTATCAGATGGTTCAAGCGGTGCACTGCTCCACGGAACCTTCCAAACATCATTACTTGTGTTAACAACAATACCGAGAGGCATAGGCTACCATACCTATTAATACTATAACAATTCCAATAATACTATTAAGATATTTATTCTAAAATATATGCATACATAATGGTTTAGTTTACATCCTAAGATACTTCATTACTTAGAAAAAATAATTTATTATAAATATAGGTCAATTAATATATTTATCAAATCTAACATTTCATTTAATCTGGCAAGTTTTTATATATATATATATAATATATATATATATATATATATATATATATATTAATGACCTACATTATGGAATAATTTATAAACAGTATTACCTTACACATTAACGCAATATAAATGTATTCTAAATGACTATAGAATATGCATTACTTTAAAAAAATTAAAAATGGTATATTGATACTTATATATTATATTTTATCATACATATATTTTAGTTTAATAAATAGTTTAATATATACTATAATATATATATATATATATATATATATATATAATAATTTGCTATATACATTTTAGTTTTAATCATTTACTATAATTTTTTAATTTATATTTACATTTATACTTATTACTTAACTCAAATGATGAATCAGTAGATGAACTATATTATATTATTTTAAGTTTCATGTTAGGTATTACTTTTTAATTATTGTTTAGTTATAGATTTTGTTTACGTATATTTATATTATAAGTTTTATTAAATCTGTTATGTTAGTTTAATTCGTGTAATGTACCTACACCTATATATATATATATATATATATATATATATATATATATATATATATATATATATATATATATATATATATAACTCTATAGAGTTATATATTTATATATAAGTTAATATTGTATACAATTTTGTATACAACTTGAAAATTATATGTAGTATCATAACAAATATGTGTTAAATAGAATATTATTTATTAATTAATTATATATATATAATTATTATTACCAATAACTAAATATGAATTATAAATAATAATGGCTGCTATAATTATATGGTATATATTTTTTAATTCCTTATTTACCTATTTATTCGTATTAATTTTTTAATTATAATTTTAAAATCTTTGTTATTACAAAGATTATAAAAAAAAACAATAATACATGTTTTTAATTTATTTTATGACCAATTAAAAATACGTATTATCTTGTTGCTACGGAAACTGAATTATCACAACACTATTTAGCATTATTTTCATTATTTCAATTTTATTTTTCTGTTCGCTGCGTAAATTTCGTATTAATTTTAACATGTCCGTCGCCGGAAAATATTTTATTATCTATTCAACAACTAATGGATTACTATTGAAGACCGGAGTACAAAACGCAGACCTCACCGCGAATGTTATTATGGCGAAGTCTTGGGAGATGCGCGACGACAAGAGCGAGCCTTATACGGGCATCCCCCTCGACTGCATATGGTCCTACGAGAGGGAAACCAAATCACTCGTAAATCGCGCCAACAACTTGTGTCTGGACGTACTGTTATCCAATGCTAAACGACCGGTTGCCAAGCTGAGACCATACCACTCGGCCCGTCTGACACAACAATGGACGCTGAACGGTCAGTGTCTGGTCAACGCTCTAGGACACAGCGTTCATATACACGAGAATGACATGGCTCGGGGGTTCAGCGTGAAGTTCACGGCCGTTGAGAATTATCGCGTGGACGTCGGCTTAGGTTAGCATTGTCATCATTCTAATTATCGTTATAACACGTTTGTGAAAGTTGATATACCATATCTCATATGCTTATTAACTTCGTTTAATTTTTTAAAATTTAACACCTTATAGAGTTTTTAACACCCTATAGGGTTACGTTTATTATGAAAATGCAATGTCATGTATAGGGATTGTTTATTTAAATGTCAATAAGTCTAAACATTATTATGCATATTGAAGGGAAGACTGCTCTTTATAGTTTGACGAAGCAAAATACAAAAATATTATGTATTTTTAGAAATACAACTCATCTAATAATGGTAACAATATAGTTAACTTTTTATTTTTTTATAAATTATTTTATTTTATTTTTATTTTATTTGTATCAATATTTGAGTATTATTAACATAGTTATTGCATTTTTTGGGAATACAATTATGCTAAATAAATATTCTTAATAAATCAAGTTTGAAAATGACACATTTTTTATTACAATATAATGATTATTTGAATAAAAAAGTAGAGTATATATGTGTTTGTATGTTTATTATATAAATAAACTTTAAATGTAATGATGTATGTATATGTATATTACACAGAGTTGAAAATAATCTACTCTATGATATGTATATTATATAAATTGTATTGTAATACAAAATTGATAGGTATATTATAGTAATCCACAATATGATAGATCCTTTATATATATATATATATATATATATATATATATATATATATATAAATTAGATAATATATATTCACCATATATAGATTCAATTTACACAGAATGATGATTTGTCACTAAATATGCTCAACTTATATAATAATGTGTATTTTTACTTAAAAGTTGATAGTAAAATAGTAAAAAGTTAAATAGTTAGAAAACACGTAAAATATAAAGAAATATATTAAATAAAACATAGCCGGAAAAATACTAAAAAAAATGTCTACAAATACTAAAAAAATGTATACATATGAAAATCTTATAGAAATATATACACAACATAATCAATAGGAAATGTATAATATTAATAAATAAATAATAAAAAAGTTAATAACCTCACACTAACAAATAGCCATTATCTTTTACATGCATCACCCTATTTATATGTCTTACTGAAGTGTTTCGTAAATGAATACACTATCTATCTATAGATCTATATATATATATATATATATATATATATATATATACATATATATCTTTATCTCTCTACCTATCTCTTTATCTATAGGATCACCATACCCCATGGGGATGTGGAACACGAAAGATATTCAAGCAGAGTATTTCTCTATACGTACTAAGGACGGTAAATTACTAAGCATAAAGGAGCCGTCGGAATACTACTGCAGTTGCTTGTGTCTCCACATCCCCATGGTTATTATCTATCAACTTTCCCCATATATCTTATAACTCCTTCACCGATGTAATAATATATAATAATAATATAATATATCCTCACTACCATGATTATCGTATCTCCATTTCCCCAAGTTTATCGTAATCTCCATTTCCCAAAGTTTGTCGTATTTCCATTTCCCCAAGATTATCGTATCTCAACTTTCCCAAGTGTATCGTAATCTCTACTTCCCTAAGGTGCGACGGTCGCTGAAACTGAAGCTTAGCCGGGAGCTGATGTCGGGAGAAGAGCAGCACATGATCTGGTACCAGGACCGCGATTCTCTCCTGAGGTCGCGGCGCTCGCACAAGTATCTGTCTCTCGACACCGGCCGGAAGCTCGTACTGACGTCGCTGAGGCCTTACAACCCTGTGAGGGTATCCGTCGGAGCCCTGGTCAGCAGCAGAGAACCTCTACAGGAGATACAATCCAAGGTCAGTGTTTAGGCCGCGCGGTAGTAGCACTCGCGTGCTGAGCTTTTTTAGTGGTTTATTTGTGTGGGTAACCGTCCCCACTATTATCTATTGTCTATCATCGTTACCCCTTTAAGTTGTACCCCCACATATAACATAATCGCTCGTGCCGTAGTGCTGTTTATTTAGTATAAATCAGTTTCATATTTATTTTATTAAATAGTTGTTCGTATATAATTTTTTACATAACTATTTTTGGAATTTGCATCACTTTCAAATCGTTAACATAATACCGCGCTCTATCGTGTAACGTTACGAAATACATAACCCACGTGACTAACTAGCGCATGCGCCTATCACCACCAGTTTCAGCCTGGTCACGTGTTCGCCCGCGGAAAGACTAACCTAGTCGTAGCCGACCTAAAGTTCACCGCAGGGGTGGAGTGGGGATTCGAGTACGGAACGGAGAGACCGAGGCACACGGTGAAGGAGAGGTGTGAAGATGATAACGGAGAGGCGTACAAGGAAGACAAGGAAGACACCATTAACCAGTATAAGATTAAGCTCTATATATAGAGCATGATATACCATTATATACTTTAATTTAATTGTGTAAAAATGCATTGTACATATATATATATATTTAAGATGAATAAATATTGTTCATATATTATATAAAATTAACCATTATAAGCTTAAGCTCTATAGAGCATAATATACCATTATATACTGATATATAATTATTGTATATTTAATTGTGTAAAAATGCATTTTACATATACATATATATATATATTTAAGATGAATAAATATTGTTTATTTATTAACCATGTACCATTCTTCAGCGTATCACTTAATAGTAGAACTGTATAATATTTATAAATAAAATACATCATTATATACGCCTTTTTCTGCGGCGCTAAACTTTATCCGTTGAAAAAACTGATAGAGGTATAATAGATACATTTCAGTTGGTGAAACTTTAAGAAGACTTATGTATAAATATCTAAATGCATTAGTTAAAAAAGAAGCAGCATCTCTGTTATCTCCACCTAAGTTAGGCGTAGGCGTTAAAGGTGGATGCGAAATTATTATGCATTCGGTAATAACTTTAATTGATATATATATAAATAAATCAGATTTATCATTCCTCTCCAACAGGCAAGGAATAATGGGGACATTAATAAACAAGTTAATAAAATGTTTTTACTAGAATTTCCCCAATCATCATATTTGTGATAGTCCAGATTCTAATCAAATAAATAAAATATATATAAGAATTAAAACAAAATTTAAATTACTCAAAAAGAGAGAAAATATGAGATATATATATAAATTATTGTTACTAGAATTTCCCCAATCATCATATTTTGGATAGTCCAGATTCTCATTAAATATCAGTAAATATACATATAATTCAGAATTAAAAACAATTTAAATTACTCAAAAAGAGAGAAAATATGAGATAAATATATATAAATTGTTAAATATAAAATAGTTGCAACTGAATACCTAACATAATATAATAATAGTATTATTTATTTTATTTTGTTTAAATGAATAATTGAATTAATGATTATAATCATAATTATTTATAAATATATATATTTATAAATTGAAATATTGAAAAGAACAATACCCGTATAAACGAAACAAAACATGAAGATTATATATAGTAAAATTAAAATTAGATATTTAAAACAAATGTTAATACTCTAGGGGAAAATACTTTCTATAAACAATAAGTAAACTAAAAATTATAAATAAATAAAAAGAAGAATACATATATTTAAAAATGTATATGAATACTGTTTTAAGGGATATTTAAAAAAAATGTGTTTAAAACTATTTAAAAAATGTCATTCCATTTTTTTTGGATTATAAAATAATATTGAATTATGATATCGTGTATGTTTTATATATGGTAGAGTTTAATTAAAAGTTGAATTTCTATATTTATTGTATATCCTCACACAAATAGTATTCATAATTTGTGGATAATTACCTACAAATATATTATGCATAAACATTATATTCTTATAGATAATTAGATCTCGTAACTTTAATATATTATAATTAATAAACAGAGAATGTTTCCTAGATAAAATAAAATGTCCATTTCTGATTATAAATATATCTTTATTAAGAATTCTAATTACTTTTTGTTGTTGTAATAATTCTATTTCATATATATTACTAAAGTATACATTTCCCACAATTCCAAGCAATACAATACATGGGGTAAAATAAATAATTATATAATAGATATATTATATTTTCTGAAGAATATTACTAAGTTTTTTTAACATATATATTATTTTAGATAATTTAATTTGAATAATTATTATATATTGTATACAATCTAACTTTGTATCCAATATAACGCCAACGATTATATGTTTTACATCAGTGATTCTTAATCTGGGCGGTACCGCCAAGGGCTAGGGGGCGTTCAAAAAAAAATATGAATTATTAAATGTATTAATGTTCCATTGTTCAGTGTTCCAGTATTCCTACTTGTTCCGTGTTTCAGTAACTCCACTAATATTCTTATATTATTAGTATCCGTTTTAGTATTTGATAAAGATTACTTATTATTATTTCAAAATATACTACTTTTTAAAATTTAAATAAACATATAACGTTAATTATATAAGTTAGTAATTCACCTTCACGTATGACAAATTATCTAATGAAAATGTACCCCGATAAAGCAAATAAGTACCTAGATTATTTTAAACACCTTAACAATAATATTAGTTATATTACAAAGGCCTTATATAAACCAAATATCAATCTTGAAAAGGGTTTAAAACTCTATTATAAAATAGCATTAATCATTGCTAAAATGGGTAAGCCTCATACTATTGGTAAAACTTTGATAACACCAATTATAAGCGAAATATTGAAAGAAACTGATATAGAAAGTCGTGCATTATTAAAATCAATACCTCTTAGTATGTAGTTCCCAATGATACTATTTCAAATAGAATTGACGAAATTGATGATAATATCGAAAAAAAGAAATGGCCTTCACGATAGAATATTTCAACAGCTATATAGCTGTTATATGTAAAGATAATGGTGAAGACTATACAAGAGTATTATTACATACAGAAGTTAGATGGCTATCTAAAGGCAAATGTCTTAGTAGATTCCATGAATTGTACAATTCTATACTTGAACACATGAAAACATTTGATATTAATATGTATTCAAACTTAATAAAAATAGAATGAGACCTGGCATACCTTTCTTATATATTCGAAAAATTAACTATACTCAACGTTTCTCTTCAACATTCAAAGTTAACTTTACTAAATTCGTAGGTATTATTAATAGTTTTAAAAACAAATTAATTATGCATAGAGATAACTTGGCCAGAACAAACTTAAATATAAAAATAATAATAATTTGTTAAATGAAGATCTATTAAAATATGTAGCTCACCTTAATTATTTAATAATAAAAATAAATGAAAGGTTCGAAGATTTAATTAAATTGGATACCTACCTTCATATATTATAAATCCATTTATAATTGAAAATAATGAATTCATTTCTTGACATACAAGAAGAATTATATGATATCAAATACAATGAGGAACTTAAAATTATTTGCCGAACAGATGATTATACTTCGTTTAGGCTAAAAAATACAACAAAATATCCAAACATATGGAAATATATAAAGTTATATTTATTAGCATTTCCAATTTATTATCTAGTTGAAAAAGGTAATTATAATATGTATCATGGTCCCATGTACTTTATATTTAGCCTTCTATAGAAGAGTATACTCTCGAGGATGAAGGAATCCATTCTAGTATATTATTTGCTACACGATGTATGAATACACTTATAAATATTAAGGCGGGGTGGACGGCATTGTTAGCGAAAAAAAATAAAAAGAGATTTTAGGACTGTTTTACATAAAGATAATGGTTGTCTTTCAATACAAATATTATAAGTTAATGATACAGATTAGGATACAATATATATATATATATATATATATATATATTCTAGTTATACTGATAAAAGTCTTCTAAAATTAGAATATTTTAAATCGCATATCTCGTAAATCTATCATTAGCCAAGTTTCTAAATATTTCCCAGGCCTTTTAAATTTAATATGATTTACTCTGCTCCCCATAATCTAAATTAGTTATAGGCAATACGTTTATTATGAGATCTCTCAGCCCATTATTATTATTTTCTTTAGATTTAAAAATACTTACTGGTACTATTATTAAAAAATGTCATAATTTGAACCTATAGGTTCATGGTATACCATTATTTTATTTAGATGATGGTATAACAGTATGTCATATAAATTAACTTTGAAAACAAGTTTCACCAAATATAGATATTGAAATTAAGATTAGCAAATGTGAATTCTGATGCCCAGATGTCGATAAGTTCTCGTGGGATATATTTCCTGATTCAATTAACAAGATACGTAGATAATGCATTGATTTAATCAGATCTTCAATTGTTACTTCCAAATTGATAAATAATCACATGGATAGAAAAGTTAAGGATTGTGCTAAATTGCAACAGATCATTTTACAAATGGATAACCCTAATTATGCTTCCATTATTCAAATCCAACTATTAATAAATTTGATATTTCTTTAAGAAAATCTCATGATGATGTATGCCAATCTAGTTTGAATGAATACTCGTGGTGTCAGACTTCTCATAACATCCGCGAAGGTGGTCTAATGATTATTTCTACAAGCAATATATATATATAGTAGCGTAGTTATTTTCTGTAAGCCAAGAGATACATTTTATTTTAAATTTACCAATTTCGTTATATATAGATGGCATTTAGAATGATTC
Source organism: Osedax fenrisi (assembly GCA_964019155.1). Lineage (NCBI taxonomy): Eukaryota > Metazoa > Annelida > Polychaeta > Sabellida > Siboglinidae > Osedax > Osedax fenrisi. Next base: position 59,167,912 of record OZ025241.1, on the reverse strand, counting down.
AATTATACTATTGTATCTTTGGGTTATTTACATGCTAAGGAAAGTCTAGATGAACGTATTAGATTATAGAAAAATTAACAACTCCTATGTATTTCAAAAGTAAATGTAACCTACTTAACGACTTCACTACTCGAATTAAAGTTATACTACTTTCGCTATCGGGAGATCACTCATTACTTTAAGCCCAAATCCCTCAACAGGACGGTCTTTTAATTCCACTGAATGTATACTACTTCTAATATATATGTTGGACTTACTTTTCTACAATATATATTGTATATACCCAGCTTGCAACAAAGACTTGATATTTATTGAGACCATAGTATAATATGTGGAGCTGGAAGTGAACATACTAATAGGCACACTTATGTACGATATAATCTATACCATATAATTAAGTCAGCAGGTTTATCCCCATCTTTAGAAATAGCAAATTTGATCACAGGTACTATTCGACGAAATGGAGATATTTCATTAAATAACTAGTCTTTAGGAAAACCAGCCGCCATCGATGTATCAATCACCTATCCGCTGTAGAACACTAATATTTCAAGTGCGGCAATTGATGTTGGTTGGCGTAACACATCTAAAGATGATAACTATTTTAATAATTACCTTGATGCAGGCATTATTCCCCCCTTTCGTTGCTGATATATGTGGTACTTGGGGGTCTAATTAGTAATTACTAAATATATCATTAGCTATATTTCTAAACAATGGGCTGATAGGCATATGGAAAATAGAGATAAATCGATACACTGGATTTATCAAAAACTTTCTGTAGCGATGCACCCATGTAATGCAAATATAATTATTTCGAGAAGCCATATATATATAATATATATATATATATATATATATATATATATCGTACATTTCTATTTACAATTAATTAAATATATATATATATATATATATATATATCTAATTATACAAATAATACTTATTATGATATATATTAATATATAATTATAATAAATAAATTATTTAAACCTTATTTATAATATAATAATAAGTTATAATGCATACTTAATAATTAGTAATCACAACAGGCGCTGATAAAACTCAATTAATAATTAAACACATTATTGACTATATCTTACCTTGATAATTCATCCAATAAATTTGTAAATATTGTCATTATTTTACTAAAATAATATTTTATTTGGCCATATATATATTAATTTCAAGAAGATAAATATGAACTCAAGAATATTATTCAATAGACATAACCACTAGATAAATATCTCATCCATATAGTCTATCTTGTGAAACACCATATAGATGGGAATATTCAATCAACAAATATGTTTCAACTAAGTGAGATGGAAATTCTATTTTGTCACCTCTGATACTACAACAACTGTAAATATCTCTCCTAATATGTATATATTCTACATGAAATAAAACTGACATTATTTATCAAATTAATATTCATTGTACACTATAGTGTTAGAAATAAATGGTCTAACATTGATTAAAAAATGGTATAACACCGTGGCGCCCTGGTATACCATTTACGGTATAACTAATTAAAAAAGTTATACCATATTTTATAAAAAGTTATACCATATATTATATAAAGTTATACCATATTTTATAAAAAGTTATACCATATTTGATACAAAGTTATTCCATAATTTATTAAAATTTATACCATATTTGATATAAAGTTATACCATAATTTATTAACATTTATACCATATATTATATAAAGTTATACCATAATTTATAAAAAGTTATACCATATTTGATATAAAGTTATACCATAATTTATTATCATTTATACCATATATTATATAAAGTTATACCATAATTTATTAAAAGTTATACTATATTTTATTTAAATTTATACCAGTGCTTATAATAACTTACTATTCTATATTATTAATTTATATATGGAATCGACATTTATAATGATAATTTATTTTCTAAAAACCACATATATGTTAGTGTAACAATATTGTTAATTAACAGATACATTTTAAAATAAATAACGTGATACAAAATTACATAAACAATTAATGTTTGTAGGACATGTTATGAAACAAATAAAATTAACAATACCACTTAATAAAATATATTTTATTCTATACGAAATAAATTATTTTGAACGAAAACCAAACAATTATCGACACACATAATAAGCATCCTCTTTTCTGATATATGGAGTAATTATTTCCTGCAATTAAAATTAAAATATTTATATAAGTTATATAGTATATCTATATATATATATATAGTATACTCGAGTATATAATAATATTGCATATTATATAATAGTATACATATGTATCGTATAAGAAACTTTATACAGTTAATATCATATATGATAATACTATATAAAGTATAGGTTAGAATTGTAATTAGAAAAATCCAATAGCAGTTATATATATAATAGAGTATACTATACTTTTGAATTAGCATACGAAAAATCATAAAATAACTATAATATTAAATCTATAGTTATTAAGTAATTATTAAGTAACCTTATTTTTATTTTCATTGTAAATTCATTTTTCAATAATTCGCAAACTCCCATCATAAAATATAAGATTCCCGCATCTATTTTTGGAAAAATTATATTATTTATTTAATTATAGACTTTATAATCTATATTTGATTAAGGATAGAAGGATATTGATAATATTTGTACAACAGTTAACATATTTATATATATATATATATATATATATATGTATATAACTATTAGTAATATTATTAAATTTAATTACATTGTGAGCTAAAAATAAAATAAATAATTGACCATATCTGGATATATAGTATACTATCCATATGGAGTAATACAATATAATTGCATATTTATTTTATATAGATATTTAACTAATGTTATTAATTAGATAACTAAATTGCCTGTTTGATCAGTTTGCGTATTATCGCTACCTAGCACATCAATATATTCGTTTATATATTTGTGTATATACGTTATATGCTTTTTCATCCCTCTCCGGCCGTTTTTCTAATATTTTAAATGAATTTGAAATTCTGCAAATAATTCTTCAGTTTCCTGCATATTAATATATATACAATATTATATTCTATAGCATATAGTTATCATAATTTTATAATATATATATATGTAATAAAGTGGATGTTCTAATATAATTTATTAATCAAAGCAAAGACCTGCTGAACATAATAATAATATAACATAATAATAATTATAATAATAATAATAATAGTACCTACCCGATGAGATGCAGACCGAAGAATGAGCCAATCTCACTGAATGGAATTTATTCTAGGCAACTAATCCTATAGACAAATAAAGAAATATAACAGACGATAACAATATAAAATACCATAAAAACAAACATTTACATGGCTATGGCTATGTAATTAACACAGAGCGAGACACCGAAATCTAGTTTAAAGTTGTAATGTAGATATATCGATTTCTGTTACATAATGCTAAATAGATTTAAATGTATATTACATTAATCGATATATCTACAACTTTGACGTTATAACATATATATATAATTATGTAATTATATTCTAACAATTTAATTATATATTATAAATAATATATAAATATATTATAAAATTATATATTATAAAACTTTTATATTATTATATATAATATTATATAATTTATATATATATATATATATATATAATATAAGTATAAATACCTTATGTATATTGTAATGTGTTGAAAAATAAATGCTTCTCATGTTGAGTGTAGAGTGGAAATAAAATATGTTAATACATAAAATGGAATTATGTGTATATATATTTATATATATATATATATATATATATATATATATATATATATATATACATATATGTATACATACACTCGAATAATTATAAGTATTTGTATATAAAATTTAGGAAATATGTATATGTATACATATTTCCATATGAGGAATCTATATAGTTTCTGAAAACCAGTTTAATTGCAATTAGAAGCAATAAATTCTATGTCTATAATAATATAACACAACAATAAGTAAACTGTTATATTAATTATATTATGAAGGATACTATTATGAATTATATTTCTTATACATTTTATTTTCAATCAAATTTAAACTTAATTTTAAAATGTTATGGTATAACTGGTATTTCCATATTGTATACCATATAATTCATAAAGTTATACCATTATATTTAATAGATAATGGTATAACTAAAAATTACGAATGTTATACCATATCATTCGTAATCTTATACAATTTAAATTAAGCTATATGGTATAACTAAAAAAAACAAATGTTATACTATATAATGTGTGATCTTATACCATTTCAATTAAGCTATATGGTATAACTAAAAAAATCAAATGTTATACCATATAATATGTGATCTTATACCATTTAACGTAATTGTATGGTATAACTCGTATTTCCATATGTTATACCATATAATTCATGATGTTATACCCTTATTTTTAACAGTGTATCATATATTACCTTAACTTAAATTTGGATTTAATCAACGTGGCTTGCCAATAATGACTGCTATTCTCTTGCTAAAATATCTACTTCAATTCTTGGAGAGGTTTTGCATATTTATTAAAATTCAAATATACAATTATTTTTTCATTTATATATATATTATCCCCTTGTTAAAATAAAATTTTAATAAATATTAATATGACATATTTAGTTTTCTTATAAAGCTACCATTTATTTAAGCTTATATACTACCATTTCTTCTAATTTTAGAAATTTCTTAACCACTATTAATTATATATTTAAATCTATAGGTAAATCTATACCTATCAACTGTTATTACTGGTTGACAAACCAACGTTAGAGTATATGATATACTGTATATCATATAGTCACTTTATTATCTGTTAGAAGATAATACTTGAATACTCAATTTATATATTTTTACCCACAAACATTAACATAAATGTCATTTTCTTAGTTATATCCACTTAATTATAAATTGATCATATATATTACTAAGATTTATCTTATTTCTTATAATTTCACTATTACCTTTGATTCAAACTTAAACAAATTTTACTTTCGTTTAAATCTTTAAAAAAATCGTATATTGATATATATATATATATATATATATATATATATATATATATATATATGTTTGACAACTCTATTTTTCATTAGATTAATAAAATAGTGTATTCATTTTTAGATGGTTATTCACTTTATGATACTTTTATGCATTAGCTACTCCTTATTGTTAGATCATATTGTTCATATCACTGATATTATTCATATGTATTTTATCCTATCTACTGTACTATGAAAACTTACATATTATTCATATATTGAATAAATCAACTCTCAACTTGTCTACGTTATCAGGTAAACGAATAATTTCCAAATTATCGAACATATTTAAAACCACGGAATAAGTTATTTCTGCTAAATATATTCATCAGATTATTTATAAAAACACCGTCCTATATATTATTCTGGTATAGTAGTCATTCAATGTCACAGTACTGAGAGTAACCTTATGTCAGTGAATTATGTTATATCTCGAATGCAAGTGTCCATATTATATTTTTTATTTGTATACCTGTATAGTTCAGTTAATTCCCTTAATCATTCTATTATTTGTTTTAATCTGAATTTGGTAACAATTGTTATGTCCTTATAAAGACTATAATAAGGACAATTATAATTGGTTTATGTTTTATTTTATAGAATCTAGAAATTGTCTCATGAGTCATGAGTCATGACCCAACAACACAATCCAATGAACCTTATTTGGGTCATGACCAGGGTGAGTTAAATTCGGCCTTTTCGTCAAAAGGCCGAATTTTGCCGAATATAAGGATACTCAAAGGCCGAAAATAAGCTAAATTCGGTCTTTTTTTAAACACTTATTTTCCTATCTTAAATCATTAAAAGTAATAAAATAAATACTTAATAGTAATATGTATATTATATGTAAATAATACTACAAGTAAAAGCAAATTTTGATACAATATTAACAATGTAAGTAAGTCAATTCGTAATTATTGAAGATTAATTATTAAGGGAATTATAATAAGATTGTTTGGCATTCTCTTTAGCAATGTATTTGTCAACATACATGTCATATGCGTATCTTGATATGAGAATACGATTTTATACTAATAACAAAATGCATGATGTGCACCTATTAAACTTTCCTATCTTTGAGAAGCATACAAGCAAGTTTTATTTACGTCAATGTCACAAGTAGTAGAAGGTATGTGAAGACTGGAAATATAAAATTATATTTATTATTACATTATTTATATATTATTATCCAAGCTGTATCAAGTATAATACAAAGAGCTTCCTTACCAGGATAAGTTAGGGTCTGGTGTGGAGCTCATCAACAATATATATATATATATATATATATATATATATATATATATATACTGAAGGAAAGAGCCATCTTTCAAACATTGCACTTAAAGTATACACTCAAAACAATTTAATTATTTAATGAAAATATAATTAATTTCTTTTTTACTTGTACTTAATCATTGATTTAAATACTACACAGCAGACCTTAATAGCAGATTTAAATACTTATTAAAGCAGTTTATAAAGCAATTACAATCAGATTTTCGAACATTCTGATTTAAAATGTGCTTTAATTCAACTGATTTAAACATTTTTAAAATATCTTTCTATAGCTTTAATAATTAATAATTATAATACTTTATAAAGCCCGATTTAATTCTGATTTAATAATTTCCACATATATGATATATTTTCCCAGCAAACATCAATAGCAGATTTAAATACTTTTTAAAGCAGTAATAAATGTTGTCAGATTTAAATCTTATTAAGACATATTTAAATATATCTTAAGATATCGGAGATTTGTAAATCAGAATGAAATCAGGCTTTAATACTTAATTATTAAAGCAGTAGAAATATGTTTTAAAAAAGTTTACATAGGTTGTATTAAATCATACTTTAAATGATAATGTTCGAAAATTTGATTAAAAAGGTTTATAAAATTCTTTAATAAGTATTTAAATCTGCTGTTATGGTTTTCTGGGTATATTGATACCAATATATTTTTTTATACTAAAATTAATGCAATGCCATACAATATTATATATATTAATTAAATTAATTAACCATATTAAGTATATATAGATAGAACTATATTGATAAAATATAGAAAGGCCGAATTTAAGCCGAATATAAGGTTTTCAAAAGGCCGAAAATAAGCTAAATTCGGCCTTTTTACTTAAATTAGGTAAAGGCCGAATTTAACTCACCATGGTCATGACTCATGACTCATATGTTTGGAACTACTATTCTAGATCATCGCCTGTCAATATTAACTAATCACAATCGTAACCGATTTTTTAATACATATATTGTTCTACTTTCTTCTTGTGCCAACTGTTATTCATGCTCCATATAAGACTATAGTCTTCTTATTAAGTTCAATAATATCTAAAATTAATTAATCATTAAACATACCGAGTGGATTGCGATGAAATTCGCTATATGCGACAATTACTAAAACTACAATCAGTATACATTCTAATTCCAGTTAAACTCCTACTATACTACCTAATTCCATTTAGCAATCAATTAATAAAAATAATTAACTCTCAGGGTATGATATTTATATCATTGTCAGTTGGACATATAATTGTGCGGTATTCATAATAGTTGGACAACACTTTTGTTTATCAATGTTTAAATATATTTATAAATGTGTAATTAAACACCCCGAAATACAATTTAAATCGGATTTTATTATGGATACGCGACGCGTTAATAGTCTATTTATGATTTAAACACGCCCATCGTGACGTACTCGATGGGCGTGTTTTATTATCCAGCGTGACATATATGCGTGATACAATGTCATATATATATATATATATATATATATATATATACGTATACGTATACGATATTGTTCTGAGCACCAGGATTATCGATAATTATAAGGGCTACGATACATACAAGGCCGATATCCTGCCAGATATCTAGCTGATACATCGCGTAAACATCACATTAAACTGTCAGATCGTGTTTACACGGTACATACAATCATCGCAGACTAGAATCTGTGAAGACGCTATCGCCACAGATTATAAGCTATAGATTCGTATACGAGAACTTTTTACGTTGTGGTAGAAGTACGATGAAATCTACGACGTTGTATCGTCACAGTAATGCACCGTGTGAACGCGCTCTAACTATACATATAGCACACAATTATTATCGGTATAATATCTCGCTTAGACTGTGTTACTCGCATCACAAACACCGATATACACTATGTCGTACGGTCACATGTAACTACTTATTACGCTGCGTCAGCAATTACATTTGTATGTTAACCTATGACATAACAAATAGTTAGTTGATGTTTTAATAGTTTGCGGAAAGTGTTTTTATTAGCCAAGGGTATTCGGTATTTGCGAGAAATATCGTAAATTAAAAATAATAAATAAATACAACGAGATTGATATTGCAATATACACATGCAAGGTTATAATTTAAAAAAGAGGTGAGTTGAAGCTTGCATATTCGCACATCAACTAAGGATTGCCATTAGTTTCCATTGGATCGATGCATTAGTGCTGAATCTATTTGCAGTGCTACTTTATCTGTGTAGGTGAATAACTAATGTATTCAAGTGACATTATTGGGAACTTTACATTATTGTTAATATTCGGAATTAAAGGTATATATATATCGATATATATAACTGCCTGTGTGGCTCAGTGGCTAAGGCGTCAGACACACAAGCAGTAGGACACGGGTTCAGCCTCGTCCGGACCATTACTTAATTTTATAAAATGGGTCTTAAAATATTATTTAGAAGTGATCTTATATAATTGTGTATAAATAAATGATCGGCTCTCGTTAAAACCATGGATGCCTTAACACGAGAGCGGCTTCGAAGGGACATTAGAGCCATACATGGTTATAAGTGAAAACTTCATCTAAGTTCCTGGATGGGATGAAAGGACTCTACCAAATAGAAATAACAATAACAATAACAATATATAAGTATTTCATAGTGTGTCAATTCTAGTGTTTTTAAATTATCAGTATCTTAATAAACATCAATGTAGTTTTGTAATAATATTATAATAACAATAGAAAAATGTATATTACATTCGTTATAAAACTATAGGGTATGCCATAGCATACTACTAAAACATGCATATTCACCTACGCCGTCAGTCTGATGGTCTAGTAGTCCTTGAGATAACCTATTGACATAATTTATATATATCATTATAATATTAATATATTAATGTATTATATGATTCCGTGGCTAAAGTGTAGGTAACTGTGTATATACTATATACTAGTGATGCAGTAAATCATGCTCAAATCTAAAGCATGATGCAGTCTCAGTCTCAGTAACCTAAAGTCTCAACTCGGCTCGGGCTCGTTTTGTTAGAGTCTCGGCTCGGTTCGGGCTCGTTTGGCTAGAGTCTCTGCTCGGCTCGGGCTCGTTGTTTTCCGAAAATGAAAGTCTCGACTCGGCATCAATAACCAAAAGTTTTGGCTCGGCATCAAAAATCTCGGTATTATGTACACCAATAGATGCAATTTACATTATTATTCACTGAATCGCGAAGTTGGCGTAGATTATTTTTTTTTAAATTGATGTAAATGTGAAATATATAAAAATTATTATTAAAATGTAATTTCAAAAATGCATCATTTCGGCTCGGTATTATTTTGTAAAATTCTCAATTCGGCTCGGGCTCGTTTGGCTAGATTCTAGGTTCGGCTATGGCTCGTTTAGCTAGAGTCTCGGCTCGGCTCGGGCTCGTTTTTTTTCACAAAAATGAAAGTCTCGGCTCGGCATCAAAAGCTCGGCATCATTTACATCACTACTATATACCGAAATCTTATATTACATGCAGTGCTATGTATAGTATACTATATATAGTATAATATACAGTATAATATATAGTATAATATATAGTATAATATATAAACTACTATATTATACACCTATATTATATATGGTTATACCTATTCAAAATCACAATACTGTATACAGTATATATATAATATATATATATATATATATATATATATACTGTGTACGTGGTAATACACGGTACTGTATATATTATACAGTGTAGTTATATATACATCATATGCGCTGTCATGCTTATATAACAGGAATATATTATTACAATATATATATATATATATTATCGTATACGATACGATTGGAGCATATAATATTTTGATAAGAATGTTAATTCTACGACTATCTAAAGTAAACAATCAACAAGAGTAAATAATCAATAAACGATTTCATTATTTTATATATAAATTTCTATTTATGAATAAATTAATATAATATTTCATATAAATTTGGATTACAATCAAGGTGGATTTAAAATATGTTAAACGTGATAAGTATTACTTTATTTGTTTGTTTCATACTAGTATTGATTTATTTGATTTTAAACATATTCTGTTGTAATATATTTGAAATGTATTATTTAAATAATTAAACTATATAATTAATAATTTATTAATATTAATGTTATTAATATTACACAGTTAAGATTCAATATATTTAAAGCAGAAATAGAATATTTCGATGCCTTTTACTGAATTAATGTATTTTATTTATTTTTTCGATTGTTTTTACGCTATATTTTATTTATATTATCGATCATTTTTCGTTTGTCTTTAAGGGCATGTTGAACTACGCTAGCCACGATGTATTGAGATAGCAAATAATGGGTATATTCAGAGTTAGGCACACATAATTCAATTCAATGAATTGAGCTAGTTTTTTATATTAATTACATTCACACACATACTCCTATACCATAACATTATTCATAATATATATTATTCATAATATATATTATTCATAATATATATTATTCATAATATATAAATAAAAAACTCTATATTTTCTAATATGTATATTCTATAGAAATTGATATTTTTCAATTATACATATACAAATATCTAAATATTTATGATATAGGATTATTTATATATTTGTTTTGTATACAATGCTAAACAAATTAGTATAGTACTTATAATAGTTTTTGAGTTACCTAGATTTATACACACATACCTAGCGCGAATTTATTATTCTGCAGAATTACATGGCATTTACTCATGAGTAAATGCCATTTGAAGTTAGACAGCATAAAATTGATTTCAAAGCAATTGATTTTATGATTTCTATTTCAATTCATATTCATCACAGTAATTTATATATTTATATCTACTCTCTTTATAATAATACATATATTGTTATCTTACAATAAATGTAGCCTATATATAATAATATATAAATAAGCTTATATATATAATCTATTTAAACAAATTTATATATTTATTGGAAATATGTTATATATAATTTATATATTCATTGTAAACTGGTAAGATATACTGATTATATATATAACATAATGTATAATTACAACTAATATATTTCGATAATTTTTCATTTATTTTGTACTGTAAAACGTTTTAATATATATACTATATAACTGCTAAACTACTTAAATCCGGAGGAAATATACTAATAACAATATTTACTGATATGTGTAATACAATATGGGAAACACAGAATATGGCCATCAGACTGGACGAAATCATTGATAATAAGAAAGGAAGCCAACACAAATGTGAAAATTACAGAACAATAAGACTTATATCACACTCAAGTAAAATAATGCTGAAAATTATCTTACATAGACTACAACACATCACTGAATAATTTATTTCTGAAGAACAAGCCGGATTTAGAGCAGGAATAAGTACTAGTTTTTTTTACTTTAAGAATCATCTCATAGAAATATGCCAAACATAACAAACCGCTATATCATGTAATCATTGACTTCAAGAAAGCATTTGATAGAGTCTGCCATAAAGCATTATGGTCGTCGATGAAAAGATTTAACATTAATCTAAAACTAATTGAATATATACAAATCCTATATTGTAAATCAGAAAATGCAGTGACTTCAACGGAAAAGTTGGAGAGTGGTTTCTGACAACAACTGGAGTGAGAAAATTGTCAATCTTAAGGTTGATACTTTATCCTACTATTCAATATCATGATCGAAAAAATAATGAATGACGCATTATATACCCATATAGGAGCAGTAAATATTGGTGGAAGAATAATGACAAATTTAAGATTCGCAGATAATATTGATGGACAAGCTTGTAGTGAATTTGAACTAAACAGTCTTATTAGAAAAATGTACTTCACATCACGCGCATATGGAATGGAGATTAACGCCACTAAAACACAATAATGACTAATTCCGAAGGTAAATTCACATCCGTAATAAAAATAAATAATGAACCACTTACAATTGTTGAAACCTTCACATACTTAGGAACAATCATCGATGATAAAGGATCAAAGACCGAAAGAAAAGCTAGAACAGGACAGGCGGTAGCAGCTATATCTAAACTAAATATTATATGGAACGATAAATCGCTACAACTGAAATCGAAAATGAAACTTATGCTATCGTTAGTCAGCTCAATATTCTTATATGCATGTGAAACAGGACGATAACCAAATAACTGCAATGAAAAACAAGAGCGCTAGAAATTAGATGTTTAAGAATATTACTGAATATAACATACATAGAAAGAATTACTAATATTGATATAAGAAGTATACTATATATAGTAACACGTGAAATTGGATTTCAATCTGAATTACTAGCAATGGTTATTACGAAAAAGTTACAATGGTTTGAACATGTAATAAGATATAATACTATGTCTAAAACACTTTTACAAAGTACTATTGATGGTAAAAGAAGGAGATGGATACCCAATACAATGGAAAGATAATATCGTGGAATTGACCGATATTGGGTTGAAAGAAGGCATGTTAAGGACGAAAAATAGAGAAGGATGGAAGAAAATTGTTAAGAAATAACCTGCTCCTCTACAGCATCCACATTCTATGGGATAGGTAAAATGTAAAAGGTAATATATATATATATATATATATATATATATAGATTATATAATGATATAATTAAATAAGTTACACTTATATAATCGAACAATGTGATTATATATCTTGTATATAAGTTAGTATTCTTGATGAATCTGTATATAATAACAAACACATTGTAGGGAATACCTTTATAAGATATGGGCCTATAGCTACCTTAAATTGGATGTATACCCGCTAGATAAGACCTATGTCCTAGGACATTAGCTATAGCTAATATATTAGGAGTAATCATCAATTCAAGAAAAAGTTACCACTTTTTTTTGTTGACAATTAAATTAATTTATATATTTATTTATTTATTTATATTCTCAACACTTGTGAGATTTTTGAATATAACTAGTGTATAAATAAATGATTTACTTACTTAATTACTTACTTACTTACTTAATATAGCATGACATAGGATATCATGTGTCATGCTACAGCGGGTATCATGAAATTCAAGGTAGATATACTGTCATATGACAGTATACTATTATCCTCTATATATATATAATAGGGTATATCCTAAATAAAGGAATTGCCTCTACGATTATATACCTATTTCGTATCCAGGAAGTAGGTATATCGAGTTAGTTGAAGTCCTGTATATCGATATCCCAATAATCGAACAAAAAATAATAATTACATCTATGAATGTATATAAGATTGTGGCATGAATACGTTATTTGGTTGAGTAGAGGTGTATATTGTACAGTGTACAGTATACTGTGTATATAGTATATAGTATATAGTATATAGTATACCTATAGGGTAGTCCGTTATAGTAATTTTGTTAGTTCCCTTCATATAAAAGTGCCATCTCGATTTGAATAACTCCTTTTAATCATTCTAAATATAATACAAAAATAATAATTGAAAATTGACAACAATTCAGAAAGAGAAACCATATTCAAAAATATATAGGAATTTGTAAATTGAAAATGTATGAAAAAATTTAAATTACAGATATATGAAAGAAAAAATTGTTTACAAGTAAACATTTTCTTTTAGCATATGTAATTTATAAAAACCTCCTTAAAAAATATTAAAATTTTTTGAAATTTTAATTTTAATTTTTAATTTTTTTCTTAATTGAAAAAAAAATTATCAATGGAATAATAAAAAAAAAAAATTATATTATATATGTCTATCATCATTATATGAATATAAAATTATAAGTAGTGATACAAAAATAGCATATATTTATTCAAAAAATGACTTTTATTGAGCATTTTAACAACAAATAAATGTTGGGGTATACTAGTTGAAACATTTTTTTGTTAGAAAAATATTTTTTTTTTATTATACCTCATATATATCAATTATAGGCTCACAACAAAGTTTGATCGTTAATTAAAATAATTAATCAAAAAAATAGTCGAATAAATTACATTAAAAAATAAAAAAAAAATAAATTAATTTAAATTTTTAAATAATTTGTTATTTTATTAATATTATAATATATTTATACACGTATTTGCCAAATATTTTATTTTTATGACAACGCGCACTTGCACAAATATATAAAATACATAAGAAAATAATTCTATTTATAGAAATTTACATTGTAAAATAAATGCAAATATTTCTTCATTAACGTGGTTTTGCTTTATCAATATTAAATATTTGTTGATGAAACTTCATAAATATGTTTATTATGACATGTATGACCTATTGTGAGCGAGATAGCAAAATTGTCAACAACGGGCTACTGTAAAGTATACATTGTGTACATTGTACACTAGACCGGTTCG
>OZ025241.1:59025716-59148216 GCA_964019155.1 Osedax fenrisi | reverse complement strand
AATTAAAATGTACATTTTTATTTAATATAAATGTTAGATTACAAAATTGACAATTAATATTCATAATGGATAAAATAATTAGTAATTGTATATATATATATATTACTTAATAATAGTAAACAATATTATAAAATAAAATATAAAAATATTATAGTTTATAAAAAGTATAAATATAAGACAAATTATAATAATAAATATATTAAAATTGTAAATTAAAGTGGTGATAAATAAATATTAATATTAAATTATAACCTTATAAATTATAAGTACTAATCTAGATACATATACATATATAAGTAAATAGCTAGATACAGATGAACATATAAGTACTAAGCTAGATACATATGCATATATAAGTAAATAACTAGATACAGATGAACATATAAGTACTAAGCTAGATACATATAAATATATAAGTAAATAACTAGATACAGATGAACATATAAGTACTAAGCTAGATACAGATGAACATATAAGTAAATAGCTAGATACATATGAAAATATAAGTACTAAGCTAGATACAGATGAACATATAAGTAAATAGCTAGATACATATGAATATATAAGTAAATAGCTAGATACAAATGAATATATAAGTAAATAGCTAGATACAGATAAATATATAAGTACTAAGCTAGATACATATGCATATATAAGTAAATAGCTAGATACAGATAAATATATAAGTAATAAGCTAGATACATATAAATATATAAGTAAATAGCTAGATACAGATGAACATATAAGTACTAAGCTAGATACAGATGAACATATAAGTAAATAGCTAGATACATATGAATATATAAGTAAATAGCTAGATACAAATGAATATATAAGTAAATAGCTAGATACAGATAAATATATAAGTACTAAGCTAGATACATATGCATATATAAGTAAATAGATAGATACAGATAAATATATAAGTAATAAGCTAGATACATATAAATATATAAGTAAATAGCTAGATACAGATGAACATATAAGTACTAAGCTAGATACAGATGAACATATAAGTAAATAGCTAGATACATATGAATATATAAGTAAATAGCTAGATACAAATGAATATATAAGTAAATAGATAGATACAGATAAATATATAAGTAATAAGCTAGATACATATGAACATATAAGTAAATAGCTAGATACAGATAAACATATAAGTGAATAGCTAGATACTGATGAACGTATAAGTAAATAGTTAGATACAGATAAATATATAAGTACTAAGCTAGATACATATAAATATATAAGTACTAAGCTAGATACTAATGAACATATAAGTACTAAGCTAGATACAGATGAACATATAAGTACTAAGCTAGATACAGATGCACATATAAGTAAATAATTAGATACATATGAATATATAAGTATTAAGCTAGATACATATAAATATATAAGTAAATAGCTAGATACAGATGAACATATAAGTACTAAGCTAGATACAGATGAACATATAAGTAAATAGCTAGATACAGATAAATATATAAGTAATAAGCTAGATACATATAAATATATAAGTAAATAGCTAGATACAGATGAACATATAAGTACTAAGCTAGATACAGATGAACATATAAGTAAATAGCTAGATACATATGAATATATAAGTAAATAGCTAGATACAAATGAATATATAAGTAAATAGCTAGATACAGATAAACATATAAGTGAATAGCTAGATACTGATGAACATATAAGTACTAAGCTAGATATTGATGAACATATAAGTACTAAGCTAGATACAGATGAACATATAAGTACTAATCTAGATACAGATGAACATATAAGTAAATAGCTAGATACATATGAATATATAAGTAAATAGCTAGATACAAATGAATATATAAGTAAATAGCTAGATACAGATAAACATATAAGTACTAAGCTAGATACAGATGAACACATAAGTAAATAGCTAGATACAGATAAATATATAAGTAATAAGCTAGATACATATAAATATATAAGTAAATAGCTAGATACAGATGAACATATAAGTACTAAGCTAGATACAGATGAACATATAAGTAAATAGCTAGATACATATGAATATATAAGTAAATAGCTAGATACAAATGAATATATAAGTAAATAGCTAGATACAGATAAACATATAAGTGAATAGCTAGATACTGATGAACATATAAGTACTAAGCTAGATACAGATGAACATATAAGTACTAAGCTAGATACATATGAATATATAAGTAAATAGCTAGATACAAATGAATAGATAAGTAAATAGCTAGATACAGATAAACATATAAGTACTAAGCTAGATACATATAAATATATAAGTAAATAGCTAGATACAGATGAACATATAAGTACTAAGCTAGATACAGATGAACATATAAGTAAATAGCTAGATACATATGAATATATAAGTAAATAGCTAGATACAAATGAATATATAAGTAAATAGCTAGATACAGATAAATATATAAGTAATAAGCTAGATACATATGAACATATAAGTAAATAGCTAGATACAGATAAACATATAAGTGAATAGCTAATTACTGATGAACATATAAGTACTAAGCTAGATACTGATGAACATATAAGTACTAAGCTAGATACAGATGAACATATAAGTAAATTACCCCATTATTGATTATCACAGACTGGTGTTGATGTATTTATTTTTTATTTAATAAAATAAATAGTTGAAAGTATAAATATTTGCTAACGTTATTTTCATCTCAAGTGAAAGGTCACGGACTGATGTTGTCATCTCTAAGTCACCCCGTCATTGATTATCACAGACTGCTGTTGATGTATTGATTTTTATTTAATAAAATATATAGTTAAAAGTATATATATATTTGCTAACATTATTTTCATCTCAAGTGAAAGGTCACGGACTGATGTTGTCATCTCTAAATCACCCCATCATTGATTATCCCAGACTGCTGTTGATGTATTGATTTTTTATTTAATAAAATATATAGTTAAAAATATATATATATATTTGCTAACATTATTTTCATCTCAACTGAAACGTCATGGTAGATTTTTCATCTATAATGTGGAATCACAGAAGCGGTTACGGACTGCTGTATTAATCTCGGAGGTGTCACATCACTGTATATTTTGGACTGTTGTTGATTGATGTATTTCTTATTTAAGCAAATGTATAAATGAAATATATAATAGAAATAGTTATAAATATAAAGTATAAATATTAGCTAACGTAGTTGTTATCTCAAAAGCGAAAATATATGGACTGCTAGTGATGAATGGGTGATTAATCAATAGTGACGATTCATCACCCATTATAATTAAACATATTGTAAATGTATACTTTTTCAATAGTATAATCGTATTTTATTAGACTATTTGGATCAAATGAACTTTACGATCAACTAAAAAATTCGACGGACATTTATGTCCTTCTATCGAAAGTTAATTTGATTGTATTGTAGTTTAGCATATACATTTAACTTTACGATCGGCGGAAATCTATACATATAATACAATACAATCAAGTGAAGTTAATAATATGATATTATATATTCAGCCTTTTTAATATTATATTAAATGATATATTAAATATATTACAAATTAATATAACATTGGAACACTACCTTTATTTACTTAAATTGTAATCAAATATTAAAAATAAATTAATATACATATATTATTCAAAAATTCTGATTATATTTAATAAAGTAAAGTACAAATTAATCATTTTTTAAAAGATTAATATTTATATTTTGTATTAATAGAAAAAATTTATTTATCTATATATTTGTAATATTTTACATAAATAAACTTCATATTAACATATAAATGAAATATAAATAGAGTTTTCATAATTAAACATACATAAACTTCATATTTAATATGATATTAACTTATAAATGAAATATAAATATAGTTTTTATAATTAAAATAATTAATAATAAAAAAATATGTTAATAAAACAATATTTAAAAAATATAGTTTATCAACTTTATAACGTATATAATACGTATTTTTAAATAAAAACAAATAAAAAGGATTAATATAAAATAAATAACAAACTATCGGTATATAATAATACTTACTTTCTGATATATCTGGATCAATAAAAGAAATATTTTAATAAATTATATATTAAATACAAAAATTGACATGTGAGTGATAATCAATAATTATGGGATATACTAATATCCAGAAGTATTCCAAAAATCCAGAAGTAATCTAGAAGTAGAAATTATTTTGTTGTATATAAATCCATTTTGTTGATGTATTAAAGATAAATAAGATTTAAAATAATATGTTAAGTATATTATGATAATATATATTATTTTGTATTATATCATATAGATATATCATCACTATATATATAAGTAATACTCTATAAACACTACTTCTGGATTATTTATGGATTACTTCTGGAGTATTTGTTGTATATAAATCTATTATTTTGATATATTAATAAGATTTAACAAAATATTGTTAGTATATTATGATAATATATATTATTTTGTATTATATTATATAGATATATCATCAATATATATCAATTTTTAGTATATTTCTCTCACATTTTAACAGCTCATATTTGTATAGTTTACCTATATGTAAAATACAAATCTATGGCTCATAGATATAGAGAGAATCTCTAGCTCTATGCACATATGTATAATACATGTATAATATATATATATATATATATATATATATATATATATATATATTCATTTATAGGAACTTCATATATTATATATATATATATATATATATATATATAATATATGCAGTTCCTATAAATATATATTTATATAATATTATATATAATTTAATATATATTATGTATATATATTATACATGTATTATATAATATATGAAGTTAGAATATATTGTATTCGAGCGGAAGAGTTACTAGTTAACCAACGGTTAAGAGCGGATGAAGATTTAATATCTCAACGGTCAAGTGCACATCGTATAGCCAATCTATCATAAACCATAGTTACGCTGATACGAATAGTCTGGAGAAGAGACAGGCACCGCTAGACTCTTAATGCCTGGAGTAAGAACACATGACAATTACAAATATAAAACATTCAATGCCGGATCGGCCGAGCCCCGGAATAACAACGCCCGCGCATCCCATCGGTAAATCCCAGGATGGATGTGATAAATCGACTACTGGATTGAATAATATATTAACAACACAACATAAAACAACACAACGAACGACAAAGACAATTAATAAACGAAGAATACAACTAGCAACGAATATTACAACGATAGGAACATGGAATGTTCGTACGCTTAACGGAGTAGGAAAAATCCAAGAACTAACGAGAGAACTTGATCGCTATAGATGGGATATTATTGGACTTGCTGAGACACGATGGAAAAACTCTGGTGAAGTAATAACAGACGAAGGTCATAAAATTGTCTATAGTGGACAAGAAAAATACCATCAACAAGGAGTAGCTTTTATCGTTAGAAAAGAGCTTACCACATCGATCCTCAATTACAGCACAGTTTCCAGCAGAATTATATCAATAAGATTAGCTTCACAGCCAGTAAATATGACTATCATTCAGATTTATGCTCCTACAAGCGATTATAATGACGAAGATATCGAAGTTTTTTATGAAGATATAGAACAAACAATGGCAGCGGTACATAAAAAAGACTTACTGATTATACAAGGTGATTGGAACGCAATAGTAGGTGATGCAAATAAAGATTGGAGTAATGCTGTAGGAAAATTTGCGCTCGGGAAAACAAACCCAAGAGGCATCAGACTTCTCGAATTTGCTACCAAACATAATTTTACACTTTCTAACACACTTCACCCGCAAAAAGATTCAAGAAAAGCTACGTGGCACTCGCCAAATGGTCGTACCCATAACCAAATTGATTATATTCTAGCACCATTGAGATTCAAATCAAGTATACACATGTCCTCAACTAGAACATACCCTGGAGCTGTAATAAACAGTGACCACGACCTTGTTCTCTGTAACATGAGACTGAAACTACGATCACAAAAAATGAAGAAAAGCAATAGAATACGATATGATCTAGAAAAATTGAATAATGCAACTATAAGCCTACAGTACAAAGAAGATTTGAAATCGAAGCTATCAGACATCAATATTAATGAAATATCAACTGACAATGCATATACGCAAATTTCACAGTCATTAACAAGTACAGCAGAAAATGTTCTAGGAAAATACAGAATAAAAAAGCAACCTTGGATAACTGATGAGATTTTAACGCTATGTGATAAAAGAAGAAGTCTAAAATCAACCAAACATCAGAGTACTGAACATGCAGAAGAATATAAACGAGTCCACAACCTTATTAGAAGAAGTATGAAAGAGAAAAAAGAAGATTGGCTTAAATCCCAATGTAATTCAATTGACCACGACATAAAAAGAGGTGTTCATAGCAAGAGAGCGTATAACACGATAAAAGCAATCACTAACTCTATAGACAGGAAAATGTCAAATATTGAAGATGCTAACGGAGTACCAATAGAAGATGATAGTGCAAGATTAGAAAGATGGACGGAATATTGCAGAGATTTATATAACTACCCAATTAAAACTGATCAATCTAAGTTACATAATACTCGAGAAGAAAATGAAGAACAACCATTACCCATATTAAAAGAAGAAGTAATCAATGCCATAAGAACCTTGAAAAACGGTAAGTCACCAGGTATTGATAATGTGCCAGGTGAACTTATCAAAGGAGGAGGTGAGGCACTATACGATATACTTACCAAGCTATGTCAGAAAATCTGGTCTACAAACCAATGGCCTGAAGCATGGACGACTTCTTTAATTATACCTATTCCAAAGAAAGGCGATCTCAAAAAATGTTCAAACTATCGTACTATAAGTCTGATCAGTCACACGAGCAAAATTGTATTACGGATCATACTGAATCGCTTAACACCACAAGCAGAAGATATTCTGGCTGATGAACAAGCAGGTTTTAGAAAGGATCGCAGTACAACAGAACAAATTTTGAATTGCAGAATATTAATGGAAAAACATATGGATCATCAACGACAAGTCTACCACAATTTCATCGATTTCAAGAAAGCCTTCGATAGAGTATGGCATGATGGTTTGTGGAATGTGATGTCTGAATTTGGGATAGACAACGACTTGGTAAAAATCATAAAGTCACTCTACGAATCAGCAAAAAGCGCAGTACTATTGAACAACCAGATAGGAACTAAGTTCGATACGACAGTAGGAGTTAGACAAGGCTGCTTACTATCGCCAGTTCTATTCAATATATTTCTAGAAAAAATAATGCAAGACTCTCTAGTAGATCAATCGTCAAGTATAGCAATAGGAGGAAGAAAAATCAACAACTTAAGATTCGCTGATGATATAGATCTCATCGCTGGTTCAGAAAGTGAGTTGCAATCCCTCACAGATTCTCTAGAAAAAGCTTCGACATCATACGGTATGGAAATCAACCATGAAAAAAGTAAAATTCTTGTAAATGGAGATCATTCAACACCACCTGTGATCACTATGTACGGCAAACAACTTGAAAATGTTCAAAATTTCAAATATCTGGGAGCAATGCTAACCGACACCGGAAATTCAAAGAAATAAATCCAAATAAGACTAGCGACAGCAGTTACAGCCCTTGTGAAATTGGAGAAGATCTGGCGTAGTGGAGAAATTGATTTCAAACTTAAATACAGACTCTACATCTCTCTAGTTATTTCAACATTGTTGTACGGATGCGAAAGCTGGACCTTACTAGAAGAATCTAAAAAGAAGATACGTAGTTTCGAATCAAAAGCACACAGACGACTTTTAAATATTAGCTATAAACAAAGAAAAACTAATATATTTGTAAGCAATGAAATTAATAAAAAAGTCGGCCCATATGTACCACTTCTGGATATTATCATGAGAAGAAAAATGACCAAATTCGGACATATAACTCGTCACGATTCGTTAGCTAATACTATTCTTCATGGATATGTCGAAGGTGAGAGGAAAAGAGGAAGACCTAAAAGAAATTGGATGAATGATATATTCGAATTTTCCCATCTTTCTCTTAGGCAACTTTTAGATATTGCAAAAGATCGTTCGAAATGGAGAAAGTTGTGCTATTCATTATCATGTGTTCCCCCTACGATGGCGACGTCACGGGACTAAGTAACTAAGTAAGTAAGTATATATATATATATAACTAATAACTAAGTAGCATTTATAATATTATATATATAGTTATATATTATAAATTAATTATACATCTGTAGCATAGATAAAGGGATATTCTCTCTAACTCTATGATATGTAGCATAGATACTTAAAAATATGATATATGATATATATTAGTTGCCATATGAATATGTTGCACCACTATTAGGAACTATAGTTTCCAGGCACTATTATACGCAACTATTGGTACTAAAAAATATGATATATGATATATATTAGTTGCCATATGGATATTTTGCACTACTATTAGGAACTATGGTTTCCACGCACTATTATACGCAACTATTGGTTGCCATTGCACTATAGTATGCAACCATTTGTATATAAATATAATCCACTTTTGGTTCCTTGGGATCTTACTATGATAAATTAAATAATAATAAAATTAGGTATTGATTATTTTGTAGCATTTTATCATTACATTCTAATCCTTTCTAGGTTTACATCTTTCATAACTCATAAAATGTGCGATTACTTCAAATTAATTGTCGACCATATTATATTTAAGTTAACATTATAGTTTAAATAATACTTATATATGTTTTATATAAGTATATGTAGCAGATTTGTGATAATCATATAGGTGTGGGTAATTCACATAAAACTAGAGGTATTCCACACAATACAAATATAAATACCATTAAACTAGAGGTATTCCACACACTGACAATTTAAATACCATCATATAATATATTGTTTATATTTAATGGTATTTGACATTTTTAAGGGTATTCCACATTATAAAAATATAAATACCATTAAACTAGAGGTATTCCACACTCTGAAAATTTAAATACCATCGTAAAATATATTGTTTATATTTAATGGTATTTGACATTTTTAAGGGTATTCCACATTTTAAAGCTCAATAAAGTACCATTATTTTTAACAGTGTAGAGTATAGTTTATATTGTATCATTCATTAAATAATAATGAATAACTATGCTAATTATTCATATAAAGGTCGCTTACAATCAGTATTCCTTATTGACCTATAAACATACGTAAATAAACATATTTGTAATAACATTAATTTATAATAAAAAATAAATTATTGAATATTTTATATAATAATACATTATTAATAAACATATTGTAAAAACATTCTTTACAAATATTGCTATCATTTTTCTATCACATTACATCATTATGTAATACTGCTGGTATCACAGCCATGCACCGCGTGCAGTACATGTATTCACGACGAAGGCCACCCGATATCTCGAATATATTGCGTATATATTATACCCAGAAGTCATACAACTACGTATTTGCAATGCACATCGTACATGTATCAACCAAATAACACATACGCACCAATACAAGCACAATACACACACACACATCCACACATACACACACACACACACATATATATATATATATATATATATATATATATATATATACTATATGAAATAAATGTACAGACAAATCTAATCAGTTCAAGTGAAAGGAATTAGCTTTATTAATTCGATATTTCCTGATACTATAATATATATATATATATATACATATACATATATAGTCTGTGATATTTCATCATCTTCAGTTAGTTAACCGCGTAATCATATTAATATGATGTAAAATAAGATAGATAATAGAAAATACGAGTACAAATAGTTTATATGTTAACATTCGAATAAATATTAGCAACATTTAAAGTTCGAAAATAATATTTGTCACAGTTTAACAGCCTAATAATTTTTATAATTTTAATTTGAATAGTTAAATATTTAAAATGAAATAGTAACACGGACATTTTTCGTTAAATATATAACTAAAATAAAATAATTATAATATTTGACATCTATACAAAAATATAATTTTATATATTTAGAGGTAGGTTTTATATTTTAAATTAAAAAGAAAATGTTTCAAAGTTAAATTAATATGAAGCTTTCATAATAAATCTTTTTATTGATAAATTGTTTACTTAAAATATACGAAATTGCATAGACTAAACACAATTAATGTTTAAAAGTATTATTCATACAATTAATAATTATAATTGAGATATTTAATTTAGGTATAGATATATAGATAGATAGATATATAGTTTATCGAATGTTAAATATACAACAAATGACATGAAACAATAATTTAATTATAAATAATAAATGAAAAAAATAATCATAGTTAACACATGCCATAAGTAAAATAATATAACAATAGATAAAATATTAACATAGTAAGTACAGGTTTGGTTATGAATTAGTATACATAATAGATGAAGTACAAAGCTGATTTTTGATCTGCGATAACTCAACTTTCTGGTAAGGGGAGAATTCCTATGTCAATGGAATATTCTAGAGCTAGTATAATGTAAACCGACACACATAATCCCCGAGAATTATCACAAATAGCAAATAGCTAAATTACTTATCGTAAGTATTCCATAAAAACAGAACTAAACCAACTATTAGAATATAGGTATATTTTAAAATGAGATATCTCATAGATATGTAAACAACCAAGTACGTTTTAAACGCGTCACGCAAAGCGAATATTGATTTACAGGATATAATATCGATGGCTATAGCGAATTCCAATCAGTAGATACTCTAGAGTATCTAATAGCTATTGCCGAAGTAATTCAGGTGCCCTCTACATCTATTGCCGTAGACGTCGAATATATTGTCAGGATCGACATCCATAAATCCATTCAGTATATTGTACATTAACACCAGATTCGTTATCAATCTGCAAAGTGATAAGGATTTAATATTGAGAAATATAAGTCTATCTGTGTAAGATTATTTGGGAATATTATATCTAGCAAATAATCGTTTGGTGAATTTTTATGAATATTTACAATGTGGTTAGAATTAGTGCTATACATTGGATCTGGATTCCAAATAGAATAATCAGATTCAACTAAAGGACGTACAGTGTACACTGTACGTCGTACAGTATACGTCGTACATACTATATATATATATATATATATATATATATATATATATATATATATATATATATTGTTATTGTTATTGTTATGTTTATTTGGTGGAGTCCTTTCATCCCATCCAGGAACTTAGATGAAGTTTTCACTTATAACCATATATGGCTCTAATGTCCCTTCGAAGCCGCTCTCATGTTAAGGCATCCATGGTTTTAACGAGAGCCGATCATTTATTTATACACAATTATATAAGATCACTTCTAAATAATATTTTAAGACCCATTTTATAAAATTAATTAATGGTCCGGACGAGGGTCGAACCCGTGTCCTACTGCTTGTGTGTCTGACGCCTTAGCCACTGAGCCACACAGGCAGTTAATATAGGCAGTTAATATATATATATATATATATATATATATATATATATATATATATATTTAAGATTTAAGTAGGTATATTTCATTATTGGTAATGAAGTATCTGAATAATATATTAATGATTAGATAGGCTTTATTAAAAATATAATTAATATGAATATTGAAACTCATATTATCACTAAATGTAATACCCAACTATTTAAAACTAGATTGAATTGATAAAGTGCGTCCATTTATATTTTATACATGAGCGGGAAACGTATGTATTACTCACATAACTACGCATTTCGTCAGAGCCGATTCGAGTTCCCATATTTTCATCCAATGACTGATATCATCGAGAGTATTTTGCAGAAGGAAACTACTGCCATTGTATTTAAACGAAAATGAAAATGTAGTATCATCTGCAAATAGAGTGTTATTAATCGAATTATTTATTATATTAGGCTCTAATAATTAGGGAGTTAATTTATATAGATCAGAAATATCAATGGACCAATAACCGATCCTTGCGGAACACCTAATATTACCTATATATGGTTAGAAAAAGTATTAATTTTTACTCGTTGTTAAACATTATACTATTTAGTAGGATTTTAATCAAATAATTACGTCGCCACAAATCCCGTAATGAGAAACTTTATGTAATAATTTAGAGTGTGGTACTTTATCGATTGATTTTGCTAAATCTATAGAATAATATCGGAAAGCGATGATGCACATCTAGATTTATATATAGATTTAAGCTTGTAGAAAGAGATTAGTTACAATTCAGTCGATTTCCATACGAGAAAACCATAATGGTGTTGCGTAATATATCTATCGGAACGTAAATAAAAATTAATTCGAGAGACAATTCGAGAGGATATACTCGCTATTATAAGTATATCATTAGAAGATATCTAAAATTAAAAAATATATAACCATTTAAAAAAAATATATATCTATTTAAATGAATAATAAAATATGTTAAAATAAAAGAATTTTATTAGACTATTCAATGAGCTACATTTATAAATAATATTCATTTACTTTCAAATAGTGTATGTAAATACATATTAATAAATAAAATAATAGTTTGGTAAATATAAATAATAATGATATAAAAAATTAACCATCGCTGACTATAACAGTGAGTCATCTCTCGTATACAATTATGCAAGTTATGTAACACTAAAGTATCAATACTACTACGATTGTTTGAAAAGCCACGATTACAAAATGGTGTCCAGCGAATTATTGTGTTTTAAATAATCCTAAATACGTCACTATCATATCATATCATCATTATTTATTATTCTAGGTACGATTATACACTTATTATTATACATATATATATTAGTACATTTGTGCCATATTATATATATCAAATAATCGATCTCAATATAAATTACGTGATGATTTAACATATCAATGTTATACTAATATAGTATAGATATAGAGTTGGTATGGAGAGTTATATATAACCCATGTATGGCTTATTTCACGCGTTGATCAATTACATATATACACGACATACGTACATTTTTACATTCAACAATATATTCCGATTTATTACCGTTAATAATGTAAAAATCCTACTAATATATTTTAATAATATACTATATATAGATGTACCCATATATCGTTGTATAAATATATTCAATATATATATATAATACATATATTATATATATATATATATATATTTATATATATATGTCGGTATAGTAATAACAACTAATAGAGTTCTACACACATAAACACATACACACACACATATATATATATTGCAAATAATAGAATTATCGACTTGTCGACAAGTCGCCAAGGGATGATGTAACGCGACGCAATTGATGTGTTACCTAATTGATGACGTCACACTATTTCGCAAGGACGCATTAAGGACGCATTGTCCGGCCAGTAAATCGTATACGACCTTTCCGCGTAGGTAATAGTAGGTTTCGATTAGCGCATGCGCATGCCTGCAGAACGATCTCTTTCATCGATAATGTTCTGAACACACACACGCGTACATAAGTACGTGTATATGCTGGTGTGTGCGTGTGTGTGCGTCGCTAGTATGATGTCACCATCACGTGGCACTCGCCAGTCACGTGTTCTTAACTCGAACGCACGCAACGTGCGCGCACGAGCGGCATTCTAACGGCACTACCTTCGTACGTCTAGATGCGCTCGGTTGAGATCCGACTACACCGCATCTAAACCAACGCGTAATTAAGAGTCGCGGCGAGAAAGTGCGATATTCCGCGAGCGAGATCTTGCGAGAGCCGACGAGAGACGACGAGAGAAAGCGGGATCATATCTTATCGAGTGAGCGAGAGCGAGCGGGGGCGGATGTTATAGTGACTATAGTTACCACCCTACGCACGTGATCACATGTGACCATAATGCTATGATGATGATGATGACGCTGATGATGATGATGATGATAACACCTGATTAATGAATGACCTCACATCGAAACGGTTAGTTAGCTTGCCTCGACGGTTCAGCTTAATATGTGTAGGTGTGTTTAAGTGTAAGTGCGATGCGCATACTAATTGTGCGTGTATGTGTGTGTGTAGGTGTATGTGTACCGCGATTATTATTGTGTAACCATTATTGTTATTTTATTTGGTGGAGTCCTTTCATCCCATCCAGGAACTTAGATGAAGTTTTTACTTATAACCATATATGGTTTTAATGTCTATAATCATATGCCTATAATGCCCCTTCCAAGATGATACACATATTTATATATATATATATATATATATATATATATGTACATACCTACCTATATTAAATATTTACATACTTTCTGTACTATAGTATATATGTGTATATATTATACTTATACTAAATATATACCACTTTTAATTTTTAATTTGCGATTTATATGATTTGTATACAAATAAAGTCAATAATTCAATAAATAGATATCTATATATATATATATATATATATATATATATATATTAAATACTTATTATCTATAATACCAATTATATAATTATAATTGTAATAGTATACTGTTATAATGGTATACTCGAGTATGTAAACTATTAACATATAATTTATATTACGCATCGATGCGTTAAATAATAAAATGACATATAATTATTTAGTATAATAGATATACTATATATATATATATATATATATATATATATATATATATATATATATATATATATAGTATACAACAGCATAAATTAACGTCACACTATATAAAGTGTATATATATATATATATATATATATATATATAGTGTATTACATGTACCTTAGAGTATATAGTGTGAACCGAATTTTTCAATAGCTTAATCCTCATTGTACTATTTAATTATTTGTATTTTTAATCGTACTATTTTAATCTATATATAGATTATAATAGTTCATATATATATATATATATAATATTATCATTTTCATTGCATGTCAAGCCATGACTTCATGTTATATTGAGGATAAGATAACATTCACGGGATTAATATTATGTAATGTTCATACATTATATTATATTCTCAAACTATAGGTGTCGCTTATATGTATTCCTATATATATATATAGATTATATAATGTTTTTATTTTAGTAAATACATAATCGAAATCGTAGTAAAATGTATAAAGTTAAAATGTTTGCTAACTATAGCATATGTTAGCATGTAATAAACATTGAGAATAATACGAAATTAAAACAATAAACAATGTAAATGATTTACAGTTACCGTAAAAATAAACGGTAAATAATCGACAATTTATATTCTATAAATAGAAATTCATAGAAATATATATATACATATATATATATATATATATATATATTCTATATATAAGTATATGTATATACATATGTATATAGATAATATTATACATTCAATACATTATTTGATATTCCAGATTATCGAAATATTGGAAAATTCGTTTAAATTTTCTTTTTACGTATTTGAAAAGAGTTTATGTGGCACTGTTATTGATGAAATGCTCCAACTGTAGTATTAACATAATATAACTAGTGTTCATTAGCCCTACTTTACGCCCCCTCCAGTTAAGCAATGTCAATTATAAATAATAGTAGAATTACTAATAAATAGTAAATCGCTTAATCGTCTGTTGAAAGTTAACGCGATAACGCGAAACTAATGAGAAAAGTGTGTTCCTGATGTTAACTGCGATTACAATGTTTTATTTGTACATTAATGATATATATATATATCGTACTAATGGAATTATTATTCAAAGTATGCCAGGCTTATGCATACATTTATGTTAACTGATTATATCAGGTATAGTGGACACTTTTTTTTGTCATTATTTAAGTTACACCTATAGCCTATATATAGGCTACTAGTTGTATATAGATAGAATATAATTGACAAATATATCAATATAAGTTAAATACCTCAATCCAAATTTATTAGTAACATTTTATTACGATATGTTATATATATATATATATATATATATATATATATATATAGATATATAGACTTATATAGACTTATATAGACTTATATAACCGTACGCAACGTCAAAGAATCCCCGGCGATAGACCAGAAAAGGACCTCAACGGAACCTTAACTCTATCGCCTTTTGAGATATAAAATAACTATACATTATAATTTATAACTTATATTTATTATTTCATACGAACTGTTATATCTCGATAAACAATATTTATTTATTTATTATTTATATATAAGTCTTATATTATAATATTTCGAATTTAGATCTTTTAATATAATATACGATACATATATATACATAGGTGCATATATATTAACTTATAATGTACGCCGTACAATGCGTATTAGTTCACATGCAAAAGGAATGCTACAGTCTCTAGCAACATATTATATACACGGAAGAGATACTGTTACCATTGTCATTCCATTGTTACGATTGTTATTCCATTGTTATGATCTAAACACATAAACCACATGTACACTAGTGTACAGCTGTACAGTGTACATTAAATGATGTACTTAGTATATTATAACAATGTAACAATAACCATAACCCTCTCATAAATCATCTTTCATAAATCTATAGAATATCTATTGTTTAACTTAATATACTATATATACCTTATCAAATAACTATAGTTATACATAGATACACGGAGATATATATATATATATATATATATATATATATATATATATATATTATTTAAAGTTCTGTATTTAAATTATTATAATTATACATCTCCCATTAACAAAATCATAATATATCCCAGTTATATCCATAGTATATCCAAAGATTTTCCAAAGGAAAGATATTGCACTTGTGTATATTTGTGTCACCTAATAATTCGATATTGCCATCTATCGGTATTATTCAGATAGTAAGACATTTCTATATTTATTGTAATAGTAAATAATAAATTATATACAATATACATGTATATTGTATTATAATATGTATTTACATGATTTAAAAATGATAATATAATTATATAACAATAGAATACACTGATTAGTTATATTTAATATAAACAAATAAAATAAATGATAAATATATTGTTATAAATCTAATATTAAAAAAAACTACATGTATTGTATTATATTGTAATGATTTTAAATGTATCCAGGGTATGTATATAATTAGAAAACAAGACATTTAAATAAAAATATCACATGATTTAACATTTCA
Source organism: Osedax fenrisi (assembly GCA_964019155.1). Taxonomy (NCBI): domain Eukaryota; kingdom Metazoa; phylum Annelida; class Polychaeta; order Sabellida; family Siboglinidae; genus Osedax; species Osedax fenrisi. The sequence goes on along the minus strand of OZ025241.1, from coordinate 59,131,073 downwards.
TATACTATTTCGCCATCTAGTGTTAATATTGTTTTTTCATTTTAAATTTACATTTCGAGGTACTAGAGATAGATAGGGAGTGCAATATCTTTCCTTTGTAAAATATTTGCTATATCTTTATTCGGCATATTATCATCGTATTTCTATTTTCTAGCAATATTTTAGAAAACATACAATGCATAATTTACATTTTTCTCATAATGAATATTGTTTTCTTAGATTTTATATTTATTTTACTTAAATGTTATCGACAAGTTTACTGTGTTACTAGGCCCCGTGTTAGCTATACATACACACATACTATCACTATTCATATACTATTATATGATGATGATAATGATGATACACACCAACAGACTCAACAACAAAGTGATTATTCACTAGTTAATAGTGAATCACCCATATAAACAATTAATAAGATAACAACATGTGCACATACAATAATAATAAGTTATAAATGCTATATATACAATATTATAATACAATAAAGATAATAAAAAGATAAATAATAGAAGAAGAGATAACCCATATTGATTGATTGAATGTTTATTTAGACACTTAAATAAATCATAAATGATTTCTCAAAGGTGTATATAATAGAATACAAATAATAAAAGTAGGTAAACAATAAATACCAATAATAATAATACAATAAAATAGAATAAGCCGTACGGAAATTAATTAATAAAATAATAATGACAAACAATATTAATAATTCAGGTTACCACCTGAGATCAATTGTTGTATATATTTCATGAATGTTTTATGCGATTTTATGGATCTAATATAGGGCGGGAGTGAATTCCATAGCTTAGGACCAATATAACTCAGTGCCCGAGTATTCATTTTTGAGGGACGTAGAATAGGGGTAGATAGAAGGTGAGATGCATGGTTTCTAAGTGATGGAAGGGGAGCTCTTTGTACTAGAGAAGCAGAAATATATGAAGGGCAATTTGAAGAGTATATTGAGGAATGAACAATAGATAATATGCGATAAGCAGAGCGTTTGTTAAATGTGAACCATGGAGATATGTGTTGGTATGAGGAAGTAGAGGAATGATCTCGAATACGTAGGTTATATGTTGTACGGATTGATGAACGAATAACTCGATTTAAGGGAGAGATAGATGATAATGGAATATTTATAAGGATTGAGGAACAGTAATCTATGCGTGAGAGTACAAGGGAATTAACTAGAGTTTTAGTAAGAGATACAGTAATTGATTTTCGTATTTTTCTAATTCTAAATAGATGATAATTTGCAGATTTAGTGATGGCAGTAATATGAGGAATGAAGGAAAGTGTAGAATCAAAAAGTACACCTAAGTTAGATGCAGTAGGAGAAGGAGATATTACAATATTATCAATAAGAAAAGGAGGGAAGTATATTTAGGAAGACGGTCTATAGATTACCAGGTATGGTTAATGTTTGTTAGTAACGAAGGAAGGGTACTTAAGAGAGGAAAGTGCGGGTGGTATACAACACTAAGTAGTACAACACACAAGTAAGTAGGTACCTAGTACTGTGTATTCTTATTTTATCAGGTATTATATTTTCATATTACAATTATGAATTACTATCTATTTACTAGTACCATTAATGGTAATCTAATTTACTGGGTATGAATGACACGAATAATTTATCTCAATATAGTTGTATACAATAATTGAATCCATTGGAATATATATATATATATATGAAATTATAATGTCATTTCCATCACATATTTATATTAATCCATTGGAATATATATATATATATATATATATATATATAACCTTTAAGTCGAATGGTAATCGCTCACTATTAACATATAGAAAGTGTGCATATGTTCGTATACTTAATAGATATTACATATATAAATAATAGTAATTAAATTAACTATCTGAGTTTTCAGGTGTAGTTATGAATACATTATATACTAAATATGGTTATTTAAATTTAATATTGTGCTTCAATACAATTTATCGATTTTAAATTTGGATTAATGATATGAACATTATTCAGTCTTGTATTCAATCGATGAGAGGATTTTACTTAATGGATATAACTCGTTTTTTTTAGTTTGCATGGGTATTAACATTGAAAATATGTTATTAATGTAGCAAGTGTAGCTATGATTGTAGTGTATTGTTTATTGGGTGATGCTCATCTTATGTTGTTTCATAATTAAATAATTTATTATCTTACCCATCCCTAGTTTTTGTTACAAATTATAATTTTGTTAAAAGTTTTATAATACTTATATTTTAAATACAATCTCCATAGATAATTTGTTTTTATTATTATGATATACTTTTTTTTTCAACAGATGATCATAAGCTTTGCTTCAATATCTATCCGGGTTCTTATAACAAATTCTGAATTTTATATATATATATATATATATATATATATATATTATAGAACTAATTAGAATGTAAACGCTATTAACTATAGTTATTTAATAGAATATCGAACTCGAATATGTGCTCATTGTGTATAGGGGAAAGTAACCGAATACGGACAGTGCCCTAATACGGAAACTATAGTATCCGTATTCTTAGTTACCTATAGGTATCTCAGAAACCATAAATCCTACAAAAAATGTTTAATGAATACAATATTCATAATTATGTTAATAGTCTACATAAGTATTTTTATTTATTACTTATTAAAAATAGTTCTGATATATCCTATAAACTGATTTTTGTATTACGTTTTTAAATTGATGAAAAAAATGTCAACATAAAACCTTATCAAGAATATGCAAATGTATCGATGTACAATGTATAATTAAATTTAGTAAGTTTTAGCATTCTAAAAGCATTTTAAACATTATATAACTTAATTATAAATTAATTAATATTTTATAAACAATATTTTATTAATCAGCAAGCAGCGTGTGAACTATTCTGATTTTCATAAAAATCGCGTGCGTTATAATATTAATCCCATGAAGCTAAATCTAAAAGTATTATTATTTAGATACTTATTATTAATTTAAAAAATAATAAATATAAATAAATTAAATACTAATTAAATTATATTAAATTATTCATAACATTAATTTTTAATAATGTAATTGTAATTTATATAATATATCAATGAACCTATAGGTTCATCAATAATATATAGTTTATCTAGTGGTATATAGGATGCCCGTATTATAACACAAGGTGTCCGTATTCGGACATGGGTATCGAATATGGGCATACCAGTTATCTATTTATTAAAAATATTTAATAACTTTTTAAATTACAATAATATCTATAATCATATAATATTAAGATATTGTAATTTGTGAATAAAAATATTGACTCATAAAATGTTAAGACCATTTATTTTTGAAGTGTCCGTATTAGGTTACTTTCCCTTACACAATCGGATGTTATGATTGCTATTTAAATATTAATCAATCTTTAGAATTAATAAGCAGATATGCGCACTATGTTATTTACAATCTCGATATCGAGGCACGCTCACTGGTATCCCAGCATGCAACATTCCGCGAGCGTCAGAATGCATATTATATAATAATACAAATAATAATTTATTATGGCACTTAAATAATAATAGATAACAATACTCTAAATTATAATCGTATTTAGTTATGGTAATGTTTAATAAATAGTTATAGTAAAAGATATTCTTCAATATTTTGCGAACATTGAAATAGAAGGTTCACTAATATATTTATCACCAAAGTAATCTTATTCTACATCGAGGAATCGGACATCCTGAATGACCTCTTTGTGACCTGCAGTCGATATCGATACTATACCAGTTGCATTGGATAGCTTCTTGATAGCTTGTCCAGAGCTAATAGTAATAGCCTCATAATAGCAACATAATAGTATTAATAATAACATAAAATATGTAAATTGTTATATTATGCTGCTATTATGTTGCAATTAAAAATATATTATGCTGCTATTAATTTGTAATGCTATTATGCTGCTATCATATTGCTATTATAATAATAGCAACGTAATATCAGTATAATAGTATTACAAATTCATATAATAAAAATAGCCGCATAATAGACTTTTAATGGATACATAATATCAGCATAATAGCAGTACAAATTAATAGCATCATAATAGACTATTGAAGGAAACATAATAGCAGTATAATAGCAAAATGCAAACCTTTGATGCTATAATGTATGCTATTGTGCTGATATTATGAAGCTATTACTGATAGTTGTTTCTTTTCTCCAATAGTAGTATTGATACATAGGAAGGTACTCTAAGTATAAATCCTTTTCAAATTAATATAAACATATGTTATTAATTCTGGAAACTACTTGTAACAATTATAATTTTCGTAGAAGTAGATGTAGAAGTAGAAGTAGATGTAGAAGTAAAAGTAACTAGTCAAAAACCTATTAGAATGTGGTCAACGTTTTGATACATATCATAATGACTCATTTAATATTTAAAACATATACATTGGAGTTTATTAACGTACTATTTCCATAATATAATTCTAATAGAACGTTAGTCGAATAGTTGACTTGATAGATGACACGACAGCTTCATCTCAACATAAGTTTAACGTAGCTAGTAACTAGGTCAAATGTGACGTACGTCATGCGTGTACACGTAATTGCCATGGCAACTACGCTCACGCTCTGGTATTATCGCCCGTCTTTCCCTCGCTGATATAATAATTACGTATCGTGACAACGTGTTAACTACTTAGTCTTGGTTTGACTACGGTTGTCCGCCAGGTCACTGTGCCGTAATAATGGGGCCATAGTTCTTGACCGCGGCGTCCGAGAGACTGATCACTTGGCTAGGCACCGCAATTAAATTACGGCTCTAAACCAATCGGATCGCTTCGGTTTATTTACTGCTTACCATCTCTCGGAATAGTCTATTAAGTCTACTACTACTACTACTACTACTACTACTACTACTACTACTACTACTACTACTACTACTACTACTACTACTACTACTACTACTACTACTACTACTACTACTACTACTACTACTACTACTACTACTACTACTACTACTACTACTACTACTACTACTACTACTACTACTACTACTACTACTACTACTACTACTACTACTACTACTACTACTACTACTACTACTACTACTACTACTACTACTACTACTACTACTACTACTACTACTACTACTACTACTACTACTACTACTACTACTACTACTACTACTACTACTACTACTACTACTACTACTACTACTACTACTACTACTACTACTACTACTACTACTACTACTACTACTACTACTACTACTACTACTACTACTACTACTACTACTACTACTACTACTACTACTACTACTACTACTACTACTACTACTACTACTACTACTACTACTACTACTACTACTACTACTACTACTACTACTACTACTACTACTACTACTACTACTACTACTACTACTACTACTACTACTACTACTACTACTACTACTACTACTACTACTACTACTACTACTACTACTACTACTACTACTACTACTACTACTACTACTACTACTACTACTACTACTACTACTACTACTACTACTACTACTACTACTACTACTACTACTACTACTACTACTACTACTACTACTACTACTACTACTACTACTACTACTACTACTACTACTACTACTACTACTACTACTACTACTACTACTACTACTACTACTACTACTACTACTACTACTACTACTACTACTACTACTACTACTACTACTACTACTACTACTACTACTACTACTACTACTACTACTACTACTACTACTACTACTACTACTACTACTACTACTACTACTACTACTACTACTACTACTACTACTACTACTACTACTACTACTACTACTACTACTACTACTACTACTACTACTACTACTACTACTACTACTACTACTACTACTACTACTACTACTACTACTACTACTACTACTACTACTACTACTACTACTACTACTACTACTACTACTACTACTACTACTACTACTACTACTACTACTACTACTACTACTACTACTACTACTACTACTACTACTACTACTACTACTACTACTACTACTACTACTACTACTACTACTACTACTACTACTACTACTACTACTACTACTACTACTACTACTACTACTACTACTACTACTACTACTACTACTACTACTACTACTACTACTACTACTACTACTACTACTACTACTACTACTACTACTACTACTACTACTACTACTACTACTACTACTACTACTACTACTACTACTACTACTACTACTACTACTACTACTACTACTACTACTACTACTACTACTACTACTACTACTACTACTACTACTACTACTACTACTACTACTACTACTACTACTACTACTACTACTACTACTACTACTACTACTACTACTACTACTACTACTACTACTACTACTACTACTACTACTACTACTACTACTACTACTACTACTACTACTACTACTACTACTACTACTACTACTACTACTACTACTACTACTACTACTACTACTACTACTACTACTACTACTACTACTACTACTACTACTACTACTACTACTACTACTACTACTACTACTACTACTACTACTACTACTACTACTACTACTACTACTACTACTACTACTACTACTACTACTACTACTACTACTACTACTACTACTACTACTACTACTACTACTACTACTACTACTACTACTACTACTACTACTACTACTACTACTACTACTACTACTACTACTACTACTACTACTACTACAACTACTACTGCTGCTGCTGCTGCTGCTGCTGCTGCTGCTGCTGCTGCTGCTGCTGCTGCTACTACTACTACTACTACTACTACTACTACTACTACTACTACTACTACTACTACTACTACTACTACTACTACTACTACTACTACTACTACTACTACTACTACTACTACTACTACTACTACTACTACTACTACTACTACTACTACTACTACTACTACTACTACTACTACTACTACTACTACTACTACTACTACTACTACTACTACTACTACTACTACTACTACTACTACTACTACTACTACTACTACTACTACTACTACTACTACTACTACTACTACTACTACTACTACTACTACTACTACTACTACTACTACTACTACTACTACTACTACTACTACTACTACTACTACTACTACTACTACTACTACTACTACTACTACTACTACTACTACTACTACTACTACTACTACTACTACTACTACTACTACAACTACTACTGCTGCTGCTGCTGCTGCTGCTGCTGCTGCTGCTGCTACTACTACTACTACTACTACTACTACTACTACTACTACTACTACTACTACTACTACTACTACTACTACTACTACTACTACTACTACTACTACTACTACTACTACTACTACTACTACTACTACTACTACTACTACTACTACTACTACTACTACTACTACTACTACTACTACTACTACTACTACTACTACTACTACTACTACTACTACTACTACTACTACTACTACTACTACTACTACTACTACTACTACTACTACTACTACTACTACTACTACTACTACTACTACTACTACTACTACTACTACTACTACTACTACTACTACTACTACTACTACTACTAGCGCCACCAATACACAAACACACGCACTATAGCCACGTGGTCTCCCGACCGCTGTAAACACGAAATTTATTACGTAATAATAATAAATAACGCATGCAGCATGCAAAATATTCACATATATATAATATAATATAATATAACTATATATATATATATATATATATATATATATATATAGAATTATACTCATTAATTTTCTATAATATATCCGGAAAATACCAACCTATCCCCTATATATATAAAAAATATCACTTTAAATAAATAATATCTAAATAATATTTTTAGATATGTGTTAGATTAATAATATTCTTAGATATACATCATCGGTATATTATAATGTTCACGATGATAATGCATGTATTACAACAGCTATTGCTATGTACGAGATACATTGAGACACGTGTAAACATATCTATGGTGATTAAACGTGATTTAAATCAACAAATTAAATAAATTCATAAATTCACTATTCGTTTGGCGTAGTCATTATCATTAATGTTTAGAGTGGTTTAAGGGTTTACTACGGGTTAAATGTGAAGCTATACCTAATAATACTCACATTTAAAGTTGTTTTAAGGGATACAATATAATCATTTTAAATATTCATTTGGTTCAGCTGTTATCACCTTATCACGGATAACATGTAATTAATTCCTATCGCATAATTAACAGTTCAATATAGTAACTATATATCACTTATATCATTAGTTTACGAATACATATTTTTTTGCCTGGGGTTTAAGGCTCAGTGGAACAGCCAAAAGCTAGTAAGCCAGATGTCCCGGATTCGTATCCGGTCAGTTCTTGTTTTTATCTTGTATTTATCAAGAACTTGAAGATGAGGTATGGTTCATTAGTCACCGTTATAAAGTGATAATACACAAGTTCTCGCAATTTCATGTTAAATACATAATATACAACAAAACACAAGAATATGATAAAAAGACAAAACAAAAGAAGATAAGTTGAAGTATTAATAACAACAGTATACAATATAGTATGCAGTAAAATAACTTAAAATAAAAGTTGAAAATATTCGATTAGATAATTATAAAGAAATTTAGATTAATAATATATATATATATATATACATATATATATGTTTAGATAATACTCATAGCACACGAGTATTGACGGAGGTAGAAGATTTAATGGATATTATAGATGAAGTGAATACATTCTAGAGAAATGGGATAATACACGAGTTTGAATATTTCTGTAATTTAAGGGAATATAGAAGTGGGAAAACGAGGTATTAAATGGAAGTTGAACGATTAGTATAAGTAGTAGTATAGAGTAAAATGTATAGGAGTAGTGTAGGAATATATAGAGTTATGTGTGATAGAGAGGATTCGAAGCAGAGATTGATTTTTATAGTGGAACCAATTTGGTAGATTGAGTCAGTAGAGAATTGACCAGAGAATCTAATATTTAAAATGGATCGTAAACATGATCGGAAGATTCTGTGGCGAATTAGGAATAAGGAAGGTAATACAATAAAGAGGACAAATATTCATTATGAGAAATGACAAGTGAGTTAATAAGGACAGCACATAGGGGACGAGTAATATGTTTACGCGTGAATCGGTTTCTAAATATATGCTAGTTAGGCCTATGATATCATGTAACATGTATCATTTAGCATTTACCATTTACCATTTATCATTTAGCATGTAGCATTTAGAAATTTAGCAATATGGCTATAATAAGATAGATCAAAATCAAATACCACGATTAGATTGAGAACACACATGGAAGGTGTTTTCATATGTTTATCATGGTAGAAGGAATGACATACTATAGTATAGGGAGTTTGCCAGTATTTAATATATGAGGCACACGAATCTGTTGAGAATTATATGTAGAGTACGTAGGGAGAAAGGAGTATTGTTGGATATTGTCAGCATATATATATATATATATATATATATATGTATCGAGGATGAATATGAAATTATTATTAGAGGACAATTGTTGCCAGTGCTCTTACTATTGGAGAAAGTAATTTCCTTAAGGAATTGCATATAAACCCCAAATCCTCAAAGTTGATACACCTGTATAGACTTTCATTTGCAATCTGTATAAAGTAATTGAGGTAGATACTTATCAATTTGTTTACTAATTAATAAATAAGAGATGTTATGTTTTTATGAAGGGAAGTAATGGTTGATTACATATATTAGATGTTAACCGGAAAAAGGTAAATAATTAATTATAGAGTTTATTGTTAGGAATAGTTGGTACGTGTACAAGGCGCACAACGTTTCTAGCTTTGGTAAATATGTCACGAGGATTGGATATTGAATATATTTATTTAGTAAAAAAATGGTCTTTACTGGTATATTATTTGTAGGAATTACTATTATTAGTAAAATACAGAAGGTTGTCAGGAGAAGGAATACAACGGTATGATTTTTCTTTCAGTTTTAAGTAGATATCGCTTGATTTTAATAAAATATGATATACAATATTATATGTATACCATATACAATTAGTATGAAGAGAAATAGTTGTAGATATAAGAGTGGAATATTTGTCAAATAAAAGGCGAGAGTGGAGTTTAGAATATTGAATATCATTGTATACAATAATTGAAACAAGTTCAGAGGAAAATAAAGAAATATAAATAGATTTTATTTTCCTATAATGAATTTCTTGTAAAAGATGGAAGTAGAGGGAGGATAACTATAATGGTTACAATGCAATTGTCTATAAGAGAATCAGATTTGTTTCTATCAATTATACAATTACACGAGTTGTAAAAGTTGTAGAAAATAAGGTACAGGCAATTCCCATTCGTATAGGTTGGACAATTTATGAATTGCTTCAAATATATGAAGTCAGTAATATACTTTAAACGTGAGTAAAGATATGTTGTCGTGTGGAAATGATAATTAAATCACCATGTAATCGGGTGTTAATGGAGATTGGGACATTCTAAATGATATCATTAAATTCCGTAAAGAACACTTTATAATCAGGTTTCGAAGGTGTATATATATATATAATTCAAATAGAAAATGTAATGTTCGTTTCAGAATGAAAAGGAAACAGAGAAATAATCACTATATGCGAATATTAATGAAAGAAAATCATACTGTAAATCATATGGAAGTAGAAGTATTAGCAGTTGAGTCGGGTGGATAGTTGGTATGATATATAGAAGTAGTTGGATATAAAGCAGATACAGTTAGTTGATGGGATTCGGGAATGGAAGTAGAGTCATTTTTATTAGAGAAATGGTATTTTTAGAACCGAAATAGAGTATTTATTTATATATATAGACAATCGATGTAAAGTAATTTCTTTACATAGTTGAGGTAGTCATAGTAATATAGGAAACACTAGAATATAAATACGATAATATCGAATTACAAATAATAATACGATTCTGTAATCGTGGTGAAAAAGAACAAAGAGCACATATCGATAATCAATGCATGATTACTATGATTACATAGGTGATTAAATAGAAAATATATTAATCGGAGAGTATATATATATTTAATATAAAAATATATATATACATGCCACAATACAAATATTATTTCATACAAGAGAATACACTTATTAAATAACATATAAATAAATAACACTATTTATTAACGGTCCCCGGGGCAGATAAACAAACATGCTGGTTACGAATACGCGCACCACGTCATTACTTAACACCGACGTATTATCTCTTATTGCATAACTCCACCTACCGTCATCCCCGCGCACTAATGTAAATATGCTGCGCCCTAAATCAATCTATTTACACATCTGCAGACCGCCGCTACTGCACGTGTAATACTACAGTTACTCGAATGTGTATATGTTTATATTATTATTAATAATAATTGAAGTAGTGGTTGTAGTAGTATTAATAGTAGTAGTAGTAGTAGTAGTAGTAGTAGTAGTAGTAGTAGTAGTAGTAGTAGTAGTAGTAGTAATTTAGATAGAAATGGTATTTTTAGTTAAAGTTGTAGTAAAAGTAAAAATAGTATTAGTATATACGAATATTAAATTATTATTATTACATCATGATGTTATCATGACTTACACTACTATTACTATAGTAGTATTCTGTGCACAGAATACTACGGTATACCGTAGTATTGGTAATATAGTATACTATAGTAATAGTAGTATACGTGTACGCGCATATATGCCCTTAGATATTATTGAAGCTGAATCGAACGCTTGATTGCGATCATTATAATGTATACATTGATATCATTACGTAATCTGTTAAGTAATACGTTACGTAATAGTACGCGTGACGGTCACGTGACCATATATGGTTCGGTATAACCATATATGGGTCATTATGACCATATTTGGGACGGTATAACCATATATGGGGTGAGTCGATGGTATGGTGACATTGCTAAATGACGGTACGTACAAGATCGATATGCCCTTACATATAAACGTATATAAATAAATATATATATATATATATATATATATATATATATACGTATATTTACATATAAGATGGTGCGTCATTACTACTGCAGTAGTAATGGTTTATATGCGAATACGTATATAATCTAGAATATATGCTAGTTTATTTATATAACAAATATATATATATATATAAATTATATGAATCAGTTGAGAATATCATAATATATTGTTATGTCATTGATTATATAAATACATTAACAATTAGCACACATACACACATATATATACACACACATATATATATATATATATATATATATATATATATATATATATAGATGTTATACATTTTGTTTGTAATCGTATTACTAATATATTATGCAGTTAATATCGATACATATATACCTGCTACTAAACACGAGTCACGGGGAGGAGGTATTCCGTACTATAGCTGTAGCTACAACTAGTAACTGGTTAGATACAATACTCCATCTCCTGCTAGGCTATAGCCTAAAGTATACTTTAGTATTGCATCAGTAGTGATGCTGTATCAGCATGTGATATCAGCAGGTGTATACACAACGCTCGTGTATATATATGTATACGTATACGCGGTAATACAGTGTATGTATGTAATAAATGTATATACATGTATATATATATATACATATTAACTGACAGTTGGCTAAACACGCCCTTAAGGCATCACGCACACAGGTAGCGTTATATATAGTATACTATATACAATAGCCCCACGTAATAAATATTCATAGGACACTACTTAAAATTACGGAAATAGCGACTAACTAAGACTTATCCTAGGATAATCCTAGCGTACATTTCTCATAAGAACCCCCCGCAGGGCTGTGTTCACACCGCGTACAACAGTGCGAACGCATGCGTATAAGCTTACCACTGTGCGTAGTACCGGTGCAGAGAGGATTAGGGCACCCGCTCGGCTCACACAAGGGTATTGTGGGGTGAGACAATGCAGGGTGGGGGTTGTGTAAGTACGAACGTCAATACAGACCTAGTGATTACATGTACAAGAATGGCAATATACACACACATACACACACATACACACACATACACACACATACACATTTACATATTACAAGTTGTAATCATTACATACCATCATGTGTGACTAATGACATAGAGTTAAGGACATAACCTTTTGGTATCGTTCACCACGCATGCGTAATACACACACATACACGCATACAGTCACGTGGTATACATTCACGTGGTAACAATACAAGTATTGTCTGCCGTAGTAATCCATACAATTCTGTCTAGGTCTAGCTCGCCAGTGCTGATTTATATTGCTATTGCATCAATCTAGTGCTATATATATATATATATATATATATATATATATATATATATATATATATATATTCATATCACGTGCACTTCGAGTACGTCATAAGTTAGATTATATATATATATAAATAGATATATAAATATATATATATATATACATTTATGTACGTGTGTGAAATAAGTATATATATATTATTAATTAAAACACGAATGTACTCATGCCATGGCATGCATGATGCACGAATAAATGCATATAATTATATATTAATGCGATATATTTAAAAATAAATACATATTACTATATTTCATATCATTCGATATGAGTAATATCAATAACTATATTATATATATATATATATATATATATATATATATATATATAAGTACAAGCTTATACATTTATCTAATTGACATGCATGTCGTAATGCATTGTATCAGAATACAATAGAGAACTTGTTTACGAAAAATATATTTAAGTGTCCTATTATTGATGTGTATCATTAGACTGCTAATTGCCACGTAAGCCTAATTGGTTGCATGTTATAGTAGCATGTTAGGTAGGCGTATTGTCCTTGATGTTGTTTCTATGACTAAATATAGCTCCAATATATTAAATATCCAGGCACGAAATCACGTGGTATTCTAATCCAGGGTAGACACCTACCCGAAATATGTATATTTAGAACATACTTTATTTGAACAATTGGAATGCACTGCATTTTAAATTATATAAATTTATAATCTACAGTATTTATCTTATAAAACGAATGGTATTATATACTATTGTCACAGAGTAATTCTATGACTATGGTATCCTATAGGACGTTCGTATTAACTATCACTAATATTAACTATCACTAATATTAACTATCACTATCACTATCAATTAATAACCTACCACCCCGTATGTTCACTAGGTTGGTCGATAGTTAATTGTGAACGTTCTAGTCCTAGAATTACTCTGTAACAAGATTACTAATTATTAGTGACTCATTAAATAAGTTCAATTACTCATTAGTAGAGTATACAATGCACTATACTTCATTTTGAGTATATTACAAAATGCATTATATATATATATTTACTTTACAGACGGTATAAATATATATTTTAAGATCGTAGTAAAGTTGATATCAATACATCACTAATAGTTATCACGTGATGATCTTCCATCACCAGGATATGATACTCCACGGTGGTATATATCCTATATATATAGCGTATAATCTATATATAGACTAGCCATATCCCCGCTAATAGTCGGGTGCTTACCCTCCCTCTAGGAATATATTGTGTTTCAGAATCCATCACGAATGCGATTAACACAACAAAGTTTTAAACCCAATACTAGCGATGCCCTTCTTATAAGAATATATTCAAATAGTATATGTCCTTTATCTAGTACATACCATCTTATCCAGGACCCGCCCAGTTGGGATGCGCCCACTCATTCTTAATGATATCCCATTTCCGCGAGAAGATATCGCCACGCCCATATACACGCCCACCCCGCCCATTATTCCGCCCATTATTCCACCCGTTACCGAACGAATAGCCGCACCCATTTATACGTGAAACAGGCGCGCGTAGATAAACAAGAACACGCGCGTAACCGAGAGTTTTTCGTTATGTAACACACATTGCCCGTACAGGCATTTAACTACGGTATTAACAATGCCATTACTTTACCCGTTACCATGGTAATGCAGGGTAACCACATGTTTTAACATTCGACAGAGGCTACGCGTAGTAATAATGTATCCGATGTAAAAACATACACACCACAGTATGGTATACATTCCACGTACAAGTGGGCAATCGCGAACACATATTACGAGTGAATTTATTAAATTAACAATAGATTAATTTATAGTATTAACTTAATACTATTAAGTACTAAGTACTTAAGTACTATTAACGTAACTTATATTATATTTAAGTAATATATAAGTCGTGTATGCGACAAATCAATATTTAATGCTTATTAAATTATTATGTAATACTCTTGGTTATACCCCTAATGCCTTATTTAATATTATGTTTATAATACCATGGACATTAGTTTATTTATATTATTCGTATGTGTTAAGTACAACTACTATATTATTACTATTACTATTTATAATAGGTCATATTGCACGTATTATAAACTAATTATAATACTATTTGTATATGTTATATAAATATATCCACAGTCTAATAATTCAAATAAATGATATTGATTTGTTGGCATTATCATACTTTCCATCTTATATATATATATATATATATTTATAATATATAATATATATATATATTATATATATATGTATGGCATACATTGTACATGTATATGTAATTGTATGTTATGTATATGCATACATGTATACGTTGACTTAACATTAACTTATACACACACACACATCATGTAATCGTAAATATTTATCTTATAAACTCATAGTTATCTGTTATGCAATAATACGTTATCTATCACTTCCTTATCAAGCAGATATTGTTTCTAATGCTGTATAAATCTATAGTTTTAAGTTTATTTATATTAATAAATATACTTTAACTTTTACTTTAATTTCGTGACTCGGAAATCGTAGGGGAATCAAGTTAGTGTTATATGCCTTAGTAACACATTGTCTCCCGCCATTCAGATCGTGGACTTTGTACACTAATTGATTCGTGTCCATCTCAGTCTAGTCAGATATACCGTGGAACTATTGTCTCACCGACGAACTTTCTTTCGCGAACCTTCAACCATTATCTGTATTATAGTTTTGCTGATATTGATACGTCTTGCTGTGTGCCCATATTATTTTAGTTTACTTTGTTTGACCATGTGTAACATACGATAATATTTGTCAATTATTGATATCATCTTCTCCTTTACATACGCGTTCGTATTTTTTTCCTGAATTGTTATGCCAATCACATTTCTATATGATTTATTATCAAATGCTTGCAGTTTCTTCTGCATTGCTGCGTTAATAGTCCAGGCCTCACATACATACGTTAATACTGAAAGGACGAGTGAACGGTATACATTTTATCTTAGCTTAACATATACGTGTCGGCTGTTCCATTAACATATAGTCGTATCATGGCTGAAGTCGTAGATCCTAGTCGTATTCATATGTCAGTTTCACGTGACCTATTCTTTGTCAGAATTGCGTCTACGTAACATAATGTGTTGTTTTCTTTCAGTTTATTATAAGTTAATGTTAGTTAAGTACGAAGAGAGGATTCATTACTATTAACCAATACCTTGCTTTATTTCTGATCTGATTTCCATGCAATATCTGCAAGAACATGTAGACAGCTGATTGGTCAGCTGATTTTGAAGCTCTTTATTAGTGCTCGATAGACATGTCATCTACAAATTTAGATGCCAAACTGGCCTACCACCTTTTGATGACATTAATGGCGTTAAATTATCTTGTATTTCCGACATGATTTCCTCGACGATTATATTGAAGAGTACAAGTGATAGTAGACATTCTGTACGTACTCCAACCGGTGATTTTAACTATTGCCTATAGGCACATGTGTTACAACCTATAGGTTGTTAACTAACCATGACTGCACTGCAATTGTTACTATATAAAGCTTTATTCATTGTGATTAATTTGTGATGGATACCATACTTTTGAAGTGTTAATACTCTTTCATGATAGAATCAAATGCTTTCTTGACACCAATGCAATTGTGGAACAGGTTCGTCTGGGAATCAAGATGATTTTAAGGGTTCTGACATTTTTAATCTGTACGACCGTACTCATGCATTTCCGAAACCCTGCTTTATTTCAGATATGATTTGTTCAGCTTGGGCGTTAGCCTTTTAGCATTATTTTTTAAATATCTTACTTGAATGACATATTAAGCTAAGGGTTATGTAGTTACATTTTTCAGGTCACATTGCTTAGGGATGAATATTACCAATAATTGATAAATTGAGTCGGCCAAATTATATTAGCCTAATATTTTATGCATATCTGCAGATTTCATGAAAACTCATGAGTGAGAATCTTAGTCGTTGATTCCCCCATGCTTAATTAGTTCGCTTGGTATATTGTCAATTACTGGTGATTTTCCTTCTTTTAACGTTTGTATAGCACCGCTAACTTCTGATTTCAGTATTGTCGGGTCAGGGTCTGAGTATTTGCTGAGAATGTCAGCATTGCTCAGTATATTAACATTAGGTTTTATAGGATATTTATCGGTCCTCGGGTGACGGGCGATGGGCAACGGACGATTCGGTATGGTATTATTGGTTGTTGTTTATGCCATTAAGGATTCTTTGTGATTCTTTCTGTAGCCATTTTAGACTATATGGCACCTGTCTTCCCCTTTAGGTCTCTCCTGCATGTCAGACCACCTGCCAAAGTGGTTGCCAGGGTCGGCACGGGAAGCCAGTGCTGAGGAGAGTTAGTGATCTGAAAGAGGTGTGCTTTTCTAACCACTCCTTAAAGGAGTGTGTCAGTTGGTACAGCTGGTGTAATCCTCATTAAGACCAAATTGACCACACATACTCACATGTGATATATATAGGTGTGCGCCATTTATAATGTTATACTAATTAATAAGCTGTATTCCTGAACAAACATGTTATTTAAATAAACAAACCAATACACACACACACACACACACACACACACATATATATATATATATATATATATATATATATATATATATATATATATATATATATATGTATTGTAAAAATACATATATTCATTCATTTTCAATGCATCGTATACGATATATACAGAGAAGCCCCGATATAACATATCGTTAATAACTATACCACCATAGTACGAGGTACCCATTAGGAAACCGCTCTTATATGAAACCACTACCATTACTCCACTCCCCAACGCACTCACGTACACGCACACACACGCACACACACGCACACACGAACATGCGCACACGTATGTCACAAGTACAGCGCGGTTGGCAATATGTATAGAAAGCGTACACCGTAGCTAATATATTATAATTATATCACATATATATATATATATATATATATATATATATATATATATATTATATATATTATATATAATCGTATCATAGCATTATTTTCATTATGTATACAGATGTAATAATATGATATAATCCTGCATTACCATTTATATATATATATACAGATATTAATATACATATATATATATATATATATAGACAGACATTAAATATAAAATGATGAATCATCACGAATTCACTTATGGATAAACGAATGCACCACTCCATAGGTAATTTAATGAGATATATGGCTCCCCTCTCTCTCACTCTCACTCTCTCTCTCTTTCTCTTCTCTCTCTCTCTCTCTCTCTCTCTCTCTCTCTCTCTCTCTCTCTCTCTCTCACTCCCTCTCTCTCACTCTCTCTCTCTCTCTCTCTCTCTCTCTCTCTCTCTCTCTCTCTCTCTCGTTCTCTAGCACCGATATTGTACCAGCTCCTTATACGGACACGCCTTCCTACCACGTGTGACACGTCGAGCGAGCTTAGCGACACGCCTACCTATCACGCGTGAGTCACGTGACAGCTCGCACGTGACATGCTCGCGGTATACCAGCCGCGCAGAGTTACGCGTACTGTGTACGTCGGCTCTATACGTGCGCGTGTGTGAGGTGGTATTACGTAATGATGGTGTAATCATATATTCAGATATCATGACGTAATACCACTCGATGACGCAATGCCGCTAAGTGACGTATAATATATTATATATATATATATCATGATATATAATATATCATGATATACCACTCTTATATATCAATAGCGCTATGCTACAATACGAGCGTATGTATGAAGATGCGCATGCATACACATACGAAGGTGCGTATGCGCATATGTTGCAATATATACTTGTGCGACACCTCGGTATATGTGTAGAACGTATTTCATTTAACCATAATATAAGAATAATGTTACACGTGACTTTATATCTTTACACGTGACTATAATAGTGCACGCGTGGTTATTATATTAAACATATATTATAATACTATATATAGTATATACTATACTATACTATACTATAGGTGGTTACATAATAGCACGCACGACGTGCATCGCTCGTGACTACAGTGTACAATTATATATATATATATTTATATATTACGCATATATTACGCATATATTTTAATAATAATAACTCTATGAATCTTAAATAACACGCTATATCTATAGATATAAGATATATCTATATGTACCAGTGATGAATGAGTGAATGAATAATATTTATTTTACTTATATACTATAAATAAATAATTAATACTCATGGAATAAGTATACAATAGAATATAGTTATATAATAAGTAAAACTATTGGTTACCTAAATAATCGAATCATGCGTTATCAGTCTAAATTATCAACAACAGCATCTTTAATAATTATTCTACATTTAAACCAATTTAATCACTATTACAACACCTTATATAAAGCATACTTTACGAGATAGTAGGTAACCGCTATTTCAATATATTATAGGAATATTCTAGAATGTATGGATACACGCGGACTTAGCATAAGCATCATTTCTGCTCGGGTACGTTTAGATACGTTATAGATTATATTCGGATATATTCGAATGATCTATACACATCTATTCGGCTCGATTTCTTCAGGCGAGAGTTTTTACTTGGCTCGCGATCGTTTTTGGCCGAAAATTAAAGATTCTGCTCGGCAACAAAAATATCGGCACAATTGTCATTCTTAATCGAATCATTCTTCATTTCTTGAGTATACTACTTGGGATTAGCTAACATTCATACTTCAGACCGTTGAAATTGAGTTAGCTAATTATTATATAATAAAATGTGTTCGCTAATTGTTAACTAATATTATATAATTTGTAATGTTACTAATATCGCTATTTTCAAATTTATTTACTATTTATATTAATGTTGAGTACTTTCTGTATTCCTATTGTTCGTTATTATTAGTTATTTTATTTTCGTCATGTTCCTATATATAGCAACTATAGGAACTATAGGAAATAAAATAACTATAGTTATTTTATTTTATGTTCCGTTATATTGTTTTTTTTTGTTTGTGCTTTAGACGCTCGATTTCTCTGGCACAAAGAGTCTTTAACATCAATTAAATGAAATGTAACTAATCGATCTGTTAGATAATACAGGATATCACGTGACTAGAGAGGTTGAATGCGTCGTTAATTACGATAATATAACTGTTAATAAATATAACGCATATTTATAATCATTTATTTATTTGAATACTTATAAGTGCAGATCACGAGTAGTCTGAAGTAATAAAATACATATTCATTTGCACACATACACATATAGTTGTTTGTACAGTTTTATTATGCCGTTTATAATCTTGTATATAATCTTATAATCACGTATATACATATACATATATGTATATGTATATGTGTATACTTCTTTCAACTAAACGGTGATTCGGAGTCTAATATACATCGGTATATATACACGTATTTCCCTACGTAATATATATACATATATGCATATATATATATATATATATATATATATATATATATTGTTATTGTTATTGTTATTTTAATTTGATGGAATCCTTTCATCCCATCCAGGAACTTAGATGACGTTTTCACTTATAACCATATATGGCTCTAATGTCCCTTCGAAGCCCCACTCTTGTTAATGCATCCATGGTTTTAACGTGAGCCGATCATTTATGTATACACAATTATATAAGATCACTTCTAAATAACATTTTAAGACCCATTTTATAAAATTAATTAATGATGCGGACGATAAAAGTGATTTTAAACATGATGTTGATCATGGATTCGGCTGCTTCATATGATTCATTTAAATTTGAGTATTAATAATACCCAATTTTTTTTTCTAAATGTAGGTCATTATTGGCCATGTGAAGCCCTGGTCACTTTAACAAATTTAACATGGGAATATATAGGAAAATTAAAAAAAAAAACAAATATGTTGATTTTTCACATTTATAATTAAGCTACAATAATGAAATATTCAAAATATGTGTAATGTTTATAGTTCCTATGAATGATATAACATTTATAAACAATTTAATTTTATTTCTAGGATTTATTTTAAAAATATGGGATTTTCCAGAATTTTTTTTTGACCTCTCATAATTTTTTACAGAATCATTATATTTGATAAATTTATATTATATATAATAAAAAAAAAAATTCATTAATCACTATATATAATAATTTGGCTGATAAAATAATAACTACCATGCAATTTCTTAAATGTTGTTAAAAATCGTCAATAAATTACCAGTTTTTCTGCGGATTGAACTGTGTGATTGGTACCTATACACATTTTATTATTTTTTTTCTACATCATATTAAGATGTTATATTTTAACGTACAAGTATTATACAATTTAAAAAATAGATCTTTATAATTTTAATAAATAGTCAAAGTGGCCTATTTTTTATAAAATGTGTATATATATATAAATGTATTTTATTGTTTAAATTATTTATCTAATAATTAATATTGTAATTAGGGATACTATAGATAATATTTACTATATATTAATATTATCTATTAGAAGAATATCTTATTTAAGAAAGTTACTCATTATTATATATATATACCCTTTACAATAAATTACAAATAAAATGTACAAAATTAAAATAAATGTACTTAAGGACAATTGTTTATAAACATATACAATAAAATTATATAGAAGTAACGACATTTCGAGATTTTTTTTAAAATTATTATTATTTTTAAAACCTCCATCTCATTACCAATATTAAACCAAAATATATATTTTTAATAAAATAGCATCATGTACATCATATCTATATAATCTAGTATGCGGCAGTATGATCTGAACAATAAAATAACTCTTATCGGACGAGGCTCGAACGTGTGTCTGACCCGCTTTAAAGCTGCTCAGCCAACTGATCCACACATGCAGTATATATATATATATATATATATATGTGCATGTGTATATGTGTGTATGTATACACGCGTACATACACTAGGCCATTCAACTCATCGGAATAGCCGCTATAGATGCGTCGGCTACCTCTATTGTTCTTCTAATCTCCATTGTTATCCACTTCCTATTGTTATCGTTAAATAGCCCCCGCCCCCGCCCCGACCTCAATAACCCATCCTGTCTGCTCTACCACCAGACAGACGTATTGCTTAGTTGATACGATACCACGCGAATACTTCGCTGTATACAGACACACATCCCTAACTCTTATGATATCAACTGTAGTTGACCTATAGGCAGATATACCTGAACACATCTTACTATCGCCTACTAGAACTTTAATACCATTATACTTCCTTATGATATAGAATTATACTACCTTATATTTATATTATTTTCTACCTTTACTGATAATATATACTATATTATAATATATATTATATCTAATATTATATAATACCTGTACTAATATTATACACTAACATTATAAGTTATAGACTACACTACCCTGTATACGGTAGTATAATAGGGTACCCTATAGGGTAGTATTAACACAAACATTATACAACTTTATAATGCACTATACTACGACTATATTCCACCAATATATAACCTTCATCTAAAACCATTATTACATATAAACCTATTTCCCTACATTGAATAATCATTCAATAAACGATAATATTCTATAGTACATATGTATATTAGTGTTTATATATATATACCAGGTATACCTTTTGTAGTCGTCATCCAATGTTTATCATGTTAACAATATTCGCACATTATATGTTAGACATATTGGTTACTTTCACTTTGTATACCCTACCTATAGGTATACGGCAGTGTTATGTAATTATTGCATTCCTTCACTATTATTAACACTGTAATATCGCACTGTGTGGTCCAACAACTGTGAACTACTCACACACACTTCACTATTCTATAGGACATTGGTCTATATATCGGGTAGCCACGCCCCCATTAGTATATTATATAAGTTAAGTTAAGTCAAGTTAGCGTTATATAATACAATTGATACAGTACCCTATAGTCTCTTATCTATTGTCTATTATCGTATTCCATGTTATTATTATTATACTTTATTATTAATTGTACCTGTAGGTAATATATATATATATATATATATATATATATATATATATATATATATATATATACATTTTACAATTATTATTATTTTTTTAATTATTATTATTGTATTGTATATATTATTAATATATGAGTTTATCTCAGTAACCTTGACCTTGCTAACGTCACCGGCTTCCTATACTATTACGTAATATATATCATATGTTATACAGCCCTTCACAACAAAATCACGTATTAATACCACAACCTGATATACATATATAGATGTAATTATTCTTTGTAATTCGAGTATTGGGATATCGATATAGCAGACGACCACCAACTCGATATACCTACTTAGTGGATAAGAATTAGGTATATTCTAGAGATGGCGAGTCATGTAAGGGACACCATATTATACGCATTTCCTATTTCACGCAATAGACTACTAGCCAAATAGCACACTATGCTATAGTGTAGCGTACCCTTAATGTCTTGTCACCACGGAAATATACATCTTTCTTATCAAGAAAGTATACTTAAAACTATACTTAGTACCTATATGTATATCGAATCAAGGATCTATATATCCAAAGCATTTACACTTACTCCCTATAATACACTTATCATGGTACTAATATTTCAATATGTTAAGATCCTATATATAGTATATTCTCGTATTATGATATATTACTATGTGTTTATATATGTGTTTATACGCGTACGCTTATATAAGTGTGAAATATTTAAGTATAATATTATACAATCTATTTATATATATATATATATATATATATATATATATACATATATACTAGTAGAAGTATTCTCATACTATCTTTAAATTCGTAATATGAAAGCGTACTATAAATATACTCATTCTCGGCATTTCTATCTGTTATTATATGTTTACTTATACCCAATATTATATATACATAGTACAATACAAATACTATGATAGTGATATTGCACATGTAAAGCAGTAGTATTAACACCACGTTCGTGTTACCAAGCGTACAGGCATGAAGTAATGGCTAGGTAAGTCAGTAGGTATAAGTTAATTAAGCAGTATTAATAATATTAAATAACGTTAAACTAATATATATATATATATATAATAATAATAAAATCAGATTTGGCAATTGCCTGGGTGAAGGAAGAAGCAGAGCTTATCAAGTCTTTTACCCTTTTATGATTACGAGGAGAAAAAATTATATAGGAATATAATTAAAATCAAGAAATAGTAGAACAAAAAAATAGAGTGAAAAATTAAATTATTAAAATAAATCATCAACTCATAAAGCATAAACCACCATAATATATATATATATATATATATATATATATATATATATATATATACATGAATATACATAGAAAAGATTAACATTTCAATTTGAAGACCGGTCTTCAAAAGTCCTTTAAGGGAAAACGATATTCATCCATAGTTATTGTTATTAATAATATGTATTATACTATTATTATCTTATATGATTATTATTAGTATTATTATTACTATGTATATGTATACATATCATGTAATATCCATATTATTATGAATACGATTTGTATAGCATATACTAAGCTGTAGTTTGTCTATATTTATTATTTATGATTTATGTATATATATATATATACACATATGTATATATTGATAAGGTAATATAATGTAAATGCACGTCAGAATAACCCACGTGACTATTTCATCACGCTACCTCATCACGTGACGAAGTCGTATAAACGGAGCCTAGTAATGCTATACCTATACCACGCCGCGCTAGTGATCCACTGCAGTGTTATTAAACTGTTCTACGCGGTATCACGTGACTTGCGCCAGGTACGTGATACCGCGTAATTAATACGTCACGTGACGTGATATAATACGTCACGTGACGTGATACCATTTAATACGTAGTACGGTGTAGTTGCTTATTAACTTGATACCTACGTGTTTCATTACGTATAACCACACACATGCACACACACATGCACGCACACACACGCACACACACGCACACACACACACACGCACACACACACACACGCACACACACACTTACACACACATACACACACGCACACACACACACACTTACACACACACACACACACGCACACACGCACACACACACACATATACTATGAACGTTATTACATTACACACGTTTCACGTGACTATCGCGTTAAGAAGCTGCTTCAGCGAGAGGTGGCCCGCTACATTACCTCGTATGATCATCCTCGTATACATTACTAGCAGTAGCCGGCGACTGAGAAGTACAGTCACGTGATATTACGTAATACTCTAGCAACACGTGATACGTCTACTTAACCACGTGTGCGTTGTCAACCGAGGGCTGTTCGTTGTGTGGCCGCTCGGTGTGTATGTACTAGTGATGTAAATGATGTCAAATCTAAAGCATGATGCAGTCTCAGTCTCAGTACCTAAAGTATCGGCTCGGATAGGGCTCGTTTTGTTAGATTCTCGGCTCGGCTCAGGCTAGTTTTATTTTTCCGAAAATAAAAGTCTCGGCTCGGCATCAATAACCAAAAGTCTCGGCTCGGCATCAAAAAGCTCTGCATCATTTACTGAATCACTAGTGTGTACACATACTTACTCGATGCGACACGATAGAGTTATAGTGCATTGAACTTATCGAGATATCTACCTGTCAGAAATAATACCCTTTAGCACCGAGGTTCTATATCATCAGTGTTGAGGTGGACACATTCACGAAAATTCACTTAGATATCTAATATTTTGTATCTATAAAATCGCGATTATTATTGGCAAATATGGGCGAATATTCGCGTAAAGTGAGGCGCGTAATGTGTTAGTGTAATACGTGGTGATATGCCTCACGGAAATGAGGTTTAAAACGGGGCGGTATCGGCTTTAACACAACCGCACCGCTATTATTCATCGTGGTCGTGTAGTCACGTGATATGTACCACGTGGTATACGACACGTGGCGACCCCTTACGATGAACACCGGCCGTACATAGGTGACTCATACTGTACGCATGCGCGAGTAATGATATCGTAATAACTATGTCACGTGGTC
Organism: Osedax fenrisi; assembly: GCA_964019155.1. Taxonomy (NCBI): domain Eukaryota; kingdom Metazoa; phylum Annelida; class Polychaeta; order Sabellida; family Siboglinidae; genus Osedax; species Osedax fenrisi. The sequence goes on along the minus strand of OZ025241.1, from coordinate 59,104,639 downwards.
TCTCTATCGCGACGAAGTGTTACGTAATAAGCGCGCCGTTAATCGTGACGTAATCGATGTGTGCGCGCACACCCTTTCTCTATATCTCTCTCTTCATATATATATCTTCCTATCTCTCCCATTCTCTTTCTCCATCTCTTACTCTCTCACACACATTGACACCCGCACACACATACTCACACTATCTCCTCATTTCCATTTATTACCGGCGAGCTGGAAGACCTACAGACAGACAGACTGACCCCGTCGTTACTAACGACGCCACCTCATCGCATACTGGGGTGAGGTGGTGGCCGTAGCCTGACCACTGGACAGTGTGGTCCTAGTGACAGTGGTCCTAGTGACAACGGTCAACGTCATTTCACATTCTATTATACTCTATCTCTACGCTTATAGTATAGATTACGCTATACACTTCACTATTGATTATGTATATATATATATATATACGTATTAGTATATATGTATACATATACACATACATCATACATAAAAGTGGTAGTTTATATATATATATATATATATGATTTATATTCTGAAATCATTAATCAACAGCTGATAAGTGTGTATGAATTGTGTAAATATATATATATATATATATATATATATATATAAGTATGCATTATTCATATGCAACACAAGTACATATAAATACGTCTACAATACAACAATGAACAATGGCTAGTGTACATTGCATACACGCCACAAAGAAAGGTGCCACTCGAGAGTATGATCGATGCATTATTGTTTATTAATTCATCTTCGTATAATAATCTATAATAATCTATAAAGAGTATTTCTATACGACGTATACATATATAAATATGTGTACATGTAATATTACTATCAATGTGTACGTAACTATTGTACTATGATAACGGAAACCTATTGACCAATGAGAAGTCGTAGATTACTACATCATAATAATATTGTAAACGTAATTATTTATTAGAAAACATATTCGCTCTCTTTTATTTTGTAGATTATATAATGTGTGTGTGTTACTTTCTCCTAAATAGTTTCACAATAAGATGGACTATTTTTTATTCATATTACCGTATGTATACATTGTATACATTATTGTATACAATAAATGATAATAACTATTGTCTACCTGTGTTTTTTTCATACGATGTATATTATTTTCACTTGCTTTTTGCCTTCGTGGTGATATCACCGAGTTAGGTTTATGAGGATTTAAATTTGATTACTTTACATATTATTATCGCTCCGTATTTTCGAGATGAATATGTTGGACATTTAAACTTGAACGACATATTATAGTCTATATATATAGACTGCTAAAGTTGGCTTATGAGTCACGAATTATGAGATACGGGGATCAGTTATTCTGACATAATTAATTGTTCTATGATTATTCTAGAATAATATATCCTAATAAGGAGATGGCTATGTCCATATAAGGGTCGTCCTAGGATAATCATAGACACATTTATTTTCCCAAAAAAACTGGATCCTGGATTTCCATAATTCTATGTATACAATGATGTATTAATATGTGTATATTATAATATATAACTAACTATATATATATATATATATATATATATATATATATATATATATATATATATATACCTATACATTATTAATTATAGATTACTTTACATTTCATCAAGGCATTATTATAATATATGATTGTTTGATAGATTAATTATAATAATATATTATTATATATCATATGATATATCATAATAGAATGTAAAGTGTATTGGTTATAGGTTATAGGTTATAGGTTATAGGTTATAGGTTATAGGTTATAGGTTATAGCATCATCTGGAGCTAAATCCATACACACCTTAACATCATCAATACCTCTACTACTACGTTCAAATACAAACCGAAGAATAAACTTATTTTACACTATAGTTAATATATATATATATATATATATATATATATATATATATATATATATATATATATATATCTAAATTCAATCATATTCGTGTTCGCCATTTTGTCTATTCTATAGTATAATACTATATATATTTATATATATACAGTATAATACTATATATATATATATATATATATATATATATATATATATATATATAGTATATATATATACACTAACTTATAACTATTATTATATATTTAATATATTAGGATTACATTACACAGTAAACATTTTTATATTTAATTATTGTTAAATAAATTGTTATTAAGTAACATTATGTATCTAGTTATCAAGTTATCTATATTATTCATCTATAACGAATACACTTGGTTAGGTAGTTTATAATAAATCATTATATATATGCATATCAATTTGTATAATTATTTATATATGTTTTATAAATCAGTTCTTTTATTGATTATATATAACTTAATATATATATATATATATATATATATATATATATATATACGCTTGCATCTAAAAATAGCATAATTCCTCGAGATGCAAATCTCGTAATTATTTTGATAAATAATAAAACCACCAGGCCTACAAAACCACTATAGTGGTATTCGTAATCGATGACAAAGCATAATCAATCATTACGCAATGCTTATTATATAATAACGCGTGTCCCTAATCCGGGTATTATTTGTCCTCGAGTCAGATATTTGTTTATAATATTAGCAATTGTTTCAGTGCGCGTATGTTATGTTATAACGATGAGAATTATTATAAATACATTATATTTAGTATATACATATATATATATATATATATATATATATATATATATATATATATATATATATATATATATGAATACATATATTAAATTATTAATCATAAATGATATATAATATATTATTAATTACATAATGATAGTATACCACTCCGCTACATCATCTCATCAATCGTAAGTAGATACCCTTCACCCTCAGCTATAAACTCCGTATTCTCTACACAGTCCATACCCTTAATACGTTTGTACATCCATACATCTATACATCTATATATAGATATATGTATACATTTTTTCATCCTTGCTATATATAGATATATCTATAGATATATCTATCTGATCTAATTTAAAAACTTCCCATATCTCCTTCTCTTCATTAACACAATTCTCCTCACTTTATATCATCTTAACTCTAGTAAACTTTCCTAGTAACTTTCGTAGATCTCTCAAACGATTCATAAATCTTACTTCTTATTTTCTATGTTCCTCTGATCACTAAATAATGTAGTCAACAGGTGTTGTTATATTTCGTAAGTAAGGTAACTATGGTTTATATCCTCAACGTATTATTGTTATCTAATTCTTATCGGGAAATGTTGTTGCGTGAATACATTGTTATTTTATTATTATATTCTCCCTTACACGAAAAATGACCAATAATACAATATTTGACTTTATTTTTGAAACGTTCTATGGATGTCACAAGTTTTAGATATCGAGGTAGAACATTCCATAGTGCAGATGCCATATCTAGATCACCTGAACTTACGGTAACGAAGTAATTTGCTGTTAGACGATAGAGGTTCTCGACTCAATCCGTTACGTACGTGCTGACGTCAGCAAATCCAGCACATTTTTAGGTGATTTAAAGTATATGTATTTATAAACAATCATAATAATTTATATACTGATCGATGTTTAGCGGATAACCATTTATGCCATATAATTTTTCGGGAGTGCAAGAGTGATACAATAATTGTATGCGAAATAGTAAACGTACTGAAGACCGTATAACTCTGTTTATACAATTTATATAATATAAAGGAAGTCCGTGGTATAAAGAAATACAATACTCAATACGAGACAGGACTGTAGGATTCAATAAGGATCTTAGAAATGATATCAGGTAAAACATTTCTAATAGTTTTTATTTTGTGTAAATTAAAAATAAGAAGATCGACATACACTTGAGATTTGATAGATCAAACTTAGCTTAATATCAAAAATAAAACTTAGATTTTTAACAGAATATGTTGGCGAAATAATGTTGCCATCAACAATTTCAGGAGAACAATGGTATTAACACGAGAACAATTAATAAGAGAGGTTTTGGACATTTTTAACATTAGATTATTTTGTAAAAACCAATTATTTAAGATACTAAAACAATTTAACAAAGAATAATTATCAGAAGGAAGAGCATGTAAAGGCAGTTCGATATACATTTGTAAATCATCCGCATAAAGATGATAATTAATATCAGGAAACTGGTGGAAAATTTCAATTAAAGGTAACAGATAAATGGAGAATAACATAGGACCAAGTACTGAACCTTATGGTACACCATGACCAAGTACATTGTTTAGATGCATATTCATTATTAATTTTTATAGAATATATATATATATATATATATATATATATATATAGAATATATATTCTATTATAACTGTATAGAAAATAATTATGTAAGTCATAAACTATATATATTTATACCAAGTTTTTATGATTATATATTAATTAATAATGAATAATAGATGTATAAGAATAACAATATATAAATCCATATATATATACATATACATATATATTATGTTCGTGAATATTGTTGATTAATTATAGCTATCTAGTTCCCCCATACCCCGCTGCACTACAGCGCTCTATACAGCCTCTATTGTTATGCTTACTAGTTACGTGCGCACGATTACCAGTTCTACCTGTACGCCGTACAGTGTACGCACTGATGCGACCCACCCCATGCATGCCGATGGTATGCGTGTGTATGTATGTGTGCGTGTGCGCGTGTATGCGTGTGCACGTATGCGTGTGTGCGTGTGCGTGTGTGTATTTAGTGGCGGTCGTCATCGATATTCACAGCCGAGCGACGGTCAGGTATACCACGTGCTGTACATCTCCCACGTGGTACACGCGTGTGTCACGTGTTGTTGTTGATGATCGATATAACAATAGTTCGCCTGGTCGTGTCAATATCATAAATAATGCACGTGACCGCATCGAAGAGGTTGCCCGAGTAATCTTGAAACGGATCATATTATTGTTATTGTATGAATATTCATGTATATTTATACGCATACATATTATGTTATTAAATATATATATATATATATATATATATATATATCATCCCCACAATTCTTCGCACACTAACGTTGGGGAGACTTATACCTCATCCCTAATTGGTTACATCACTACATCATTAACTTATGCAAATTATTCAATATTTATATATAATTTAAATAAAGTATTCCAGAAAATAGGACAACTAATATTTATATTCTCCCCATTTTGGGTGTTTCAATTCGTTTATTTTTAATTATTTATTAAAAATTCTTACCATATTTTGAATACCGAATTTGTTTATTAATATCATAGTTAATAATATACTTTATAAGTATAATTTATTCATATAATATATAAATATGTAATAGTAAGTTACTTTATTTTACCTTGTAGGGGAAAGTCCCCGATTACCGACACCCTCCTAATACCGACCCCCTCTCGTATCTCAGTAAATATAAGAGTTATCAAAAAATTATATATACATGAACTGTTAGTAATGTAATGATAAATATGAATAAGTATTTTGTTTAAAAAAATATTTAATCCTACAATTGTTATTTGATAAAATGTAATATTCTGTTTTTACTTTTTAAATATTTGAATAATAACTTTGTTTAAATCATTGTAAATACTTTATTATTTAAAAGAAAACTTAAGGTTGTGCATAATATTGTAGATCAATAAAATGTTCATAATTATTATACAAATAATTTAATTTGAATAACTATTAACCAATATATCTTAATTATAACAACCCATATGATTTTACTATTACCGACCCCCTAAATTACCCTAATACCGACCCCGTGTGATTTATAATATCCAATAAAAATAGATCCGTATTTTACTTTAAATTATGTTATAACTTGTTTGTGTATCATTGACATAGATTTAGGATTCTTGATTCCAGTTATTTATATACATATTGATTAATAAATAAATATTAAATAATAATATACACTATTTTAATATAATTACTATAAAGTTTAAATTTAAATGTAATATTATTATTAAAACATAAATTCAATAAAAAATAAATTACGTCATGTTATAATTAATTATAGTTATATATATCTACTATTTTTATTGGATATTATAATAATACAATTATTTATACCTCGATTATTTTAGGGGGTCGGTAATAGGGGAAGGGGGTCGGTATTAGACACATGTATCCGATTACCGACCCCCCTGTTTATTCTTGTAAATATAATTATATCAAAAATTTAAAATAGCCACATTATTCATTGCCATAATATTACTCAAATTACAAAATTTCAAATAAATATATTTAATATTGAATAAGTTATTACAACTACTCATTTAGGGGTCGGTAATCGGAGACTTTCCCCTATATTGATGTAAAGTAATTTATAAAATGACTATTTTATTGATTATCAAATAAATCATATTATAGAACATAATTTAAACTTGTATGTCGTGGCAATAATATTTACCATAGTGGTTGATATAGTATATATATATATATATATACTATTTATTTTGGCCTCTCATGTCTCATATAAGTGTACCCGTTCAAGTCTATCGACATCCCCTATATAGTAGTATAATATACTATAATTATAGTAATGAATGCAATTATTAATAAGGGAGCCTAAATACGCTATGTATATCCTAGTGTATGAGGTTTTATACGGTTAATGGATAGCGCATGTACTGTCTAATGCAGACAGTGCATAATATTCTATGTTGTTAATATTATCAATGTTTATTATAATATTTTATAACTCGAGTAGTAGGTGATACAAACATAGATTATATATAAATAATATTTATTATATATATATATAACTGCAGTTGACTTATAATATTTTAGTAGAATATATGTCAATATTGAGATAGAACTATAGTTTCGATTGAAATTTGAATATGAATATATTCAAAAACAGGATGTCAATTATTTAAATAATGTCAATAAAATATCAATATAAACATATACGATATTATAAAATATCCAAATATACCTAAATATACCTATCGCACACCTCAGAATGGAATTTCATGGAACATTCGCGAACATCCTTCTGCTGATATCCGCTATACTGGGTGGCCTAGTGCTGATATTGTCGGCTATCTACGCGTACATCTTCTACTGCAGGGAGAACCGTCTCAACCGTAAGAACTACGACAGCGCCGGTGGTTGTTAGTATACCGAATACAGTGTAAGGGTGTATGGTGTAAGGGTGTATGTCGTACACCACCCCCTACTAATTAGTATGTGTTAGAGTAGTGTATAGTATGTAGTAATATATGTAATAATATGTATAATATATTTATATAAATAAATAAATAAATCAGATTTATTATTTCATACAGCATGCAAAGCATGAAATAATGGAAAAGTTAATAAACAAATGTATTTGTGTTTGCGAGAACTTCCCCAATCATCATATTCTAGATAAGTTAGATTCTCATGAGTAAAAAAATGTAAATATAAATAATTAAGATGTAAAGAATAAAAATATGTGTCAATAAGTCAAGTTAAAAATAAATTATGTAAAGAATAAAAAAATGTATCAATAAGTGAAGTTTAAAAATAAAAGATGTAAGGTTATATAAAAAAGCACAGAAACGAGTTGCATTCTGAATGCCAAACTATAAAATGAATAGAATAGCTAGAGAAATTCAAATGAAAAAAAATATAAACTAAAAATATTTCAATTATATTCATATAAACAATAAGAGAGAATATTATATATTGTATACTATATTTTACACATATAAATGCATAAGGCATCTAACATAAAAGTAATTAATATTTACATATTTATATATATATATATATATATATATATATATATATAATATTCGTTCGCCTACGAATTAATTAACGGACGAGATTGCATTTCTAATTTATAATAGAAGCGCGTGACATAACCTCGTGACGTAATTAGGTCACGTGTCACGTGGTCATGTCATGCGTAATCGCACGCTTTATAATTAATACCCTGTCACACATATATATAATATTATTATAAATAATTCACCATATATATATAATGAAAATATCCTCAGCTATTTTTACATAGTCTTTATACAATCATTTTGTCTAAAGCTGAGGCTACACTGTTAGTAAAAAGAGTTTTTCAGCGTGTATTACAATTTAGAATACTCTTTTTTTTATAATGTAGAAAACTCTTTATTTAAAAATCAGTTTTCTATACACTAATATGGCAAAATACTCTACAAAAGAGTATTCCATATTATAACAGATATAAAAAATACCAAAAGAATATTTAATATAATATACATTCAAGTTTTATTTTATAAAACTCTTTTTATATAATGTAGAATACTCTTTTTATATAATGTAGAATACTCTTTTCTATAGAATTGGTGTAAATATTACCTAAAGTATAGTTATATTAATTATTTAATATAGAACAAATAAAATATTATACCTTTTATTTATTTTAATATATTAATTATATTGTTGTTTATTCAAATTAATTATTAATTATTTTTTTAATTGTATATATATAAGTTAATATACTGCTTTTAATAAATACAATATTTATTTTAAAAACTTAAATTATTTAAGTATCCTGTAGATTTTTATAAATTATAATTTTAATCATAATTATATTGCTAATACAATTAGAAATCATATTGAATAATTGCTCAATATTGAATATATATATAGCAAGTTATATAGCAATATATGCTATATAGCAATTGAATACAATTTTATTATTATTAAATTTAAGTTTTAAATCTAACTTAAATGAAATTATATAATATATTGTAATATACGAGTTAATACTTTCATGTTACGATACTATTGACTACACTCATATACTAATATTTATTTTAATATTTTATTTTATATCTAAACCCACATCAACAACTTAACTTTATTAATAGCTAGAATACTCTTTTAGTAAATAGTTTTTATATTTATTAAAAGTTAGAGTACTCTTTTACAAAAGAGTTTTATAATGCTCGAAAAGAGTTATAATACAGGGACACTCGGAAAACTCTTTTTCGGTGGTATAGAAAACTCTTTTTTCTACAGTGTACACTGTACGCTCGCCAATATTCGCCACATTTGCGAATATTCGTCACTAATCGTGAATATTCGTCACAAATTGCGAATAATAATGTGGCTTATAATGTTAATAACACAACGAATTATAATACTTACTCTACACGCGGACGCGTAACGCGTAGCACATAACTACACATAATTACATAATATCAGCGTATTACATAACACATAAGTTACATAACTACCGAGTATTACATAACCACCATTACGTAACTCGCAGGTGATGACATCATCATGCAACCGAAGAGAGCTAACGCCGTCCTGATGTTCATGAAGGGCAAGTCTGCTAACAACGCCGCCAATGCTCGTCGGTGAGACCTCTACACGATAACCTCTACGTCGTGACCTCTGACCTGGTGACGTCATCGATGCGCGTGCATATAACCGCGTTTAACCCACATAGCCCCTCGTGTACGAGACCTACCCGTACCCTACATACGGTCAGCGTAAGATATCCGACTTTCAGAAAGTATTATCTTCTAAACACACAAATTCATCTTCGGTAATAGTATTCGTTGAGTTGACGATAACAAATTATATCTATACAATATATAATATATTATATACAAATTTATATTATAAATATATATATATATATATATATATATATATATATTGTTAAATACGGCTATTTTAACTTTGTATACTAAATATTATAATCCAATATTAATTAAAATTAAAATTTAACTAAATTTGTAATTTTTACATCAACAAATTTACATTTCAATGCAATTCGATTATATGTTACATTCTAATATAGAACACCATTCCTTATTGTATATATTATTAAAATTGATATCGAATTACATAATATTATTGCGTATTATATTAATTTATATTATTGTTAACAATACAAATATCGAATTTATATATTGGTAAAAAATAAATGTTTATATAAAATGTTATTTATTAAATATTTAATATAGTAAACATCAATAATAAATTAATTATATATATATATATATATGTAATATTAACTTTGTTATTATATATGACTAATCTATTACAATTACTAACATCTAAATACACTCAACATAGCCTTAATTATATAATTAAATAACTATGTATTGTAATATGTATATTTCCTCACTGTTGGATAATAGTATTACACAACATAAAGCCATGGCAGTACTTCAGTACACAATATTAACATTAACTTGTTTCATTTTTAAAAGAAAATGTCGTACTAAACGTACACTATACAGTGTACACTGTAGTATAGCGAGTGGGCGTGTACTATTTACCAGGATGAGTCGAATTTTGTAAAGATGGTCATTATCAGATTTTATTATATTTTAATTAAATATGCGATTTAAGGGATATATCAGCTGCAGCTACTATGGTAGACGATACACTATGCGAGGTACACGAAATAAACAAGGCGATGAAAGATTGATGATTGGAGGAAGAAAGTAGAAAACTGCCGAGCAAGCTCGTAATGGTAAGGTAAGGTAAGGGATATATCGATGTTAAGAGTAACCAACATATATATAATAGTCGTTATTTATATGGTTCAATAGTATACCAATACTTACAGCAATAGATAATTAATTAGAAGGGATATCGAGAAGAGCTATTTTAAAATAATTTATAAGAAGAGTATTCGAAGGTAGCCATATTTTATTGCAGAAACATAATAATAAAGTTAGGAGTTATCTAGTGAGATATTAGTAATTAATGAAAGTAAATAATATAATGTTATATTTTCAACATATATATAAATATATATATATATATATAAATATATATGCGGCATCGTCGCGAAGCGACGATTCTACGAAATTAAAAAATAAATGCAAGATCAGAAGACACCAGTTATACTCATATTGTATTCTTCTTTAATATGCACTATCACAATGTTACATTGTACCATGTCATCATATATTAAAGTGGATTTATAAATTAATATTTTAAATTAATTCGCCTCGAATATTCAATAGGTGGCGCTTTTTAATAACATTAGTTTCATCCAATGAGATTCATGGTTACCAGTAATCTCGTACGAGGTAATTTCGTACAACTTATTAAATTTATTTTTATTTATTTCATAATTATACAATTCTTATACGAATATATATATATATATATAACTTATTTTATTGAGAGACGAGATGCTCCTATAGGGCTAACTCCGATAGGGCTAATTCATATAAGGCTAATTCAGATATGGCTAACTCAGATAGGGCTAATTCAGATAGAGCTAACTCAGATAGGGTTAATTTAGATATGGCTAACTCATATAGGGTTAATTCAGATATGTCTAATTCATATAGAGATAACTTCGATAGGGCTAATTCAGATATGGCTAACTCAGATAGGGCTAACTCCGATAAGGCTAAATCCGATGGGGCTAACTCCGATAGGGCTAATTCAGATAGGGCTAACTCAGATAGGGCTAATTCAGATAGGACTAACTCCGTAATGCTAACTCCGATAGAGCTAATGCAGATAGGGCTAACTCAGATAAGGCTAATTCAGATAGAACTAACAACGATAGAGCTAATTCAGATAGGGCTAACTCAGATAGGGATAATTCAAATAGGGCAAACTCCGATAGGGCTAACTCAGATAAGGGATAATTCAGATATATCTAACCTCGATAGGGCTAATTCAGATATGGCTAAATCCGAAAGAGCTAACTCCGATAGGGCTAACTCCGATAGGGCTAACTCAGATAGGGATAATTCAGATATAGATAACTTCGATAGGGCTAATGCAGATATGGATAACTCAGATAGGGATAATTCAGATATGTCTAACTCAGATAGGGATAATTCAGATATATCTAACCTCAATAGGGATAATTCAGATAGGGCTAATTCAAATAGGACTAATTCAGATAGGGCTAACTCCGATAGGTCTAATTCAGATAGGTCTAACTCAGATACGGCTAATTCAGATAGAGCTAACTATGATAGAGCTAATTCAGATATGGCTAACTACGATAGGGCTAATTCAGATAGGGCTAACTCAGATAGGGCTAATTCAGATAGGGCTAACTATGATAGGGCTAATTCCGATAGGGCTAATTCAGATAGGGCTAACTCCGATAGGGCAAACTCAGATAAGGCTAATTCAGATAGTACTAACTCAGATAGGACTAATTCAGATAGGGCTAACTCAGATATGGCTAATTCAGATAGGTCTAACTCCGATATAGCTAATTAAGATAAGGCTAACTCAGATAGGACTAATTCAGATAGGGCTAACTCAGATATGGCTAATTCAGATAGGTCTAACTCCGATATAGCTAATTCAGATAAGGCTAACTCAGATACGGCTAATTCAGATAGAGCTAACTATGATAGAGCTAATTCAGATATGGCTAACTACGATAGGGCTAATTCAGATAGGGCTAACTCAGATAGGGCTAATTCAGATAGGGCTAACTATGATAGGGCTAATTCCGATAGGGCTAATTCAGATAGGGCTAACTCCGATAGGGCAAACTCAGATAAGGCTAATTCAGATAGTACTAACTCAGATAGGACTAATTCAGATAGGGCTAACTCAGATATGGCTAATTCAGATAGGTCTAACTCCGATATAGCTAATTCAGATAAGGCTAATTCAGATAGGGCTAATTCAGATAGGGCTAACTATGATAGGGCTAATTCCGATAGGGCTAATTCAGATAGGGCTAACTCCGATAGGGCAAACTCAGATAAGGCTAATTCAGATAGTACTAACTCAGATAGGACTAATTCAGATAGGGCTAACTCAGATATGGCTAATTCAGATAGGTCTAACTCCGATATAGCTAATTCAGATAAGGCTAATTCAGATAGGGCTAATTCAGATAAGGCTAACTCCTATGTATTATGTATATTATATTAATTTCTCAAAATTTGTTTTTTTATAACATCATTAAATTAAATCAAATAAATAATATATTTCTGATTTCTAAAATACACCTAGATCATGCAATTTTCTAATAATAACTCATAATTTTCAACTATCCGCACATACACCGGGCCAAACCGGCTAGTATATATATATATATCATAACATACATATATTATAGTAGATGTTAGAAAATTGAGAAATTATATCATGCACTGGTGTGATATAGATTTAGAATATATGAGGCATAGGTATAGCACATTTATGATAGTTGGTGATCAGATAGGAATTAAGTATGGATTTCTTGATTTTGATTTGTTGAGAGTAATAATAGAATTAATGAAATAAGTTGTGCAAATACCGTCATTTAGGTAAATAGTTATAATATAAAGATTATAAGGAGATATAGTAGATGGTATACCGTCTATATAATATTATAATATTGTAAAGTCTACTAGGTTAATTTGGTCAGATTAACAGGGAGAGGAAGAATTAAAGTTACGATAAGATAGTATGATAATAGAAGTAATGGATAACTCATAAGGGTAATATAGGATTAATTTACAAATACAAATGTACGAAATAAATATATTTGGAATAGAAGAGAAAGTGTATAGAATATTATTAATAACATATTTAGCTAATTCAAGGTATACATAAATGTCTAGAATATAGGTATACGAGGGACATTAAGAAGCATCAGTGAGGAGAACAGGTTATGAGCATAGGATAATGAAACACGATGATTTGATGTTAGGTTATTTATTGTATTGATATAAAAAGTAGACTTGGATTTAGAAATTTTGATTTGTAGAACTTGCGATAAGTAGACTATCTTAGGAGGATGTTGAACAACTGGTTACAGTGGGAAATTCATTTGAATTTATAAAGGTTGTATTTTAGAGAAACAAGTTTAGAGGAAACAATGGAGAGTTTGAATACATATTAATGGTTACATTTTGTTTAGAAGGGTACATTTATCAATCAAGTTATAATTAAATAAATGTAAATAGTTTATCATAACTTACGAATCATAGGTGACTCAATAGATTGAGTCGGTGATGTTAAGAATGATTCAAATTCCTAGGCAAAATAATCAATAGATCTATAATTTATATAATTCATGGATTTTTTCCTGAGGTGGAGAGTATCAATTAAACGAAATATTATTAGAAGGGTATCAGTAAGTATACTTACCTATAGGTTAGGTTTACACAATAAGTGATACGTTAACAATCACTATGGAGTTGATAGAACATCAGATGAAGTGAATGAACATATATATTAGTAAGGAAAGTTATACGTCGACGTAGAGATATATACCCAGTAATATTGTTGAAAGTAGAGTGGGGAAGTATATTATATTCAAATTAGGCTACAACTTGAAGTAACCAATAATTAAGGTATGCTCTTGTAATGGATTAACAGATATTTATTCGTACAATTTATAATAGAAGGTTGTGTAGTATTGTCTAAGGGTTGATAAATAATAGTAAAGAAGTAAGTAGTATTCATTAAAGTAAACGAATCTATTACAAACTCACTTTAATAGAGCATGTGTGGATACTATTAAGAATGGTAAAGTCATATTGACATATGCTACCAATTCATCCACCATCGCAATTAATAAGACGTGAAATAAACATTCAGCAACCTATATCATATATATATATAACCTATATTATATAACATATATATATATATATTTATGTATATATTCTATACCTTCTATAGAACTCTATAAACTAAATATTATTCTTAATTAAAATAAAACATACACATTAGTTGTAATTATGTATACCATTAATGGTATATAATATAAATGAATTACATTTATATTACACCTATTTGATAAATAGAAACTTACAGTAGGTATAGTAAATAATAAATATGGCATATCACTGAGACTAATAATATTATGAAATACATTATAAAACTATGTAAGAGTCCTTGTAACGTCACCTATGAAGAAACATTACTTAGTGACACTGTAATATTGATAATTATAACTCAAATATAGATATGTATATATCTTAGCGCATATATGTTAATCAAATATTACTGCAGAATATGAATTATAAAAGGAAACTCGTATACGTAATGCTGGTAACAAATTAATATGTTATAGATATATTAATAATAAACTCCATTCATTTAATTATTAAATTTCAATATAATTTAACCCCTAAAATGAGATAAATATTCTGGTTAAATCTATAACGGTGATTATTAAAATGTAACAGTTTAAAAAAATGTGAGGCTATATATCTTAAACCATTTAATGAGGTTTCTCAACTATCTTTAGATCATAAAAACTGACTAACAGTTTGATAATATTCCAATTGCCCATTATTTAGTTTGAAATTCCTGTATTTATTACAAAAAATATATATAATAATCCTTGTAATGATATGGATTAAAGGATTAATAATATTCTCTCATATAATTATGTATTTCACTTTCTATGATTTACTTTCGAATTGTTAATGAAGGTAAATACCATATAATAGTAAATTCCCATCTATTTGAAACTAGCGCTAATAACTGCTTTATATAAGAGTAAAAATACATATATTCCATAAAATTTCATAACTATAGCATACTTCCTAGTATCAACATATTATCTAAAAGTAGTATATCATATTTCTTACTTAAGTAACACGTGTTAACTTAAATATAATAATATTCAGAAAATGTTGTGTTAGTATCTGGTATATCCACGGAAATACAATTACATTAATTCTACAAGAGTATTATGATTTCTATGTATAATGTCTACATACTATATATTGTATACGTATATATAGCGAAGGGTATCGATGAGGTACACAAAATACATTAATATTGAAATTGAGATAATATGGCATACATGAAAATGTTTATAATTGGTTTTAACATAATTATACAGGCTCTCTAAAATATTTGAATACATAGTATATCATAAATATGTAATTGATTTTTGAAGATATGCAAATAGAATATTAGTTGAATCATTTGTATACATTAAATAATGTAAAATTTATAATTTTATGGAATTTAAAAATATTGGTATTAGGTATAAAATTATACAATACCTTACAAATAACGTTATGATATTCTCCATTAAAAAATAACACTAAATGACTTTCAATATCCACCGATTGATACAGTAATTAAATTGTTAAAGAAAACAAATAAACATGTTAACTAGATCATATAACGTTAGAAGTCTTCAAGGAAATAATCATGTCCATTGTACCATTTTCCTATCGTTTATTCAAGAATCAATACAACAAAACTCCATTACAAAGTCACTTAAAAAAGCAATGATAATTATCCCATTGTTAAAAAATAAATCACTTGAAGTTGAATCTCTTATAAATTATCGCCCAGTTTCAACTAATCAACTAACAATATTTCATAAAATCTTCGAAACAATATTATGCAATCAACTAAATGAATACATTACATATCAAAACAAATTATACGAGATGCAAAGTACCTATACAAAATTCAAAATTACAGAGAAATCCCTAACTTTAATTGTCAACAATCTATTACAAAGAATGACTAATATATCTCACCTAGTATTATTAGATATATCAGCGGAATTTGTTACATTTGACCATATTATACTAATACATTGTCTATATGATATTGGCATTAGATCCAACGCACTAGAATTAATCCAAGTCTTATATCATAGATCGTACAACAACAGTGAACATTAATGAATATTTTTCAACAGAACGATATTTAAAATGCGGAATTCCTCAAAATACCACTAATATGTAGACTTAGAATGATATAGTGAATCTTATCTGAAAAATATATTTACACCAGTAAAACTATTAAATGAATGCATTAATGAGATCACTGAATGGTTTAATAGTAACTCATTAAAAATAAATCCAGAAAAAAAACAAAAGTTATATTAACCTCAACAAATTCAAACAAAGAAAATAATCACGAATTCATTACAATAAATAATACACAATATATATATATATATATATTAAGATTGTTAAGATTGTTAAGATTCATAATATATTAAGTTTCATAAACGCAAAAGTCAAATCAGACAATTATCAATTTCATAATATTATAATTACAAGAAAAACAATAACCTTTAATACATGTAAATTGTTAATGCCTAGTTATATATATATATATATATATATATATATATATATATATATATATTGGACTATTATAGCATATTTGCGATTATTTTAACTGCTCAGTTTTGTCATTAATAAGTCGATCGTCAATACGCGGATTATATACATTACTGCTAAGATCAATAGACGATACGATTAATATAACTGAACTGATGTGACAACATCACCTACTACCAATTAATTTCCCCATTATTTATAAATTACTAGTAACTACCCATCTTTCATATCATCACAAGACACCGACATAACTCGCGAAATTAATAAAGCAATATTCAAGTCTGAGAGTATAGAGACCACATCAAATTGAAAGAAACACAACAAAAGAATGTTATCTACAACAGTAGATACTTTAGTATAGAGGCACCTATCGAGTGGAACAAGCTCGATATTGATTTAAATCTTGTGATTTAACATCTTCATTCAAGACATCGTTAAAAACTCATTTATTTACAATTTCCTATTATTTATAAAGTACTTTTTGTGAATTAATATATCACGAGCATATATTGCAATTTTATTTGTATCTCATATTACCATGTAAACACTTTTATTAATTATTATTTAAAAAGTGAATATAAACTCAAATAAATAATAATAATAGTAATAAAATAATAATTATAATAAGTCAATATATAATTATCATGTTAATAATGTATGTTCTAAGCTTCCAACTATATATACTATTCAATTTAGATAGTTTATATCCGGTAATTATGTTAAATTTGTTACTGCTTATAAATAAACGTTAAACCAATATCATACAATATGTTGTCTATTTGTAATTCTGGTTCGGATTTTGTAAGTATTTAAAATATTCAGAGATTGTTCAATACACGTTTATATTATAAATGTAATCTAAATTATCTACATTATAAATATTAATTAGTAATGACATACTTATTTTTCTACCAATATCATACAATATGTTGTCTATTTGTAATTCTGGTTCGGATTTTGTAAGTATTTAAAATATTCAGAGATTGTTCAATACACGTTTATATTATAAATGTAATCTAAATTATCTACATTATAAATATTAATTAGTAATGACATACTTATTTTTCTTAAATTATTACCACTTTCCTATTGTAGATTAATAATTGCCTTGCACTTGTTAAGGTATGAATGGCCTAGTTTAAATATATAAATAACCTTTGTATATATCTATATATATATTTTATTTACATTCTATAATCTCAACTGGATATGAAATTTGGTCAACTCTAAGTTGCTTTACGCGAGTTGCTAGATATTTTAATATATTTTCAAAATTACCAAATATAATATTATTTGTCTTTTATTTAATACAAATTATTCTAACCTAATTATTTTGTATTATAATATTGTTTTGTTTATTTTACTAATCCTTTTTTTAAGACTTATAAATATTAGGTCCACCAATCTAATTTTATCACGGTTTAATTTATATATAAATATTTTATATACAATTTTTGAGATATATATGAGTAAGTAAGTAAGTAAGTAATTATTTATTTATACGCTTGTATATTTTTCAATCTTACAAGTTTAAATAAATAACAAAGATAATTAGATAAATTAAATAAAAATAAAAATAGATAAAATAAATATTAGTAGTTATATATATATGATTATATTCACAATTTAGTTAAATAATCGCTGACATTAAACTTGTCATGATAAGTCATCAGAGTATAGAGCATAGACTAAATGATATTTTCATTATTATTTCTTTCTTTATCGAAGGAACTGCGACATACCAGGCAACGTATTTAAAACGCGGATTCATTTTATTTCCATGATACAGTTATTTTCGAGGACATTTGGTTCGTCAAATAATACAGTGTTTAATACATTATGCAAAGTACCTTCAATGTAAAAATGTTCAGGATTAAAACATTTTAAAATGTTAGTCCAAGTTAAAATATGTCTAACAATAATATGATAATGATCATGATCATTCATTTTAGGTTATGTATTAATATTTCAAATATTTTATCACTCAGTCTTTATCATATATATTAATTTTTGAATTAATAGTAATGATGTTATAATAACATAATCTAAATATAACTAGTGGTTGTACTAACGTTATTGTAAAATATATAGTTCATATTTCCTTATTTTCCGAATATTAAATTGGATGTAATTTGCAGATTTACAAATAGATGAGGCGACACGAGAGAAAGGAAGTTTAGAATTTAACGCCGAGTGCTTAATCACTAGTTTATAAAATAGTATTGTCAAAAATATGGTATGGAAAAAGTGGTTTAGCGATGATATTAATAAGTTTAGTATTAGGTGAATTTGGGTATAAGTTATTAAAAATGAATCATTTAAATACCTTGTTCAACATAATCATATAAGTCATTATCACTATTTTAATTTACGTACAAGTAGAATTATATGCCATCTGTATATATATATATATATATATATATATATATTAAATATTGAATATTAGAGAACGTATTGATAACTAAAGAAATATGAACAATATCCTACAGGGAATATAACCTATATAGAGAATAAAATGGGTCCTAGAACAGATCATTGTAGTATACACTAATTTTCCAATAGGTGAATAGAGTATTTTATATTTATGGAATAAGTTATATTATATAAATAAGAAATAACACAGTCTACTGAGGAACCAGTAAACCCGGCTGATTAAATATATCAATTATAATAATATGGTATAAACTATCGATTTCAGATGAAAGATCAAGTAGTATTAATTGTACGGATTCAGAATTAATTACCTATTTTAGTATATAATCTTATAGCGTGAATAGCCTAATTCTATACTATGGCCTGGTTTATATGCATTTTGTATTCATCAAACATATTATAGAACAATAAGTAATCTATGATTTATCTACGAACAATATTCTCAATTATATTACTTAGTAAAGCAACTGTGATATAAGTATATATTTATACAGTTTATTGCAATGTACATTTTATTTTTTTATAACGGAGTTATTTCAACATGTTTAAATACACTTGGAAATATAGAACTATGCAAGACAAATTAACAATAGCATAATAATATAGAGCTAGGATAAAGGCAAGTGATTTAATTAGGTTAAATTGTATTTTATCACGTGGAGTATACTCTATAGTTGAAGTGGAAGAAATAATGAATATACTGCCATTGTTGATGTAATACTGAAATAATTAAAATTATATTTGAACTAGAATATGAATAATGAATAAAGATATATGCTATTGGATTATAATCTTTAAACTTATAAGTTTATTTAAAAAATTGTTGTTAATACATTAACATACTAAAGTAATTTTATCATGACACTATTTAATAAATTAAGAACATATTTTAAAATTATGTAATTAGGTAAGCTTGGTTTTTGCTTCTACTAGTTAGATTATTTGTAAATTAAAGAATTGTCGATATTAATAAATAAACTTGCAATTGTATTCTTGGTATATCTTGTTTTTAATTCTTTAATGGAACTTCTATATTCAGATTGTGCATTACAGTAGGATACAGTAGGATACCTAATAATTATAAGATAATTCAGATTTATATTTTATTATTTTATGATACATGGTTATATTTTATATATTATATGTCATACCTACATTTATGTTTATTAAGATAAGTATTATGCTTAGTAGCTGTATGATAATTTAATCGCTTTACAATAAATAAATGAGCATATTATTTTAATAATAAATATGGTATCTTATTCATTTATAAAATATCTATACCAGGGAAAGCAAGTTGATTAAAATTATAGGAAAATTAAGAATATCAATTAAAGATAATATATTATATATGCAAATATATTTGATTCAATGTGAGATTATTGTTTGACTAGATCGAATAAAATTTCAAACATAACTAAGGAGCTGTTAAAAATATAGGTAATAATATTACCTTTTATATGAGTAGGTAAAGAAATATTTTTAAGAAATTATAATGTTTTAGAATTATCACGAAAATGAGAAGATAATGAATATTTGAAGCCATAGTTTAAATTAACAACTATGCTTGTGTATTTAGAATCAGAATTGTAACTAATTCAGACAAGTCTTCAACAAATATAGATTGATCATAATTATGTGGTGATCTATACATAACTATAACATTATACTTTATTCCATTCGACGAAATGAAGGAAACCATGGCATCATATTTGAGTTAAGAAGTTTGTAAGAGTCAATTGTGAAATAATAATGTTGTTTACAAATATACCAATAATTTACCAATTCCCTCACCGAGTATATTATTATCTCAATAAATAAACGTAAATTATATGGAAATTTTTCTGTCGTAGAAGTATCAGATGAATGTAACACATTTTCAGTACTAAAATAAATAGAAGGGATTAATATCAATTGATATAGTAAATATTTAAATATTACATCTAAATTCAGATAATAAATTTCAGAAAGAATATGACAATTTAGTAATATAAATTTATTGGAATTATTATAATTAGATAGTCAATTATCACTTTAATTAGAATCACGTGTCTTATCATTAGGCCTTCTATTAATAATTCGTAATGCCGAAATATAATTTTTGCATAAAATAATTTCATCAGCTGATGGATTATAGTTAATTGATTTCTATAATCAATTGACTTTTTATTATTAATTATGATAATTTTATCGCAATTCATATTTATTAAATCTGTTATAATATATATATTAGATTAATAAAAATATACATATATCCAGGTAACTGGTCACTTATAAACATGATAATATAATCTACTTAATTTTATATATTTTATATCAATATATGGTCTATTGAATAATACAATTAATAATATAGTTCATAACTAGCTAAAAAGAAGATGATATTAGAAGTGATTCATGATACACTAGTATATGCATATGCTAGTCATGACGAACTTAGAATAATATTACATAAATGGGATTTACGTTATAATGTTAGTATATATATTAACGATAGTAAATAATTATTTAATATACTCAATGTTTCTATTTGAAGATTTCACGTTTTCAATAATTATATAGTAATGATAGGTAGTACACACATATATATATATATATATATATATATATATATATATATATATATATATATATATATATATATATATATATATATATATATATAATATATATTATATATATATATATATATATAAACATTAAGTTTAACTGCCTGTGTGGCTCAGTGGCTAATGCGTCAGACACATAAGCAGTAGGACACGGGTTCAACCCTCGTCCGGACCATTAATTAATTTTATAAAATGGGTCTTAAAATATTATTTAGAAGTGATCTTATATAATTGTGTATAAATAAATGATCGGCTCTCGTTAAAACCATGGATGCCTTAACATGAGGGCGGCTTCGAAGGGACATTAGAGCCATATATGGTTATAAGTGAAAACTTCATCTACGTTCCTGGATGGGATGAAAGGACTCCACCAAATAAAAATAACAATAACAATATATATATATATATATATATATATATATATATATATGTACCAGTATTGATATTAACTATAGAGTAGAAGCATTATTTGATGTTTTTAGAATATCAGAGTAAGCAGTAATCTAATTATTAGATTATTTATTGTATTAATATTATTATTATTTACTTGACTACCTATACATATCATATTATGTATTTCAATAATCTTATGTAATACATTAGGTAAACAATTACGAGAATTAGCAATGGTAACTTACCATAGAACCATCATTTTATATATTTATATTAACCATAATATCTCATTTATAGGTAATGGAAATTATTCGTGTTGATTTTGTATGTTTATTTATTTTATATTTAAACATATTTTTATATCGGTGTTTTCTTACTTGCTACTTACATAAGGGAAAGTAACCGAATACGGACAGTGCCCGATTACGGACACTCTAGGTATCTCAGAAACCATAAATCCTACAAAAAATGTTTAATGAATAAAAATTCATAATTATATAAATAGTCTAAATAAGTATTTTTTCAATTTTTAATTATTCAAAATAGAGCTGATATATCAAATAAAGTGATTTTTTTATTGCGTTTTTAAATTTATGAAAAAATCGATATAAAATATACCAATATATTATTAAAATCCAAAGAATTATAAAAATTATATATATAATTTCTATATTTGTTATCAAATATTCATTAAGTTATAAGCATATATATAAAGGTCATATGAGTACCTAATACGGACACTCTAGATATCTTAATACGGACACCCTATAACCAATCAGCGCATAGCGTATGAACTATTCTGAGTTTCATAAAAATCACGTGCGTTATAATAAAGCTAAATCTAAAATGTATATTATTTAGATACTTAAATTGTATTATTAAATAAAAAATAATAAAAATAAACAAATTATTAACAAATTAAATTAGAATAAATTATTAATAAAATTAATTATAAATAATGTAATTGTGATTTGTCTGGTTGATTCATCAATAATATATAGTTTATCTAGTAGTATATAGGGTTTTCGTATTATAACACAGGGTGACCGTATTCGAACATGGGTACCGAATAAGGACACCCTCGTTACCGAGTACGGACACCCCCGTTATCTATGGAATTAAAATATTAAATAAAATTTAAAAATCGCAATAATATCTATAATCATATAATATTAATATATTTTCATTTTTGAATAAAAACAATGAGTCATCAAATGTTAAGACCATTTATTGTTAAAGTGTCCGTATTAGGTTACTTTCCCCTATATGATATCGATTTAGTTAAGATTTTATATTTTAGATTATATTACTATAATTAAATTAACAAGAATTCTTGTTAACAAATTAGTTCAGCTTGTGTGTAGCTTCCTACTCTCTATTGTAATATAACAACTATATTTCGTTGGGAGTGTTTTACTATTTTATAGATATATTTCAACTATATTGTGTATTTGTCATTTATCTTTATAATGTATCTTGCATATATATTAGTGACCTTTTAACCTATATTCTTATTTCCATTTATTGTGTATGTGTAATCGATACTGTTTATTACACATCACTGTCGAATATTGAGTTTGGTCAAATCTATATGTCCGAATATGTTATATGACATATTTTCATTAACGATTAGTAATTTAATCAGTATTGCATTTCATATTCTCTAATACATAATTAACCGATAATAGTCCATTCTTAAATTACAAATTATTTTATATTTTATTCGTGGTACTTTTACATAGTATTTAATAATTTTCTTTTATTGTTTCAATGTATTTGTGTAATTTAAATACGTTTATGTTGGCATCATTTACATTTTCAATAGTATATTAGTTTTTAAAGACATTGTATTAATTTATTTTTTTCATAATGTTGTACAGAATTAATATCAGTGTTTCAGTTTTTGAAAATAATATATTAACTACATATTTACCTTACGTTTCGTTTAACCTTACCTTACGTTTCGTCATCTGCACAATTATTTTACCACCGCATTAATAGCAAATATTGAGCTTATAAACTGGGAATGTCAGTTTACCTTAAATTAGGACGCTTACTTTACTTTGTTCTGTTCATTTTGTTATCTTGAAAATGTATTTCTTAAATATATAATTGATGTTTGTCGTTATTCTTAAAAATTGTGGTAATGTTTATTTATATTATGATTCTTGTGCTTGAGTTAATGATATTTTATCATCTTTACATATTTAAGAACAGTTTCTAGCTATAGGATTATGTGTGTATTTTGAAAGTAGTATATTTATGAGTTAATCATCTTTCATAACACTGATTACACCTATCACAGTATCTTAAAATATATTGATATTTTATCATTATTTTCCTATTATAGTTCTTGTTCACAATTCTCAATTCTGTAATGTAGTCGTTAAAACATTAACCTATCTATTTTCTATCAGAATCACATATATTTTCTAAATGTCTCTTAAATATACATGGGAGGTATCCTGTAATATATATCACATATCATATATATATATATATATATATATATATATATATATATATATATATATATCATATCATATAATACCCTACTAGATAATGGTATATTATTTATTTAAAAATAGATCACTTATTTATAATGTTATTAATCCAATCTAAGTAGATTGGATGTTTAAACATGAATTATTATTTAGCTGAATATATAAAAATATATAAATAATCTAATGTTTTTAGAAAAATTGTTAAAACATCCAATAACATCCCACCTAATTTTTTCTTTTAAATATCTACAGTGTACATACTATCATTCCTAGTAGTTTATTAATATTAACTTATCTAAATATATACTCTTGCATTAGTATTTTTACGATTTGATAAATTATAATAATAGTTTTTTTTAATCTATGTATTTGTTTTATTTATTTCTTAATATATTCATTGTAATAATTATATTATGGATATTAAATCATATACAGGATCTATGGTGATAATATTGATGGTGTGAATGATTAATTTAATTAATATACAATAGTGATATACATTTTATAATACACAAATAAATTACTATAAAAAATATTTAATGAATATATTTTGTTATCGTTTATATCAGTTGTATCTATATTCAATTTTACATTTAAAATTCAATCTGATATAATTTCAATATACTATAATTTTATTTATATAGAATTCAGTGTTTTGTAAGTAATATGTTTTTTATAGGGGACACTTTACAATTACTGACAACCTCCAAATAATATTATAAATAATTTTATTTTCAAAATACACATTTTCTA
This sequence comes from Osedax fenrisi, assembly GCA_964019155.1. Classification (NCBI taxonomy): domain Eukaryota; kingdom Metazoa; phylum Annelida; class Polychaeta; order Sabellida; family Siboglinidae; genus Osedax; species Osedax fenrisi. The sequence continues at coordinate 59,078,911 of OZ025241.1, read as the reverse complement.
CAGTTATTTCAATCGCCATTCATTGGAATTCTCATAACGATAGATATATGTAATCTCGTATCTACCGAGTCATCTGAGGTCTTCTTATGTTCCGTCGGTATTCAACATCTCCTGAAGTATAACTCAGGCTAGTCCGTTTGCTATGGTCGTATCAACCGATAAATTCTAATTCTTTTCACGATTTTAGTATAGTGGTATACGGACCAACCGTATTTATCATTTCGATTAACTTTTATCCATTATCGTAACTTTAAGTTACAAATTTCTATAAATTCTATAAGTTATTCTACTATGTTATACACATTAAATATTCTATGTTTCTAATTAAATAATCGTTATCCACGTTTCACGAGAACACAAATAATCTAAGATATGATTACATTCAGTATTTATGTTTAACTTGTGACAATATACAGCTAACAGTAATAGCCTCATAATAGCAACATAATAGCAGAATAATAACATAATGTAAACATTTGAGGCTATTAGTTATGCTATTATGTTGCTATTATGAATCTATTACTGTTAGCTGGGTATAAATTTCAATGTAAATTATCGGCATTATAAATAAATACATATATAAATTGCGATTCTATAGAAATTATTCTTTTCTCTAAACTTCTTCGCATATATAACAACCTAGATATTTAAACGGTTCACTCTTTCAATATCTTCGTTATATATATTAATAGTTGAAATGTATGTGTACTATAATTAGATTGAAATGCACATGCAGTATTTATATATCATGGAAGTGATACTGTGATTATGCCTTACATAATATGTAATCGGCTGCATACTAGTATTGTAAATGATGCTCAAATATAAAGCATCGAAGCATGCAGACTGTAGTCTCAGTCTCAATTACCTAAAGTCTTAACTCGGATCGAGATCGTTTGGCTATAGAGTCTCGGCTCGGATCTATTTGTGTTCTGAAAATTAAAGTATCTGTTCGGCATCAATACCAAAATTCTTGGCTCGGCATTAAAAAGCTTGGTATCATTTACACCACTAATGCATACTATCATTGAATGCTATTTTAGTTTTACTTACATTAATCTCCGTTACATATTGTATTTTCGCTTCGTCTAGAATTTTCACCAAGTTTATAAGTTAGAATGCATGTCCTGCTATACATCTATATATTCTGAACAATAATCATTAGTAATAGAGTAACTATTAAAGATAATACTACATTTATCTTATTCTAATGTGTAATGATTCATGATATCCTATGTTTAATGGCTTTGTTGATAGGAGATAAACTAGACGAACTCCCGTATACGTTATAAACAATTGTTAGTAACTTAAGTTACTGCAACTATTATATAAATTCTACTTCCGATGACTTATCGTTAATGATTGCGTCGATTTGATCGGTTTCATTCCAATGTGTAATTTTCGGATAGAATACCATAATATTTCAAGCCAGAATTTATAAAATGTTAATACTTATTCTAATTAAAACTAATACTCAATAAATATGTTATAAAGTTTCTTATTCAGTTTCTGATATTTTTGGTATATAATTTTAAATTAAATATCTATTTTATCGTATTTCTATATTTCCTAAATACCTATTTATTTGTAAGTTATGATTCTCGCTTACCATATTAATATTGCAAGCATTATTTTGGCATTATTTTACTAGATTCACTTATTAAGCTTATCAGATGATAAATAATGTATGCGTATACATAATTTTTGTGGTAAGGTGAGAAATTATCACTGACAATTATGGTATTTTTTTAATGATCTATGTTTCCAGCATTTTATGATGTATGTTTACTACTGATTCACCTTCAATATTATTTCTTAAAGAAAACTATGTATCCCTTTATATTTACAGTTTTTAAGTTTTTTATAAATGCTAATACTTCCGCTTTAGTGTGTTATTATTGTCATGTACCTGTACCTACTTTTATATTTGTATCGCTATATCTGTTTAATACATTATGGTCTCTACTTTTGTTAGTTATAGAGTTTAATGCCGTATTCAGTCGATATATTTTGATATATTCTTTTTTAATGTAATTATTATTATATAGTAAACATTTGTTTCATGTTTGTTTTTATAGAAATAAATATTTTATAAATCAAAATACAAGGACAAAAATAGTACTCGTTTGTTTTGTATGTGTATGATCTCCTCACAGTTATTTATTATATTTACAAGTCTATGACTTCTTGAGGGGTCCATTTGCATCCGATATTTGTATATACGTGATTTAATAAATAAAAATATAACATATAATATTTGTTGTTTATTTCTTTAATTCGTGGAAACATTAACTAAAGTACATGTTCTCATTATTTTATTTTTAACACTACTGATATATTCTATATATTGACATTAGTCATCGACCCATTTGTATGTGTGTGCTTCTTACCATGTTTTCTTTATTAGTTTGTTAACATGTAGGTATTGTCATATAACTATTATATTTCTTATGAATTATTATATATTAATCATCCGAGCTTTTATTTAATAAGGTACCTTATATCTGGTACCAGTATTTCTGACGAATTATCTAAGTAAGATATACATATATATATATATATATATATATGGAAATAGATACGTAAATATATTTATAAATAGATATGTAAATATATTTGTAAATATAGATATGTAAATAGATATCACTACTGTTTACACTAATTTTGCTGCAATACGTATTTATTTTTATTATTAAGTTTATATTCGTATATGTTACATGTTGATTTTTGATCATGTTATCAAGTCCTTCACAAGTACAATTATCAGATCTTATTCATAATTAGATTTAGTGTAAACAGGAAGTCAATTTAGATATAACTTTATTTTATTATTTAGTTAGGGAATTATTATTCCAACTATAATTGTACTTATTGGGTCTTTTCATAATGATAAGGGTAATTGTATCGATAAGCTCTGCTTCTATAATTACCCGGTTGTTAATACAACATCTAATAATAATAATAATAATATATAAAATATATATAAATAGATATGTAAATGAATATGTAAATATATTTGTAAATAGCTACATAAATAGATTTATAATTAGATATATAAATAGATATGCAGATAGATATTTTAATATTAATATATATATATATATATATATATATATATATATATATATATATATATATATATTCTATTAGATACAGTTATAAGGCATGTTTATCGTGGGTTCGACTTCAAGTAGTTATTTATTTCTTGTATTTATCAGTGGCCTAAAAATAATAAACTAACGTAGGAGAAAGTAAAATATGGACACTCTAATACAGAAACCTAAAACGGAAACGTTAATAATAAATGGTCTTAACATGTTATGACTACATATTTTTATTCAAAAATTACAATATATTAATATTATATTATTATAGACATAATTGTGATTTTTAAATGTTATTTAATCTTTTTATTCGATAGATAACGGGGGTGTCCGTATTCGGTACCCTTGTCCGAATACGGAAACCCTGTGTTATAATACGGATACCCTATATAACACTAGATAAACTATATATTATTGATAAACCAATCAGATAAATTACAATTACATTATTTATAATTAATTTTATGAATAATTTAATATAATTTAATTAGTAATTTATTTATTAAATTTGATTATTTAATTAATTAATAGTACAAGCTAAGTATCTAAATAATAAAATTTTAAATGTAGCTTCATTGGTGGTATTAATAATATAACGCAGTATTAATACTTTTTATTATTGATGCGATTATTAATATCCTTTTATCTAGAACACGGTTATAATTCAAATGATTAAGTATGAAAATAAACTATCTGCCTATCTCTTTGTTCTATCAGAAGAGACACGTAATCATGTACACTTGGTGATAGGTTGCAGCCCACTACTCCGAATAAGTTACTATCTAGATAACACTAGAGGACTGAAACACCTGACGATACACTCGCTTCAGAGACTGCAGCCACATAGTTAGAGGATGTACTCAGTGTTCGAGTATGTATACATGTAATATGTAATATGTATATGTATATATATATATATATATATATATATATGTAGTCTACATACTCTATATGTTGATGAGAACATGTGTATTTACTTATATAGGTATATATTAGTTGTATTGTTAAAGTAGTAGTAAACATATATCGCACACAAATCTGGCATTGTATGAGAATCATTGCAATTATCTAAATATCATATATTAAAATGTTACTCTATATTATACGTGTATTTTGTAAGTACCTTAACATTTATTTTGAATAACATAATTGTAGATGTGTCATTAAGAATTGTACACAATACCAGTATTCACAAACTTTTATATTCTCACTTTATGTACAACATTCATAAATACATAAATCTATAAATAATATATTATTACACATTGGTACAATAACTATATGTATACATGCTTTTTATTATTAATGTAGAATCAATATATATATATATATGTGTATATAATATATACTATATATATATATATATATATATATATATGTTAAATCTCGGAATACATTCTAACCGGATAACACGAATAAGATGAAACTACTCTTCTTTTTTTAACTATGCAGTTTTCTTCATAATATTAACTATATAGTTTAACTTTAAAGTATATTACCTAATCAATGATATGCAACAATACATACACACACTTGTGTGGCGTCGCACACCTCTCGCGTGTGCGTATACGAGTGATTATCCTACCTCATATGTATACACTGCCATTGCCCCGTTTAATTAATACAATGTATGTAAAGAGTATTTGAAAATAAATTAACGATATAACAAATATTATTTGTACTATGAATGTATTTTGTATACCTGTAATTTTACTATCTCTTGAGTTTACTTAGCATGAATATACTTTAAATAATTAATAGTATTTAAAGATTAATAGTAATATTAAAGTTTAGTTAAATATAAAATATAATGTATGAATACTACAGTATATATTATAATACATTTATATTATACTGGTATACTACTCTATAAAGTCTAGACTATCCAGAGGGTATACCAGAGGGTATAATATATATATATTGAATATACAACATATGTAAATATATTATTTTAGAACATGTTTACTTATTACTAATCTATTTTTCAAATATAGAGTTTTGTAAATTATAATAGAATGTTTAATATTAAGTAAACAGTACAAGTAGTAACGACATTAAGTGCCTACTCTACCATGATTGATACACGTTTAACCGTAAGCAGAGATCAATGATTTAAAAATTACTTTTTTATATCAATTATTTTAAATATAAATATAAATAATATAATTTGATACGTTCTTGATATTAAGGAAATATTATAAATTAATTAATCGAATACCATAATAACGTAAATTAACGTGGATAAGTTATGAGAGGTGTTAAAGAGGTGTCACATCGATATAAATAGTTCTTATTATATTAAATATATATATATATATATATATGTATATATATAAATACTATATGTATTATACATTTAAGTTTTAAGTACGGTATTATATAATAAGTAAATCAGTAAAACATCGCCTTGTTTAAACCATTTCAAGTATTTCTTGAGAACTTGAAACGTCTTCCTCATCATTTCTTTTACCGAGCATTATCCTTCTTTTTCCGAGCATTACCCTTCGCTTGCCGAGCATTATTCTCCTCTTTCCGAGCATAACTCTTCTTTTTCCCAACATCACTAGTCTTTTTCCCAACATTACTCGCCTTTTTCCCAACATAATTCTTCTTTTACCGAAAAGAATCCTTCGTTTGCCCAGCATTATCCGTCTTTTGCTGAACGAACTGCTCTTATCATCGTTGTCGTAGAACATCCTCTTTCCGAGCATCACCCTTCTCTTATCGATGTTAGCGTCGTTAGGTTGCGTTAAAGCCTTCGTACGTTCACCGTTGGTATCGTACTCGTCATTTTCTAAATCTAAATAAGTTTATTATGGCTGATTACTTATGCAAGTATAATATATAATTTCAAAGTTGTGTTAATTCTCTAGTTATTAAAGAATACTTATCAGTCTTATCGATATATCAACTTATTTATAATATATATATATATATATATATATATATATATATATATATATATATATATATTCATATATCAACGTATATGTTAGTAGGCGAATAAAGAAAAACTATATAATATATCATTATATATTTAATTACCTTTTATTTCTGTTTGAACATTATTAGGATCATTTTTCTTGAGATCATTCGTAGATGAAATTAAACCTGTTCAATAAAATATATTATTAATAATGTTATTTTTAATTCATTTGTTATGAGCTTAACACATTATTAACGCTTAGACACAAATATCACTCTGAGGTGTGAACGCCGCCATAACTACTTGGAGGTGTGAAATATAATTTACATATAATTATATATACACACACATATATATATATATATATATATATATATATATATATATATATATATATATATATATGAAGGTTGCTAGTACTTTTAGTATAGAATATAAGTGTCAGCGTAATGGTAAAGATTTATAATTACTTTTGAATGTAATTTCTGTAAGGACACTATGTTTATTGAGACATAGTAATAGACACATATCATGCATATCACACGATATACGTATACGCTCAATATTTAGAACTTTATTTCGAACAAAGGGTTTATGAGACAACGTTTATAAATATATGGAAGTGAAAATAGTATCTCGGGTAGTTTAAAAGGGTATAATGGTATATATATATATATGGGTAGTTGAGAAAATATAACACCTAATGGAGGAAATAATTTAATAATTTAAGGACATAACACATAATTAGGGTAAGAGAAATAACTGCTAGGATAACGACACACTACATTTATATATAAGTTATTATAATACGAAGTACTGACGATTCGATACGCGATTTATATATATATATATATATATATATATATGATTACATTACTCTATAAGGTTCAGTCTCTTATATCGGTGATATAGACTATATATATATATATATATATATATATATATATATATATATATATATATATATATGACGTTACATTCGATTCGGCGTTAACTTTTGATGATGACTTTAGTAATGAATACGCTGCTGACATTATTCAGCGCTAATGTCATTAACAACATCCGGTAGCTACGTGACTAATTGAATGGCACATTCACTAATTGACACGTATTCTTTATCACACAGCGCCCATCACCTCGCAGTTATTTATAGCTCTAATACGAGGAACAGTGGTGCGGACATTATTAGCATAGTCCGAGTTAGGCGAGGCAGCGCTACGTTATTCTAGTACTAGTCGGGAAGTTATGATTTAATAATAAATTAGGTAATAAGTTATATAAATGGTAAAGCAATAGATAAAGTAACAGTGTAATAATGTACAATTTGTTCGAGATGAATGGAAATATCGAAATCACTATTTTTTGTATTATGATTTATTTTTAGTTTTATGGTAGTTTATTGCATATAATGTATATAATAATTATTATTTATTTAAATATATATATATATAAATATATATATGTATCTGTGTAAACTATTATTTATGATTATTTAATATAATACATACAATATATGATTTATAAAAAATATCTTTATACGTATACATATATAGGTATCTATGTATTAATGCATAGTCACCTTTGTGTTGCCTCTGGTTATGGTAACCTTAATACACTTTTATGACCTTATTATTTCATTATATATATATATATATATATTATAATAGTACGTATAATTCTGTATTACTATATTTTATAATATTATAATTATACAACATATGTTGTACGTTTGATATTTGAGATATTTGTTTGGTATATTTTAGTATAAATCATATAAGAATGATTTTAATATTCTCAATTCACGCAACACTGCACACGCTTCTAATAAGTATTAAAACATATCTTTAATCGATAATATAATTATAAATATATTCATGTATTACCAATTAAATAATATTCAAATTGACCATGTGCATTATAATTACTCTAATAGGTAATATGTAATGCGTGTACGGTGTGTACACACACATACACACGCATACATACACACATACACACGCATACATGATCACGTATGTTATATGTGGTATGTATATGTTGTACGTATGTGTGAGCGCGATTGTTCGCTAGGTGTGCTAAGCAATATTTGCAGTCATTCGCTACACATATATCCGCTGTTGAATAATATATAAGACGGGTGTCTATATATATATATATATATATATATATATATGTGTGTGTGAATGTGTGTGTAAATATATGACACATGTATTATACTACGACATCACTAATACTAAGGATACGCTGCTTATTTCAAACTAACCAATCAGACACACGAACGTTACCGCCACCAGAATACCGTTAATATTTCTTATCATTTGTGGCATCATAAAATCTGTGAAAGTATTGGTTGGCGTAATCGATATAGGTGGAGTAGTATACTACTATATTACTATACTATAGTATGCACGTATAAGGGTGCACATTTGGTATACAAACGAATACACATATATCGTGTATTATATTAAACTTACTTATCGGGGCCAGATTTTAATATCGCGTTATAAACCTAAATCGGCTAATATCAGTGTGAGAACGGCTGTTCAATGTACAGTGTACATTTCAGGCCGATATCGGGAGCGGACATATATGTAAAATCAACACGTATACGTGTTAATTTTATAACACGTGTATACAATATCGGGCAATATAGCTGGGCGATATCGTAAAAGTGTACCTCTTTAAACTACGAATATATGTATATTTTGTCAATATTTATTAATGTAAAAATCGAAAATAAATATCAACGGGTAACTGTAATCCTGTATGATAGAATAGCGTACTAATGCAGCTAGCACACACGCGGTCTACTGATGCTAAACGACACATGTATCCACTCATGTATCCACTCATGTATCCACTCATGTATCCACTCATGTATCCACTCATGTATCCACACACCGTACACTGTACGGCGTACACTGTTTTAGTTCTAATTAATAATATATTTTGTTAATAAATTAAATATTTAAAAATCACGTGCTATACGTGCTATATATATTACGGTATAGCGTCGATAATATAACCCTGCCTCTTCCGGTAGTAGGCAACTATTCTAGAACAGCCGATATCCGACTATATAAGGGGTTATTGTGAACGCGGCTTCGGTTGATAAATAGTATATTTTGATTTCTAGTAATTATATCACTTTAAATAACAGATATAGCTATATTTAAATAATATAATACACACTATATATATTTACAAATATGTCTATATTTGGGCATGGAAATATATTGTATACGTCATTATATATATATATATATATATATATATATATTAAATGATACACTAATATATACGATATATCATGTATGTGTAATCAATATATATATATATTATATCAAATAATAATTATATAATATAGAGAATGGGCGTTCTAAATTCGTGAATAAGGTTAACTATATCACGAGGCCAAAGTTCACGCACGAGAGAACCACGTGATCCGCGTATGACGTAACGCGCGCGTATCGATTACGTAACGTTTAACGTTGCAGCGGCGTAATCGGAGATGGCCTAAAGTAACAATAGATACGCGCCCCCTGTAGGTAGACACACTCGCCAGGTGCCGTACCAGATGTCACGTGACACTCGTGTTCGACAAGATATAGGCCTCGGAACACCTCACACCGGATGTAGCGATGATGTAACAACGCTCACGTGTCTAATCTAGTGGCGGCTATATTTGTAATATGTTTATAAAATGTTACTACACATTATATATATAGAGTAAAATCCGCCTCCAACGATATTTTTCAGATTTATGTATTTGGTTCATAAATGTACATGTAAATGTAATTACATATGATGAATTAAGTAACTAACGATATTTTTGAGAATGAAATTATGAGTTTGTCATCATATATGCCGAACATGTTGTCGATTATCTACACTAAGCATTCTAATCTATGCATAGTTGTACTTCATACATGATTAGTCAGCATAATTCGTTATTGCAATGTTATTTTAGTTTCTAGTTTCGATACGAAACACAATTTTCATTATATCTGATATCAATATCATCATATATTTTATTGTAATAGTTATAACTACTTTGAACGTTAGATTACCACCAACAAATTTTCATGGATCCTCGATAGATCTACGAGTCAAAAAAGGGGCGGGAATGGATACTATTCAATTATATTTATTCTATATCTAACATAGATTTATAGTTTACCGGTAAAATACAAATCTATGATATTTAACCGTGCCTATTTATGTGAATTTTAACAAAAAGAGCCAAATTACCATTACCATATAAAAATGAAATGCAAATATGAGCGGTGTCCACTAGCAGATATATCCACACCCCCCCCCCTTATCGTAAGCAGTGCATTATTTCCACAACGGACATAGTGGCTATTCGCTACCTATTAGCATTATATATATATGAATAAATATATATATATATATATATATATATATATATAATTATATATGTATATAATAGAATATAAACACACACACACACACACACCTACGATAATAGACATATTGACACGGCCGTAATCAAATCAATATGTACGGGTGGGGGCCTAATGCATTCACTAAGGGATATTGCGTAATAGGGTCTACGCTGCCGTGTAGCCTAGTGTAGGTTAAGTTAATTATCGAAACGTTCGGCATGCATGCAATCATTAATTAATTATGCAATGGATTTGTATGCCGGCTAGGCGGATTCGACGAATTGTATTGTATTGTATATATTATATACTATTGTATCAACAGTTAATAGATATATATATATATATATATATATATATATATATATATATATATATATATATTATAATTCCGTAATACAAATATTATTATATTATTACAATTATACAATTTGTAATATATTTATATATATATATATATATATATATATATATATATATATATATATATGTGTGTGTGCGTGTATGTGCGCGTGTGCGTGTGCGAATGAGTGTGTAAGTAAACTAATTGCTATACTAGCGGTTCTATCACGTGCCCGACGTGCGTTGCGACGAGAGGTGACATATATTAGCCGTCCTCGAATAGGTCGCGTTGCTATGCTAATATATGCCTCTCCCCTCGCGCTCACACTTTGTCCTTTCCATGTCCCCGCCAGACCATAGCGTCCAGCGCGCCACGGTATCCGCGGAGAGAGAGAGAGAGTGTCCGTAATCGAGTATTGTGGTACGCGGAGGACATACGCGGAGGACATTAGTTATAACAATAGAGCGGCGGTGGCACGTTGAAATTAGCGAGTGAGTAATTACATTTCGCATCGTGTTATGATATATATATATATATATATATATATATGTATATAGTTACATCGTATATATTACCAATTGGTCGTAGAGGAAATTACTACCGCCGACACACTAGCGCGACCGCATTCCGCCTCCTCCGTAATACCGATTACTGTTACGCAATACCTGCTGGTGACCAGCGTTATTACGTAACGATCGTATCACGTGACCGCGTTAAGCCACGCCCCCCGATGATCACGAGACAGTGATTATCTATTCACGGCCACGGCCGAGATTACCTCGTTACCTCTTCGTGCGGTAAACACACACACGTGACGTGCGGCGCGCTCTTATCCAACTGACTATTGTCACGTGACAGTAAAGCTCGTAACCACGTTACTCGAGTCACGTGGCAGAAAAGAACGTGATAAAGTGTCGCTCGCGTTAAAAATTATTTTAAACAAGTTGTTTATTACGGATTCGACCTTCAAATGGAGTTCATTTAAATATGAGTATTGATAATACCCACACATTTTCTTTTAATTTGGTTCAATATCGGGCCAGCTTCTTACTGTAATACTGTATAATTGAATATGGGAATAGATAGGGAAAAAATAAATATGTATGTTTTTCACATTTATAAGTAAGCCACAATCTATATTATAGTTTCTACGAATAATATCAAATACATAAAAACAATAATTTAATTTCTAGGATTTTTTTTTAATTTATAGGATTTTCCAAAAATGTTTTTCAACACTCATCATTTTTATTTACAATATAGTTATTTTTGTTAACTTTATATTATATATAATAAAAAAAAATCATTAACCACTATATATATATAACAATTTGGCTTAACAAATTATAATTACCATGAATATTGTTAAACATCATGTTAATACATGACCATCTCAGTTATATTGATCCATTACAATGAATTAAAAAAAGTTACAAAATCAAATAAATGTCCTTGTTTATAAATATAATAACTACAATAATATAGGAGTAGAGAAATTTCCAAATTTGTTTATATATTTAAAAAAAAACCTTAAACGCTTCACTAATTTAACCAAAAATTCATATTTATAGAATCTTCACTGTGATGTTATGATTCGAAAAATAAAATCAATCTCAGCCCGCTAGTTCATAAAATCCACTACGAAATAGAGTTTGTTGAGATCATCAAATAACACCGTAACATCATTACACGTTATATATATAGATGGGCATGATCTAGATCATTGGTCGGCGATCCGATCCCGGTTCCGATCAGAAAGAGAGGGATCGGGATCGCCAATCCAGGAAAAAAAGTATCGATGCCTATTAGGAACTTATAGATACCTATAGGTATCTATATACAGTATACTGTATATATATATATACCATTATGTTATCTATTTGTAATCATATAAAATTCGTTAAATTACAAAATATATACACTATAGTATAGATAGGTACACTATATAAGTATACTTATACGTGTATACACTATATAAGTATACTTTTGACTCCTACGTTATATTTATTCTCGAATAATTAACATTGTAAAATAATGTTTATATTTGTATTAATAACTATATTCCTTATTCCTTATAGTCCACCAGTGTTATCATCGATACCTACCGGACTATGTATTTATTTAATCTTCTACATAGAATATAAAATAATTCAAACATCATATCAGCCTCTCTAATATCTTTTAGTCCTACCTACCTAAATATCACTTTTACATTCACTAATAAGATCGAAGTGTCATCTACATCATGGAGCGTCATCATTAAGGAGTGATTAATTTTTAAGGAATGTGTGCTTCGGATTACTTGCAAAGTCATTTCATAAAATATAATACCGTTCAGTAATATTACTTCGAATTCTAGAGTGGTATATGTAGTAGGTATGCATGAATAGTTATAACTATATCTAAACTGTTTTATTAACTTCGTTTAATTATTTTATTTTTCTTTTATTATTATTAATATACTATAATTGTATTACTCGCACATTCGTGAATATTACATATATAGTGAATAGTACTCTTATTGATGATCGTAAAATAAATAACATCAACAACATCACCATCATCATCATCACCATCACCATAATCATTACCACCATCATCATCATCATTATCATCATCATCAACATTATATGCCTAAGGCTAGAATTAATATTACTTAGTCAACAGCTATGCATTATATATGTTTTATTATAATTCTCGTATCACGTTATTTATAGCCTCATTATTACATATATGTATAGAGTATACATATGCAGTATGTTAGTTATGATTAGATCACTAGAATATTAAATATATATATATATATACATATATATATATGTATCAGACTAAAATATTCTATATTTTGAATGTAGTTATTTTTAAATATATATTATATATTCTTAATTAGTTATATTGTTGTTGTGTATTATGTAATAATTATAAAAGTATAAATGTTGATTTGGTAAATATTGATTTTTATGTTTTGTTATTTAATGTTATTTAGTTTATTTTAATAGAATTGGTTGCACCAATAAACTGTCGCGTATCAATATTATAATCTGAATTATATTAGATTTGATAATGATATTTCATTTTTGATTATGCCTTGACAAGTGGAGGTTTGTATACAGTTATATTATAATATTATATATTGTAATGTTGTATATATATTTAACAGTATTAGTGTGTGGTTTTTGTTTTGATTAAACAATTATTTAAGGGTCGGAGAAACCTTCGCATTTTGTTGTTGTTTTTAAGAATGTTATATTAATATTTTAAATATACAGATTTATCTTTAAAATGGATTATAACGTTTTAAATAAAATAATTTAAAGTATTTCAAATCGAGTTTTTAAACATAGTCCTGTAACAAATATTTGATAAAATGTAAGTAGTATTTTTGTTCAAATATTCAGTTATGAATCATAACTTATGATACGTTTTATTTTAATTATTTATAATATTAATATTTATCTATAGGGCTACATCCAGTTATCATGCAGGGAGTGGCGAATTACAATAAAATTATATATAATAATAAAATATATAAATATCATAAATTTATTGTTATTTATTCAAAATAATATTGATAACAACTTTAGAAGGCTATATCTTAGAATTTTGTTGTTGATTTTTGTTTGTTTTCAAACTACTACTACTTTTGTCCATTGCTTAAATTATTATAAAAATGTCTGAATATATATATATATATATATATATATATGATATTACTGACAATAAGCTATATTATTAGAATGTCATAATTTTATTTTTAAATATACTAATTATAAATATTATAAAAAAAGTTGATGAAAAAAACAACAACAAATACAAAAATAAAATATTTTATATTATAAAATATAAAATATATATATATATATATATATATATATATATATATATGTGTGTGATTTTTATTATAGTATCTATTTATCTATTTCTTATATAAATTAATTATAGTCACATAATACATATTTACATATAATTAACAAATACATTCATATAAACACATACACACAAAAATATCTATATATATATATATATATAAATTGGTACCACAATTATTTTTTTGCAAATAATAAATGGTAATATTTCTGCAGAGTGCTACAGTAAAGTAAATAGAACATTTAAACTATATTCTTTACCGGAAACTGGCGGGAGATAAGGTGCATACCACCGGACGTATAGTACGGAACATATACACAGCACGATCATATAGTATCGCAGTATAGCTAGCACATACGGCTGATTATAATCATTATAAAACTTGCTCGATAACTAATTCCGCAGAAATACCATCCTACAAAAATCTATTTATAGAACATATATTATTATATTACTATAATATTGGTATCGACTACTGGCGTTACACCATCGTCAACAAACACCGAACATGTGTATACTAATCATAATAGTTAGTACTAATAGTAATACTGATATATTGTTAACTATAGTTTACATACATATATCGTATTATAAATTAGTTAACAGTTATTGTACAGTTATTATTACATAATATGTATTATTATAATACGTAACATATACATATATATATATACATATATATATATATATATATATATATATATATATATATATATATATATATATATATATAGTAGTAGTAGTAGTAGTAGTAGTAGGGTATACCACTATTATAGTGGTAGTGGTATTATTATTGGTAATGGTAGTGGTAGTGGTAGTAATAGTGAGGGTGGTGGTAGTAGTGGTAGTGCACTATGATAGTAGTGGTGGTAGTGGTAATGGTAGTGATAGTGGTAGTGACGGTGGTGGTGGTAGTAGTGACGGTGGTGGTAGTGGTAATGGTAGTGATAGTGGTAGTGACAGTGGTGGTGGTATACCACTATAGTGGTAGTGATAGTGGTAGTGACGGTAGTGGTAGAGGTAATTGTAGTGATAGTGGTAGTGACAGTGGTGGTGGTATACCACTATAGTGGTAGTGATAGTGGTAGTGACGGTGGTAGTAGAGGTAACGGTAGTAATAGTGATAGTGACGGTGGTGGTAGAAGTAATGGTAGTGATAGTTGTAGTGACAGTGGTGGTGGTAGTTGTAGTGATAGTGGTGGTGACGGTGGTAGTGGTAGTGGTAGTGGAATGGATAATGGTAATCGTGTACGTATGTGTGAGCTCCAAGCGTACCGATGTATATTTAAGCACAGTAAATAAGAGAACACAATTACTATAGGGCGGCGCATGCGCGTTAATTATGCATGACGTAACGTGATGACGCAACTCTCTCTCGTATTACGTGACTCACCTGCGCCCCACAGTGTGCGAACGTACCGGGGTGTGGTTAGTCGGTGCGCATGGGACATCGGTATTTTTTAGATGTACAATGTACATTTTATAAACAAATACACATTATGAAACTAATAATATGTTATATATAAATTAGATATAATATATTACATTTATTAATTTGGTAACATTTATAGTATACATATTTATAAAATTAAGGTACATTTTTTAAATACATAATAAATATATATAAAGACTTACTATTTAATTAATTAATAGTATCAGATATATATATATATATATATATATATATAATACTTTATTAAGTATCATTAATATAGTTATTTATAACTATAGAACATGTCACATATTGTATATATATATTTAATAGTTATTTATAACTATAGAAAATGTTTGATAAACTTATTGTATATATATATATATTGTTCTCTTGTGTTTATAAACATATATGATATATCAAGAATTTAAAAATTATATATCAAAACACAAGAAAAAAGGTTACTATTTTATTGTATTGTCCGCAGGACAATGTCCGTGGCCCCTCACAATTATTTATAAAATAATGATACTCAACATTATTCTTGAGGGGTCCATTTGTATCCTTTATTTGTATTGTATTCAATATATACATATTTGTAATTTCAATAAATAAATATTATTATATATGTGTGTGTGTGTTTATGTGTGTATGTGTGTATGTATACATATAATGTATGTTACTAGTTGTAACAATCACAATAGGTGTTTATAAATATCTCCTTATATATATATAGTTATAACTGTGTGGCACACACATATAGGATAGGATAGGATGGTTTATTTTCATAAACATATAATATATATGTCACAAATATGTCCCATATATATCACATACATATCACAGATATATTACAGATATGACAAATACATGTTCCATATATGTCGCACACATATATCGATAAGCATAATATGAGTTCTCTAATTTTGATTATTGTATTTATTACCAAGGAATTCGGTGATGTGCGACGCACATTGTGCGTTCACCTATATGTATACCTAGATATATATTATCACACAGGTATGTTTATCCACTATATTATTACATTATATTATAACAATACAATGGTATTATAGTGTATTATAACATATATTATACGTATACTATAGTATTGTACATTGTTGTAGAAATACATACTATTCACTATATATATATATATATATATATATATATATATATATATATATATCGATGTTCTATCAAACAAGCGAAAGTAAAATAAATAGTTTTCTAAATAATGTCTAATGTACGTGAAAGTTGGTTTATCAATTTAAACGTGGCTTATATTTCTACTATATTAATTAGTACGCGAACAACGAATATAACCTACTGGTTAATTATGTATGAGCTGTTACAATAGTTGTATATAATGATCATATACGACATATTAGCTATACATACATATACACACACATATATATATATATATATATATATATATATATTTATATATATATATAATATATATTATATATATTGTTATATACATTATATATAATATATAGTATATATGGTATATAGTATACAATATACATATATGTATATTATATATAATATAGTATATAATGCATCGTATATGTTATAGCATATACGATGCATATACAGTCAACTCCCGATAAGTCGGATTCGCAAGGGACCGGGAAAAGTTTCCGACTTAGCGAGATGTCCGACTTGTCCGAGATTAAGAATATCATGCAAATAAAATATATACGTGACGCTCAGCGTGAGTTAAAAGGTTACCGAAAGTGGAATTATGCAACAATCTATAACATAAAATGTTGTATTCAATAATATTACTTACTAAAATTATAATATTCATTATTTAAAGTAAACATTTCTGACAATTTATAAAAAGTCCGACTTATCCAGTATACAAATCATAAAATTGACTATTATATGTGTCCGACTTATAGAAAAGTCCGACTTATCCAATCCAATCCAATGTATCCGACCTATCCGATTAATTTAACATGGAACTAGATACAAATCCAACCAAACCAACTAAATGTATCCGACTTATCGAAAAGTCTGACTTATCCGTAGTCCGACTCACCGAGAGTTGATTGTAATAACAATTTCTATCGTTTTAATAATTTGTACGATCGACGTCATCAAGTTGCGGTACATGTTGATCGCGGTGTGTACAGCGTATAGTGCTACGCACACCCCTTTATGAATGATACACGAAATAGTACAATTTATCTCTTTTATTTAAAATTAATTCGGAAGAAATTTAATATAATAATATATTTAACAAAAGAGTTAATAAAAACTCGCCGCATATATTACAAGTAACATGTATAGTAAAGTATTATCTTAATAGTAATATCTAGTATATATCTAATACTATTTACGATGTGATATGTGATACTATATGCATATGTGATATATGATACTATAATATAAAGTTAATTTGCATGATACTTACATTTTGTAATTTATATAATAAATGTAAATAAATAATTATATCAATAATATATTAGAAATTTATTACAGATGTTAATGTAATAATGATTACATTATTAGATGTCTGTTTTTTATTAATATTTATTAATATTTCCTATTAATATTTAATTAATTTTAATATTTTTTATTTAATGTATAATATATATTTATAAATGTATCATTTAAATATTAAATATTTCATCTTTATTTTCGACTATATATATGCTATATATTAATAAATCAATGAATAATTATTTTACAAAATTATTATAACTATATTTGTAAACATATATTTCCGATTTATTATATTATTAAACGATTCGCATGTATACAATATCCTTTAATATATCGCATATATATAATTGAATATACACCTATTTATTATTAACAATTCAGAAACAACCTGGGTAACACACATAAACATATGTGTGTAGCACACTGTGTACACATACATACCAACATACCGCAATATTTACGCAGACATAAAAGCATAATTATAAATAACTCATGCATCTCTTCACAAATAAATATATATATATATATATATATATATATATATAATATAATATGGCAATACGCATACGGATTATGTAGTCTGGTCTTAATACATATTTAAGTACCTGTATATAGGTGTACGAATACAAACGTGTATTAACAATCGTGTACAGCTACGTTATATTGTATATGTATATTATTATGCATATGGGTTAGTTAAGGGTTTATGTATATATATATATATATATATATACATATATATATATATAACGCAAATACTTGCATATATGTATACACATACGACGCCGTACGGAGTACACACATACGCCTGCACACAAGCATGGAAATACATATACGTATACACTCTATTACCTATAGATATACGTACGATTGTTACACTTGTAAGGTTATTGCATTATAGCTTCATTATAGCTTCGTTATATATGCGTTAATTAATACAATTTATGCATTCTACATGACAATAGTTACATAATAAAGGCTATTTAGTCGTACTAGTCATCATGTATCTATTTGATATACTGTTATTAAGTGATTTTCATATATTTATTTTATTATTATTATTAATATTACAGTCAACTCCCGATAAGTCGGACTCGCAAGGGACCGGGAAAATTGTCCGACTTAGCGAGATATCCGACTTATCCGAGATTAAGAATATCATGCAAATAAAATATATACGTGACGCTCAGCGTGAGTTAAAAGGTTACCGAAAGTGGAATTATGCAACAATCTATAACATAAAATGTTGTATTCAATAATATTACTTACTAAAATTATAATATTCATTATTTAAAGTAAACATTTCTGACAATTTATAAAAAGTCCGACTTATCCAGTATAAAAATCATAAAAATGACTATAATATGTGTCCGACTTATAGAAAAGTCCGACTTATCCATTCCAACTTATCCGACTTATCCGATTAATTTAACATTGAACTAGATACACATCAAACCAAACCAACTAAATGTGTCCGACTTATCGAGAAGTCTGACTTATCAGTAGTCCGACTTACCAAGAGTTGACTGTACTACTATTAATATTATAATAATTATTATTATAAATATTCGATTTTAAATACTTACCAAAAACATATACGTGACAAATGTAAAATTATAAATAAACTTAATGTAATAACTAATTTATTATTAATGTCTACAATAGTAGATTAATGTAGACTATATATTTTTTGCATGTCGGTATAACATATTGTACACCATATTATATAATATTCCTATATGTTATTAATGTAGTATAAAGGTAACCAATTCTATCAATAAACTTGAATATGAGCAACACATACTTACTCGATAACTTTAATCTGTTATCTATCATATATCGTTTGAAGAATTGTAGAATATATTCTGTAGATTTGCTCATAAATTAATACAGAATGCTATACGAAATAAATGTAGGTCATTTACTTTCTACACCATTTTATAAACCTACGAGTATTCCTATATGAATATATTTATATATATATAAATATCTATTCCCTTAATTAACTAATCTGAATAATAATAATAGTAACAATAATAATAATATTTAGTTTTATATATTTGTCAATATTATATTTCTATCATCGACGTAGGTAAATATTTATTTAGTCGTGATTATAGTCTAATGTATGTATACTCGTTCTGCATACTATCAACACCTCCTATAACCTCAGAGGTTATAACAGGTCACGATACTATATATAGTATACTATAATATGTACTATATTATACTATATAGTATACTATAGTATACTAATATATATATATATATATATATATATTATATTGATATTTAAGCCGTTACGTCCTCTAGGCAGTCGGTTATAGGATATCTGATGATTATATACATGTAATATCATTAATAGTTAGTAACCGGTCCGTTTAAATATTTTTTTATTTCTAATTATTATTTTTTATATCTGGTCATTTTTTTGCCGAACTTCAATACACTGTACTACTATACATTTTAAACTATATATATTTGATGTAATCGATTCACTGTGTCGATAATATGTCTACAGGATTACTAGTTGATTAAGAAGCGATACGATGGTTGATCATCTGCTAATATCGCGTTATTTAAAAGTCTACCGATTATATTCAGATATTTGGCAATCATATAGTGTTGCATTGACATATATGCATATATATATATATATATATATATATATATATATATATATATACTACTTTAATTGGTGATATATGATATATATATTTTATAGAAATATATCCCTCTTTTATATTATATAATATATAATATATACTTAGCTATATATATATATATATATATATATATATATATATATATATTATATATTATATATGTATATATATATATATAAGTAAGTGTGATATAAACGCCTATTGGTTTTTAATTTACAAACTGAGCGAAAATCTATAATAATTTTTAACAAATTGTAACGGCGAACTTAACATTGGTATGTCAGATGAAATGCTTCGAATCAGCATACAATATAACGGTTTATAGAGCACTTATAACACTACTAGCCTGAAGGCTTGTGTCATATGTGTCATAGATTTATAGTTCACCAGGTAACATACAAATCTATGACCCGTATACACTTCGATATAAACTAAATAGGAATATATCCTATATGATAATGATATCCTATTATGTCCTATGTATACATATAGTACAACTATTACACACAATACCTGATCGCGTATACATCTATAAATATACTAGCATGGCAACGGTTATATAAGAATATATAGAATATATATATTCATATAAAATATAATCTCTTTCAATATTTACAAGTATACTTGTTATATATAGTATACATTTATCGATGTTATAATACTATTTATAATTAATAAATTATAAATATATATATGAATATTTTTTAAGATAATTATTGACTAATTCTTCAATAATAAATTATTATAATATCACATAATAATATAAAATAATAGTTTATATAATGTAATAAATGTAATCAATTAATAACAAAGTTTTTACAAAAATGGACATTAAAATTAACTAAACGTGTATTAACGTAGATTATACCCACAACAAAATAATATTTAACCATAAACTGTCATCATATTATAAAAGATGTACTCAATGATACGACAAAACTCGACATAACTCGACACAACATGATATTTTCCGTTACTACTCGACAGTACTAGATTATAATACTATTTATACATATTATTATATATTCTATATCATTCTATACTTTTATTTTTATATTTAAAATCATATAACATTATTAAATTTATATTTACCTGACTGGTTAATTTTAATGCTACTATTTTTTTTCTTTGATAAACAAAATGTATTATATAAACTATACTTTAATTTAAATAATAGTTCTCCCGAAATAAAAGGTTGAATAAGGAAATAAAAAGGTTGAATGCTCTATTTATCTATTCAACCTTTATAAAAGGTTGAATCAACAATATACTCTCCATTCAACCTTTTTATTAAAAGGTTAAACGAACGTAATTATGATTCAACCTTTTATTTGATAAATTAATCTACTATAGTATACATATATATTAATTTACAAATACCTTATTTTTTTTTAATATATAAAAAATATACTATTTCACATTTATTTTATTTTGGTATATTGATTTAATTTAGTACTAGTGTAAATTAATTATCAATTATTTTTGTAATTTATATTTAATATAATATTATATATTTAATAAATAAAGTTACTATTTTAAAATCATAAATTATTTAAGTATCTATGGGTTTTTAAAATCATCATAATTTCATTTATGTGTCAACTTAAATAACAATTATAATCATAATTATATTGATAATTAATATAATGTTATAATGATCATTATTGAACATTGAAATATTGTATTTAATATTCAAAATATTATTATTTTTAAATACCATTTTTATATTATTATATGTAATGGTTCTACTAATTTAATTATAAAAGGTTTAATGGGAGTAATTATAATAGGTTGAATGTGATTAGTTATAAAAGGTTGAATGGGAGTAATTATAAAAGGTTGATCTGGTTTAATTATAAAAGGTTTAATGGGAGTAATTATAAAAGGTTGAATTACACCTACAAATTAGGTTGAAATACACTGCTTCATTCAACCTTTAAAATGTTGACTAGACGAACATCAATTCAATGTTTTTATAGGCATCATTCAACCTTTTTTTCTAGCAGTGTATATAACTAATATGGAATTTGCATATTTATTATAAACCATTAGATATATTATATATGTACTATGTATTTACTAAATCAATTACGATGCAATTATGCTATACATACATATATCAATTAATATAGACTATTACACTGGTCTGCATCAAAAATAGGATGATATTCTGTCAATTGATTCCAGACTTATTTTTGACACTGATCTCAAATGTGAAAACCGTTTTTCTCAATCACATCTAGTTTTTTTTTATTCGACTTTCAAATATTTTCCAAAAAGTGAGATTTCTAGATAAAAATATTTTATAATTTTTAAAACCTTAATTAATTGATTTAAAACCTTAAGTATAATATTTTATTAAATCATATAAATATGCCTGAATATATTTTATATATATATATATTCACGTATATAGTTTAAAAAATTAAGTTTCGGGTACAAAATAATTAAGTTTATTTAATAATAAATACTATATTACAAATTTCCTTGGAAATCGAAGAAGTCATGATTTTGAAGTTAGGGTAGAATATCTCATGCGCTCATACCATAAAATTGGAGCTCGAATGTCCATTAAAATGCATTTTCTAAATTCGCATTTGGATTACTTTCCTAACAATTGTGGAGATTACAGTGAGGAGCAAGGAGAACGATTCCATCAGGATTTAGCTACAATGGAAGAACGATATCAAGGATTTATTGGAATTTTAATATGTTAGCAGACTATTGTTGGTGTTTGAAGAGGGATGACATAGATATTAACCATAGAAGAAGAAAATTAAAACATTCCTTCTTAAATTGATTTGTATTATTTTGTATAGTATTTATTAAATAAACTTAATTATTTTTTACCCGAAACCTAATTTTTTGTTTTATTCATAAATAAATATATTCATTTATATTTATAAAATAATAATATAGAATATATAAATAAGTATAATATATAGTTAATAATATAATATAATTATAAATTGAGTACTTTTAAATACATTAAATAGCACGATTTAAAAACTTTAATAAATTGAGAAAAAAGGCAAAAAAAATATTTTAAATTGAACAAAAAAAAAAACTAAACCCGATATGTAAAAACTAAAAACATATCTGAAAGGAGCGTTACAAATCTATCCAAAAAAATATATTACATATATATCCTATAATTGTTGTCGTCAAATATTGACCTATGAATTTTTTTTGAAAATAATCCAATATTTTTGGGGTACATAGTTTAAAAATCATTTATTTATACAACTTGTAAACATATTTTATAATGTTTTAAATGTACACTGTATACTTGATTATATATATAAAATATATTCAGGCATATTTATATGATTTTATAAAAAATTATACTAATAATTAGGGTTTTAGAAATTATAAAAATATTTTTTTTCTAGAAATCTCACTTTTTGGAAAATATTTGAAAGTCGAATAAAAAAAAAAACTATACGTGATTAAGAAAAACGGTTTTCACATTTGAGATAAGTGTCAAAAATAAGTCTAGAATCAATTGACAGAATGTCATCCTATTGAAAAAAGTTAAAAAATGCAGGCCAGTGTTATTTATGTATAGGTATACACTATTATTTATCTATTTATATACCTATGTTATATATATGGTAATTGTAAATTAAATATCTAGAAAGTGTATTAATCTGACGTAATATGATGTAACATTGGTAGGTGTTTCACAATAATAGGAAATACTCTCAAGCTATAGCTCAATGTTATATAATACTAATAGTATCGTATTTATATTACATTATTTGTATATTATATATATATATATATATATATATATATATATATATATATATATATAAGTATTTAATAACATTATATTATATCTTACAACTTTTCTGAGAACAAATTCGTTAATAGTAAATAAAATCAATGTATCACTAAACTTCATAATATCGTAATGTACAGTGTCATAATGCCACAATGTCATATCGGTACAGTGTTGTAATGTTATGTTTGTTTACATATATGATTGTAACATATCATTTAACAAAATATTATTAAATATAATTATTTTATATAATATATATATATGATGTCAAATTTGATAATATTTATTAAATTATACTGATACACTGTACGAGAATATCATCATCAGATAATATAATGTGTATTATGCACTAAAATAGGGTCATATAGACCCCTTCGCTCATGCGGGAAGATAATAATAATATAATAATTAGATAATAATAATAATACGTTGAAGATAAAATGAGACAAACTAACGAATGCAACAATTATAAGTTTGGGTGATTTAGCGATTAGAGGTAGAGAGCAAATAAGGAGTAAGATTTATAACTCTGTTGTGATATATAATAGAGCAGATGTTAGGAGGGAGGGAATTCCATAGGGTGGGAACGGAATTTGTAAAAGATCTAGAATTTATGGATATTTTATTAGAGTTCCGGGATATAATTAGAGAATAATTTTGAAATACTATAGAAATTACAAGATGGTAACTAATATATAATGGTCGATAATATGTATAATAAGTATATTTTATGTAAACCATTGAAATAAATATATAATATTATATAATATATATAATATATATATAATATATAATATTATATGTATGTATTTATTAAAAATGTGATATTAATTTAGTTGAATATAATGATTACATACTATGTTATATATATATATATATATATATATATATATATATATATATATATATATATATATATATATATATATATATATATATAGCTATAATACATTATATACATTACTAACATAATAATTTAAGGACGTATAAAACAATTAATTGCCATACTAATTAAAATAACTCGTAACTATCTAGTAATACCCGTAGCATAATTACACGAAATGACTGATCACCCATATCGACTAACCCTGGCGACAACTTTAAGATGTGTCCTTGAGAGGGGACTTATTTTCCGTCCCGAGGGTATAGCCTATAAGCAAGGACATACCGTGTCCTTGATATAGGCATAGCTTATTGTTCAAATATAATAAATATATAATAAACATATATGTATATGGAATGTCGTGATTGATATGTAATGTATATTACATATATTAATATTGAATATTAATAATTAATTTAAAGGGTTAAATAAATTCAAATATATTTTGTATTATTATTAGTTATATATATTTTTATTTACATATATAACACTAGTTATATAAGGGTGCATAATATATATATATATATATATATATATATATATATATATGCATATATCTTTATATATCAATAGTATAAAGTAAACAAAAGACCCATTATAATTAGTGAACTGATGTATAATCAACATAAATACTATGATTGTGATATAATATTTAACATTGCTATGTGTTAATAGTGATATAAAGCACATACATACACATACACATACACACACATATATATATATATATATTATCGCTGATAGATTTGATATTGTATATTATATAATAATATGCTTTTCATCGTACATAAAATAATGTTTTATATATATAACATACATTAGCTGACATAAATACATACATTAGTTGACTGAATGACAGCGGGCCGATATGTAGCATGTATTTCCATTAACCCTTAATGACTAGTGGAATAATTCATGATACAGAATAACTTTACTATATCAATGTAACAATAGCAATGAGCCTACGATGTAACAATAGAAACGTTTTCATCGCGTATGTTGTACGTACAGTTGAATACGCGTGAGTAATATGACGTAATATGACGTAATATAGTGCTATTAATAGTGTGTATTCGAATGTAATCGGTACGTAAACAAGAATTTCTGAATTATTATGTATCATATTATATAATATATGATGTGTAACCGATATTAGTTAAAAATATTAAAAATGGTTTTTTAAATTAAATGATATATCAATTATATAAAAATATTAAAATGAAATTGATCCTAAACATAACCATGTTTCTAATATTAAATATACAATAAATATATACAGTCAAAAATGCCGCTATAAAATCATAACAAAACATATAGACTACGAATAATGCTGATCGAAATAAATGTTAAAATGGTAAAACATAAATCATTTAACAATACTAATATATTTAATTCATTACATTTTCTTTATAATTATATATATACATGTATATATATATATATATATATATATATATATATATATATATATATATACTATACTATACTTATATTTAATGAAATCAAACAAAACCTTTCTCTCGCATTTCTCCTCATATAAACATCCTCATCTACCCCTCACACCAACACTACCTATTGCCTACTCCACTACCTCATAATTGTCCCATATAGGATGGACCTACTACATGCGTGGGTACTGGACCAGTATTACTACGTACTTACTACACCCTTTATTTGTAAATTTCATTTACTAACTCTATCTTATATCAATGATATTCAAAGTTGTGTGTATTTCTGAGTCCATTTACAAAATACAATTGACATATATGATAATATATATTTCGCTCTATTTAAACTATATGCTAATAGCATATGATACTAATATGATCAATATAGAATATTTAGCTATATAGCATATGTTTAGAAAGTATGAAACATTATGAAACATTAACATATTAAATTCACAAAATAAATAATATTTGTGTTATTGTGCTTCACTAGAACTTTAAAGAGTGGTTATAACTTCAATATCATAATTGAAATATCTTAATAAATTTAAACTTATTGACATTAAAAAAAATCCCTATTTTTTTACATACAATTTTCAAAATGACGTATTACTTATTACGTATTACCCCTTAACCAATAAAAATACTGTATTTATGGTTTCTAGTTATCCAGTCGGGTATAACTAACATTGTACCCTTTATTATGGACATTCATAATTCTAATTACGTATCACTAGTTCTTCAGTATATAATTAATCTTATTATTTGAAACTTATTCTTTACGTTATAACTGTTGCTTTCCATTTAAGTTTTACATCGCGATTTCTCATCTATATAGAATTAATTTGAAAAGTTGATATGAAATAATTACCGCCACCATGCTCCATAATACATAATTTTTCTGTGAATGTACCTAAAATAACTCATATATATAAATATATATACATTTTGTTACATAGCTGTGACATATTTCTTATACATAGTTAATGCAAATCACGTGACGTAACAACAACGAAAGCGTCGTTTTAGCCTAATCTCCCTTCAAGGAAATATCGTCGAGTTTGACATTGCATTGCAGTTATTTTGTAAGATTATAAATTAAATATTCATGCCCCATCGGATTTCTATTGGCTAAACGACGCCCACGCGTGGCGGTACTATCAAGGTGGACTAGAGGTCGCTATTATATATTTATAGGCACACATATTCGGTAAATAAATGTTGATTTTATATTTGTTATATTTAAATTCGTAAGTAGTTTTCGGATAATCTGTATACACTGTAGAGTATATCTGTATATACTTTAGTGCTATAGCACTATATCACTATATATGGATAACACCATTAACTATATGGACATTTACCAAATATATAGTATACTATAATATATACTGTATACAGTAAACTAAACGTATTATATCCTGGCAATAATTTCTTGAAAATAAATGTATAGTATATAGATGGTATACTTCTACTTATATTTTTGAATTATATAATACATATATTTATAAATATATATATATAATATACCATTTGTATCCCATTGGTATACCATGATATACCATTGTGAGATACAATATTGTATTTAAATGTATTCTTAGTAATAAATGTAATATTATTTATATATAGCTCATTTTATGTTGTTTCAGACTTGACAAATTTATATTATCTTACCCGTCCCTAAGTTATGTTACATATTTTAAATGTATAAAAATGTTTTTTTTTACTATTACAATTTAAAAAGTTTCGTTGGTTAATGTATTTGTATTACTATACTCATACTTTTTTTTCAACGGAAGATCATAAGCTTTTCTTCAATATCTATCCGGTTTCTTATACTAAATTCTGAATTATATATATTCGAGTATGGGCCTCAATATATGTAAAACTAAACCTTTGCGTTCATGTGAATATATATATATATATATATATATATATATATATAAATGTATATATATATCGTAATAATCTGAATTAATCATCACATCGGTGAAGTATATTGAAAAGTGGGTTTCTTACGTAATCAGTCACGATACCAGTTACGTAACCGAACCTCGTGCACAATGCGATACGCCTACTCGATTACGTATAACAATGTCACGTGCCGTTGTCACGTGACATAAATATACTGCTGATGACTCACCGTTGATGACAGCACAATGCGAGCGTTAGAGATAACTGTTGACATTCATTAGGCGGTGCGTGTTTGACACGTATAAGTGGAGTATCGTATCGATACACCGCATCATCGATATACATAGGCTACCCGCTTACAACGTCGGTTTCACGAATACCCATAGTACTGACGTATTTTAATGCGCGCGTGTGTGTACGGCGTACTGTACGTTTATATGTGGGTGTGCATATTGTATTTATTCGTATTGTATTTTGATTCTACGAAAATATGCAGTAGTAATTACTCAATTAGGAGTGTTAAAACAATGTCAATAATAATATCAATAACAATAATAATATAATGCGAAAACATTGTCAAAAATCATCAAATAATTTCGTTTTTATAAATATATTATTTCATAGAAATAATGACAGCTGGTAAACAAAATCGAATACAAAAATAAATATAGTGGATGTAAATAATGTACATATCCAATAACGTTTTTAATTAAATAAGTTAGTGCAGATATGTATTACTGTACTGGTATGGTATACCTATAGGTTAAGTACGTGTATATTATGGGTTTATAAACCTTATTTTTAAATATATGAATAGTTAGTATATTACGATTATGATTACTTATATTATGGTTAGGAATCTTATTCCATAGGGAAGATGCGATGTATTCAATGCTTAAATAGGGGAATATTCAGATTTTTCAAGAGTTTAGGCAGAATATGATCTTAGTATTATTTTGTTTATATATATATATATATATATGATTATGTTATATATGGAGTGAATATATGATAAATATAAAAATGTATTATAGTAAACGCAGTATGATTTAGCATAATGATTCGTAAAGCTCTGGATTTAAAGTTTATTTATGAAAATAGAGGTAGGTTAATTTTTAATTATTTTAACTCCATGTATGATTCTACAGGAAGCGTGTAATATTTGTGTGCGTATTATGTTACGTTTATTCATTAAGTAAGCTGTGTCAATAGTTAAGTTTAGTAAGTATAGTCGTATATGATATTACTATTTGAAATGTATATTTTATTTATTTTATTATTTAGATTGTATTATTAAGTATATGTATATTTAAGTATATATATATATATATATATATATATATATATATATATATATATATATATATATATATATATGTATGTATTAAGCCGTTTAAATATTAATGATATATTTGAGAGGTCATATTGATAGTTGAAATAAATTAAAAATCTAAGTTTGTAATAATAGTTATAGTTTTATTTTCCGAGTTGGAAACAGTTAAACGTTTGATAACAGGAGCAAATGTCTAGTAGTACGGAAGTGTGTGCATTAAGTTTGTTAGTATTAATTTCAAAGTTACTAAAATATCATTAAGTTTAGTAATTATTGTCATAGTCCTACTACTTGATAGAGGTTCACCATACACCTGTATCACATATTACTATATATATATATATATATATATATATATATATATATATATATATCCGATTTTAAATTTCGATTGATGATATGATCATTATGTCTTGTATTAAATCGATTAGAGGGTTTTTAGTGTTTATAAACATCTATAGACTTAGTGGATATAACTCGGCTTTTTTTAATTTGCAAGAGTTGAACATATGTTATTATTGTGGCAAGTTTGGATATGATTATAGTGTATTGTTTATTGGGTCATGTTTCATGGGTCATTATTTTGTTTCAGACTTGGACAATTTATATTATCTTACTCGTATCTAAGTGTATATTACCTTTTTAAAATTTATTTATAAATTTTTTTTTTATTTAAGTTTTATAATACCCATATTTTACTACTACAATTTTAAAACTTTCGTTAGTTAATTTATTTGTATTACTATATATATATAGTATATACTGTAGTATATATTCATAATTTTTTTCAGCGGAAGATCATAAGCTTGGCTTCAATATCTACCCGGGTTCTTATACCACATTATTAATTATATATATCGTATTAGTGTATGGTTGAGTCTGCGTATATATTGAAGTATATATTATATTTGTTTAGTATAGTCGTAATATCAGATATATACATTGATAAAGTACGGTGTTGGTGATAGGTTAGCATGTTTTTAAAAATATTTATAAATATGTGTTGTTAAATAAGTAATAGTTTTGAAATTGGTTTGTAGATTATTAGTTCACTAGTGTTTTATAATCTCTATAGTATACTATAGTATATTATACCAACTATAAATGTATATATTATCTAGTATACTAGAAAAACTATAGCTGTATGTATTCTCAAGTATGTTACATCATAGGAAAGTATTAGAGTAGTAGGGGTCAATACATTTATTAATATAATCTCTAAGATCTCTGTATGTTTGTGAAAAATAAATGGAATTATTTTTAATAATTATGAAATTATTTTATCTATTTTTTTGTAATATCGAAGTGGATATATTTAATTAATCCAGTCATAAATTAGAATAGCTTATGAATAATTACTGGTGATATATTTATTGTTATTTTAGTGAGTTGGTGTAGTTATTTCTCTCATTATAATGTATATGTTTAATATTTATACTTTGAATTTTATTAATTTTCAATAAAAGATTTTCACAAAATGAAATGTTTCAGTAATACGGCTAATTTCTTGAGAGGAGGGAGTGTATACAACTATAGTTATGTATTATATAATATAGTAAATAATAGTCAAATATAATGGATAGTATACAGTGTATACTATCTGCGTTCCATATTTATATTTCAATATTATATTATTAAAGTATACTTTTTTATATTTGATAATATATATTTATATTCAATATTATTTTAGTTTAATAGTTATATTTAATATTAATAGTAGATTTTTATATCCGTTAAATTACGCGCGTATGTGTACACTATTCACTGTGTTCATATGTACGTGTATGCGTGTGCGCGTACGACTGGGTGTGTCGATGTATGTGTGTGCGTATACATACATGGGCGTAATATATTTACGACAGCAATATGTTTCTCATTAATTAATACAGCGACGTGCTAACATCGTACATTGACCGGTTAACATTGACCGGTGTGTACCGTGCGAGAGTTTTGTACACACGCACACACATACACACACACACACACACTGTATAACCGAGGTATACACACATTGAGCGCGTTACGATACCCTACTTGATACCGTATCGTCGGCGTTTGTTACCCACCGGCTTTGTTTGCGCGTGAGTACGTGCATCGGCTATTGTGTACGGTGGGTGGGCGGGTTGGTGGGTCGGTCACGTGGTCTAGGTGTTACGTAATCACTAAATCGAAAATGGCGTCCGTGATTGTATCGCGCGCATGCGCGCATGTGCGAATAATGATATAATTAATAGTGTTAACAACGAGGGCATTGTTAACATTATTAGTATCGCACAACCAGTATACCACAATATATTCATATACATTTGTTGTGTTTATATCTCAATATATAGTATATAATGTATATATATATATATATATATATATATATATATATATATATATATATATATATATGTAATAATGAGTTGTCGAAATAAGTTTTAGAAATAGTACACCACTCAAAATGATAGAGGACCATTGTATTTAAATTTATATTTAGTAATCAATAAAAACCCAAACCATACACTAATGCTGTTAAAATATATACTATAGTATTACGTTACAATATAGAATATTACAATATTTAACTTTGTACAAAACTCCACGTGGCAAGGTATACCTTTTTATTTATAATTATATGTAGTATACCTTTACCATTATATATATAATCAAAAATGAAATACCATATTATTAAATCTAATATAATTCAGATTATAATATTGCTACGCGACAGTTCTTGATCTAACAAATTCTATTAAAATAAACTAAATAACACTAAATAAAAAAACACAAAAATCAATATACGCGAAATCAACATTTATACTTTTATAATTATTCCATAACACAAAACAAAAATATAACTAACTAAAAATATATAATAAACTAAATAACATTAACTAACAACATGTTGTTTTGTGTGCACAGAAAAATCAATATATACGAAATCAACATTTATAATTATTACATAATACACAACAACAAAATAACAAATTAAAAATATATAATATAAACTTAAAAACAACTATATTAAAAATATATAAGACGTTAGTGTGCTACATATATAGTATATGGATTTTCTATGTAAAATTGTTCGTATATAGCTTGTATACATATATATATATACCCCTAAATTCGTAGCCAGGTATTCATGGAATACCATTATGTAATCAAATTGATGCCACATTTGCGATTATTCGCTCGCTAAAACTGCATTAACTAATATTTGCAAAAGCTAACACCTATGATCTATAAATCATATGTATGTATACAAAGAGAGATTATTATTCGCAAATCGTGGAAATATTCGCAAACTTGGCCTTACCTTACATCACCTATAAATATATATATATATATATATATATATATATATATATATATACCTATATATACCCAAAGATTTTCCAAAGGAAAGATATTGCACTTGTGTATATTTGTGTAACCTAATAATTCGATATGGCCATCTAGCGGTATTAGTCAGATAATAAGAATTTTCTATATGTATAGTAATTTCTTAATTTCTTAACACCTCCCTTAAAATATCACGTGTTATAATATTTCATATACTATTTCGCCATCTATAGATCTATAGACACTATAGTGTTAATGGTCAGATTCATTTTTAATTTACATTTTTAAAGGTACTAGAGATAGATAAGGAGTGCAATATCTTTCCTTTGGAAAATATTTGATATACCTATATATCTACCTATAGGTATATATATTTTTATAAATGTAATCATAATTCAATATCTCAGATAGATTTATTCGGGCCTATAGTACTATATCCTATAGTATTATGAGATATCGAGAGTTTACGTTATTTGTATTCATTTATATATCATACATATTATATAGCATAATCTACTCGTACTCATGCGTATACGGTGTACTCTAAATGATCGCAAGGGAATTCTCTTCATCGTTAAACAATGTGGTGTACAGGTTGATACTATAGTTGATCTATATATATATATATTATATATATATATATAGTATTGATAATATAGATCAACTATAGTATAATCCTATACACATCAGTGTTTAACGATGAATAGCCTATAGGCTAGCATATTATAGCTATATATATAGCTATATTTATATTAGTAATAGCCTACATATAGTTTAGTTTATAGTTTATTACTCCATATATGGAGTATACTCTATAGAGTATTGCTCTAGCAATAGTCTGCCGTATTGCCTCAGTACGTAATAGACTAATATGGTGAATTATACCACTATTACGTGTATTGTACAGTAATGTATTAGATACATGTTAAAAAGTATTCATATAAAAAGTATTCATTACTATGCATAATTCATAAAGCGGGAGTATATATATGTGGGTGTATATATGCCATTATAACCTATAGGTTCAGTTAACTTAAGTATGCATAATTACCGTGCATTATTTAATACGCATATCATATCATATGTACATATCGAATATACATAGATGTAATCACTAAATCCTCTTATTATTATTATATATATATATTACTACTGTATGCCCATCTGGTTGTTTATAAGCATGCGTAGTTATTGTGTGACACGAATGACTGCCGTGGTTCATTTCCAAGAAGTAGTGACTGATAATGCGATCTTATCACTTGTTGTTAAATATATAGATCATATGCAAATGTGTCCAATACCGATGTTTATATTAATTCATGTGTATATATATATGTATGCAATATTATATTATAAATTACATAATATATTTAAACTTACGGGGTATTCACTGAATACTATTCAGTAGACTAAGACGACAGATACCCGGCAATATATTCTAGGATATATATACTATAGTCTATTCGAAGCAGCTTTAAGTCCCGTCAGGACCCATACAATATATTTTACCTATAGGTCTTACAATAATATATAAAAGTGATATTTAGAATTGTAATCACACGACTCTCGTTAAACGGTAGGTTATTACTCAATTTCAAGGTTGTCTAGAACACTATAGTACCTGTAGATACCGCGATATGGAAAGGTGCTTATTTTTATGTTTATAAACACTATAGTGTTAATTTTATATTTAGTGTTATTTATAAATGTATGCATTTAACTTTACATTTAACTATAGTTATACGATCTAGGAATTTCTATATATGTCTAATAATGCCACTAAGTACACATAAACGTAGACATCCACTTTCACACTTATATATGTATGTACACATATGTTATATATATATCCTAATGTGTATGTAATATACATCGATTTTATATTATTTATATATTATATATAATATTATTTATTAAAACTCCATATATATATAATATAATGTATACGTATCGACACAAATCTAGATCCTATTGTACATATTGGATATTTTATAAATAACAATAATGTTTCATCCGCTGACTACGAACAGGTACTATAGTACCTATGTACGTACATACGTATACGTGTATAAGTGCCACTGCCGCCCCCTGATATCGCGAATATGTAGACATTATCATCACGTGCTAACTTTGTAATACAACATTGTATACAATATCTATATATAGATACTAGCGATGTAAACGGGTATACCCGATTATACCCGAGTTTTATACGATGAAACCTTGTCGAAGCCATGGATATTTCATTTTATGAATTAGTTTCATTTCAAAATACGAGAGTCTTACAAATTCGAATAAAACATAACCGGTAATTAAATACATGTCAATATCTGATTCTTGTATTAATGTATTCAAACAATGTACACATGGTATTTTATCAAAGCCCATATATTGTAGATAGTTCATACAATAAAACAATGCTCAATGGTGGTTTTAAGAAATTATGGTTCTGTGAATATGAGAACTAAAGCATATATGTATACTATAGCATACTATATAGTATACTATAGTATCCTATAGGACATATATTTCATATATTATGTGTATTATTTTATATTACATATATACATATATTATATATATATATATATATATATATATATATATATATACATAATACAGTAGCCGTAAAAGATAACATTAATTAAGTATACGTTAATTTAATTCAGTATTATTATATAATATACTTATAATTAGCCTAATATGATATACGGCCTAGTTTATATAGTTCACACAGCTATTATTAAACATATATATATATGTGTAATTCAGGAAAAGTAAACGATATTATATATATATATATATATATATATATATATATATATATATATATACAGTGTATATAGATTATATACCAAATAATTAGTTTTATTTATATCGATACATATTTTTATTTAAAAATGTTTCGATACAATTATTTCGAAACTTTTTATTTCAATGTTTCATTTGTTTCGTAAAATCGTTATTTTGAAATATTGACGTCTCTATAGAGATTCATATTATAATAGGTACCGATATGACAATAGATTATGTTTGATACGTATATCGCTTGATAGTTGTATTCTACTGCAGTAACATCATACGTAATAACATGGTGTACCTCTGCATAATTCTGCATAATACCTCTGCATGAAGTATACTCCTGCATAAGTCTATATATACACCCATATATATTATTATGTAAATGTATAGTATTACCTTTTATTAGATTATATGACTGCAATAAAGGTGTCTCATTAATGTACATATGTATATGGGTATATGTATGTATATGTACGTGTGTTTGTATATATGTGTTTGTATATGTATTCCTATTGTAGTATTTTAGTTGTGATACTATATAATTATAATGATACTCAATACATACATATCATATATACCTATACCTATGTAATATAATAACCATACTAAATGTAGTATAGATATGCGGCATTACTAAATCTAGTATAGTTATCATATATTACCTTTAATATTACCTATAGGTGTGCATTATACTGCATGTATATATTAAATGTTGTTATAATTATATATGAGGGGTAAATCACACCTATAATAAGTGCCTATTTAGATAAGTAAGTAAAATAAGTTAGTAATAACCCTAATTATATATATATATATATAATTGTGTATGTATGTGTGTGTATTTGTATGTGTGGATGAGTAGGTATATGTGTATAATTATTATGATATATATATATATTATAAAAAGAATCAAATAGATAATTTATGAAATCACTAGATGAAGAAAAATCTACTGACGGATTCCCTAGGGGTAGATGTGGGGGTAGATGTGACAACCACACCCCTATAGGGGTAGATATGGGGGTAGATGTGACAACCACACCCCTATAGGGTATACATACGCTAACATACGATGTATACATACGGTAACCGCCACATCCCTACACCAGTACTGGTGTGGGTTAACGGTTATGGGTCACGGTGGGGTTAACTCCTCCCCATATCGTCGTAAAGGTATGCGAACCGTTTAATATTAAATAGATACAGATAAATCTAGATAGATACCTCGATATCTCGTGTTTTGATAAATCGTCCCCTTCTCAGGATAATCTATCGCGGCTCGCGTCATTAATAGATGAAATAGATATGTGTTATACGTGTGTCGTTAAATGTAACGCCGAGTGCATTCGTTATAGGGGAGTTCATTATATATTCATTAAAGAGGTATGCCCGATATCACGTGATTTATTCATTTCTAGAATTGGGTTCGATTATTAAATTGATGTTAATATAACGTAAGTAATTATCGCTGACATTATTATCGCTAAACGGAGGTTTCCTAAACATATTTTATTTGTCAACCACTTTTCTGTATTTCATTGATCTTCTATATAATATGAAATATATATATATATAATATATTAAATATATATATATATATAAAATATATATATATAAATATATATATATATATAACATATAAGTCATGATTTATAAACGTATATTGCTTTATTGAATATGATTTGTATTTATTCAAATCGTTTTATAATAATATAGTGTTACTATTACGAATATATAAATATATATATATATATATATATATATATATATATTGTTATTGTTATTGTTATTTGGTGGATTCCTTTCATCACATCCAGGAACATAGATGAAGTTTTCACCTATAACCATCTGGCTTTAATGTCCATTCGAAACCGCTCTCATAGGAATCTCCCTAAGGCATCCATGGTTTTAACGAGAGCCGATCAATTATGTATACACAATTATATACGATCACTTCTAAATAATATTTTAAGACCTATTGTAATGGTCCGGATGAAACTTGAAATCTAGTACTACTGCTTGTGTGTCTGACGCCTTCGCCAACTGAGCCATACAGCCATTTAATATATATATATATATATATATATATATCATCCTAAACTCCAAAGTAGTTTACTTGACATTATGTGAATATTGATATGTATATTCAATAATATAACCGTGTACTGATCGTTTCCTGACTATCTCTATAATTGTACCTTTGTTTACCCCGAAATATACACTTTTCATTCTTATGTTTACTTATTGCTCACAGATTTCAAAGATACAATATATATATTTATATGGAAAATAAAAATATGTATTTTTTTAAATAATATATTTATTAAAATATATATATGTTGTTAAAAATAGTAATTTATCTACAAATTCGTTTTTAAAGGATGTTTTTATGTATGTCAACATTATAATAATATAATGTGTATTACAATGTTTTACTATTTTAATATAATCATATTGAATTATTAATTTAAAAATAAGTTTTTGCATTGATTTGTGTATAAGATTTAAATATATACGCTTGTATGATTCATGAATAATACGTAAACGATAACATCTATTATTATAGTATAAAATACAAATGTATTAAAATACATATAATCAGGATATGTCATTTATAGTACATGTCCTTTATAGTACTGAAAATAAATATTATTTAAAATATATAGATTGTATATATATATATATCTTATAATAAATATTTTAACGTGAGATAGTAATATATGAAACATGTATATATATTTAAAACTGCCTGTGTGGCTCAGTGGCTAAGGCGTCAGACACACAAGCAGTAGGATACGGGTTCGAGCATCGTCCGGACCATTACTTAATTTTATAAAATGGGTTTTAAATATTATTTAGAAGTGATCTTATATAATTGTGTATAAATAAATGATCGGCTCTCGTTAAAACCATGGATGCCTTAACATGAGAGCGGCTTCGAAGGGACATTAGAGCCATATATGGTTATAAGTGAAAACTTCATCTAAGTTCCTGGATTGGATGAAAGGACTCCACCAAATAAAAATAACAATAACAATATAACAATATATTACTTTTTGTTGTTGTAAATTAGCTAATATTAATATTGCATATTATTAAATTATATATATATATATCTTGAATGTTATGATGTAGTAACGTATGAAATTGCAATATATTACATATAACATCTATTACATTTGGAATTCTGATTGTTCATTTATTTATCTATTTATAGAAACCAATTAGAATCATATAATGGATACATTTATATGTGGATAACATTTGTGTATTTTGATCAATAGGTATTAGCCAATTGAGTAAAGAAATCATCCAATAATCGATACACGAGTATTGTTATAGTGAGTATTGCATAGTAATAACAATAGTAGTAGTAGTAGTAGTAGTAGTAGTAGTAGTAGTAGTAGTAGTAGTAGTAGTAGTAGTAGTAGGAGTGGCAGTAATATGGTTTACAAATATATTAATGAAATTCACTTATAGACTAAGATATTTAAATTCTAGGTACTTCTATTATAATTAGTACGAACATAATTAGTTCTTAATTAGTATTCTATTTTTAATGACCGGAAACTATGAATATTGTATGAAGAATACGTCGATAGGGTGTAATCATTACATAAGTGTAAGTTTACGAAGCACTCTTATACACTATAGTACATTGATCAGTATATCGACCATACCCTGCTTTGGCATGGTATACAACAGTATCCTTTGGAACACATATATGTGTATCACATATGTATATCACACACCTATATATATAGGTATATTTAAGATGTTCCTATTGTATAATATATATGTACAGATTATGCCCATATGAGTAACATTATAATGTAGCTATAGCTATAGCTGAACTATTCCGTTAATATATTAAATCCGCTATTATATATATAGTCATTTCATTGTTAACAAATTAAGCTAAAATAAATAAAGTTATACGAAATGTACCTATAATAATGGATTGATTACAACTATCTCATCAAAACAATATATTAATTACACGTGTTTTAGATCTATTACAATATGATGTGTGTGTGTGTTGTATGGGTTAGGAACACACTCGTATATATGGATTGAACACAGTGTACAGGTATACTGTTAAATAAGTTAACACGTAGGTTAACACGTAGTTAAGCGGTACGACTATTGTCAACGTACATGCTTAGTAAGTACTGATAATGTAGTTGTTGGTATCTCTAAAGTTGTACATACATATATGTGTATACACAAACTTAATACGTATATATATATATATCATATATGATATGATAACCACATTGTAATCGTATTTTTCACGAAATAACAATACAATATGGGAACATAACATTTATTTATTAATATTAAGAGATATTATTTTCAATCATTGCACCCCAAGGTAAATAATTAATTTAATTAATTTAATTAAATACGCTCGCACACACACGTATACGTGTAAACGTGAATATATGCATAGTATAATATATATATATATATATATATATATATATATATATAATATATATATTATATATATATGTCGCATATAATATATGTGTGTGTACATATGTTTGAGCATGTATGTACATACATATATGTATGTTTGCGCGTGTGTGTGTGTTCTCGATAAAGGTGAATGCAATATTATTTACTTTTATAACTACATTATAAATAGACTATTTCACATTGTATTAATATATATTATATTATATATATATATAATATATTAATAATATATTGTATTATTTTTTTGCAATTTAATAATTATTAAATCACAAAAAATGTATATTTCATTATACTAAGTATACGCTGCAGCGTCGCGTGTCACACATGATGTGCGTGCATATTATTTTACTAAGCAAACATCATATGATATGCATTAGTCTAATGTTTATATATATTATATATATATATATATATCGTATATATATCGTATATATATACTATATATCGTATATAAATGTATGATCATGTAGTATACTATATCGCATATAACTCGATTATAGTACATTAATTTATAAATTTATATATATATATATATACATATATAGTACATATACCTGTCAGAGTGAATAATATGTATTGTATTTGCTAGATTGTAATCTACTTATATATAAGTTACTCACAACATGTCACTAATATAGAATATTGTAAACTAATATAATACATATATGATTCCATAGAATACATATAATGTATTAGTATGCAAATGTACCGTATATACATAAACATATATGTTATATGTATGTATAATGCATTGTTATAATATACCGTATACTGCAGTATGTGTATGCAACATGTTTAAGTGTATATGTATGCATATTTAAAATGTTCTCATTTAGTTTTATATATTTTTAATATTGAATATGTTTATTTTTTCCTAGGTGATTTGATTGCACGGAGAAGACTCGAATAGCTTGATTTATCTTTTCTATAGTTATGAATTATAAACCCAGATATTATATTATATTATATATATATATATGTATATATATACATATAAAAACTTAAAATATACAATAATATATTTGTTATAAGCACTATACTTAAATATACATATGTAATTCATTTATTTAATACCATATATGGTATGAAATAAATTAATGGATATGAATTATATTTAGGTTATTACGCTTAACCAATTGGTTAAACTATATTTAAAGTATATATGCGTAATGAAATCTTATATATATAAATAGTTAATGTGCCCATTTTAATATTAAGTGAGCGCGTTTATTAAGTCTGGTTGAGATGTATTCTTTCATTGTTACATTATTTATTTCAATTTAGATGTACAATTTTGACGATTGTATATCGAAGAATATATATCCCAGATTAGAGTGTGAAGGAATGTGAATGAATATGAATGAATGTGAAATAATGTGTAGGAATATGAAGGAATGCGAAGGGATGCGAATGAATGTTAGGAATTTGAAGGAATGTGAAAGAATGTGAAGGAATGTTAAGGAATGTGAAGTAATGTGTAGGAATATGAATCAATGCGAAGGAATGTGAATGAATATGAAGGAATGTAAAGGAATGCAAAGGAATCCGAAGGAATGCGAAGGAATATTAGGAATGTGAAGGAATTTAAAGGAATGCGAATGAATGTGAAGGAATGTGAAGGAATGTGAAGGAATGTGAAGGAATGTGAAAGAATGTGAAGGAATTTGAATGAATGTAAAGGAATGCGAAGAAATGTGAAAGAATGTGAAGGAATGTGAAGGAATATGAGGTAATTTTCGATAGTTTTATAATTAGTAATTTTACTTTCTCATCGTGGCTAAATAAATATTGTTACACTGTGATAATACCTCAACAGATACTTTTAAAAACCAATATATGAATTAATTTATGACTTTTGAGTTACATGTTTTGACTCGACATTGAAATATTAAAAGTTTGCAGCATTATCTATGATTCACGTAGTAATGAGATGTATCACACATTGCTATGCATCACTATAGTTATGAGATATATACATATACTATACATCTTAGGGTATATACACTATAGTAATGAGTTATATGGTTTCGGGTTTCGGAATATATCACTATTATAGGTTTTCTACAAGTGGTTATGTATAATACAGTTGGTTATGTATTTTAGTTATAGGGATAATAGTATATAATTCTAATTTAATGTATTTTAATGACTCAGTGTTCCAATTCATCATGTGTTATTAATAATAAAAATTAGACTACTAAAACGAGAGCGATAATACAGAACACCAAAATAAATAAATAAATAATTATAATGAACGATAAGGACATTAATCATATGCATTTTTTTTATTTGAATATTAAACATATGACATTCATAACTATCTATAAATATTAATGCATATACCATAGTGAATCAAGTATATATATATATATATATATATATAATATATAATATAATACCTGTGTAGATCAGTTGGTCAGTGCGTGATTAGATACAATATCAGTAGGACGCAGATTCAAGCCTCGTTCGAACAATTAAAATATGTATTAAAATATTATTTTGAAAGGTTATTATATAATTGCAATTACACATATGTATAAATAAATGATCGGCTCTTATTAAAACCATGAATGATTATTATGAGAGCGACTTCGAAAGGACATTATAGCAATATGGTTATAAGTGATAACAGTAACATAACAATAACAATAACAATATATATATATACACCTGGATATACGTAATACTAATGTTTATATGGTATATTTAGTAGACATGTTAACCATATGTACATCTAGTAAACACTTTTCATTTAAGAACAGGAAAATAGGGGAATTATTTACATAGTGAAAATAAGAGATTTATCTATAATTCACATGGTAACTTTAGAAGTACATTAAAAATACCCACTTTTTTTGTATCTTGTATATTATATTCATAATTTTATATATACAATATATATATTATATATTATATAATATATTATATATATTATATATATAACGTTCATTTAAAATGGTATTAAAATAAATAATAAGACATAGGAGACCTATACCTATATCACAAAGGTTTAATATAATAAATATTCCAGAAAATTTCCAAAATGTTATAATATGTAATCAGGCATTATATTATGGGTTTTATTTTATCTGAATAGTATCATAATATAAATAAATTCTTCTTTAATATAGATGTTAATATATTATTTATTTAGTTTGGATAAATAAATTATATTTATTTCGGATGAAAGCAAATAATATTGCTACAATTGTCGAAGATTCAACGGCATTTTGCCAAACCAGATTTAAGGAATATACAGCGCATATACGGGGATCTATATTGGCAATGGACTATGGTATATTATGATATCTTTCATTTTATTGAATCTTCCAGACATATTTCTGGATTTTTCATAACTTTGAGCTCTATAATCTATTATAATTATATTATAATTTAAACAAATTCTAATAAATCAATAGCTAAATATTGACCAATGTGATAATGAATCTTAACATATAAATACATAACTATATAATAATAATATCTAACTTGGTATATATGACGATGACTATTAACGTACCTACATGTGATATATCTGGAATTGAGTACACTGATATATTATATTATATTTTTAATTTTATATTTCTTCAATTATTAAGATATCAGTGATAACTTATCACCTGTTCTCA
This sequence comes from Osedax fenrisi, assembly GCA_964019155.1. Taxonomy (NCBI): domain Eukaryota; kingdom Metazoa; phylum Annelida; class Polychaeta; order Sabellida; family Siboglinidae; genus Osedax; species Osedax fenrisi. The sequence goes on along the minus strand of OZ025241.1, from coordinate 59,034,099 downwards.
AATAAGAATATCGTCATTGTGTGTATTTATTTATAAATATATAGATGAGGGTGATGTAAATCTAAATATTCAGTTGTAAGTACTAGTTGGATAATTGCAAAAATGCCTTTAATATTATATTTAGATTATATAGGTTATATATTTATATATATATATATTTATAAATAATATCTGTTTCAATAAATATATATATATAATTTCTTTCTCCAATAATAGTCTGTTGAAAATGTTATGTACAGAGTTCCCTTTTATCAATAATCATTATTAAAAATACCCCCCATTAGGAAAAATACTATAAAGCAGAATATTCCTATTTAAATTAAAACTATTTTATATATATATATATTATTTACACTAACATAATTATAATAATATTTAAACTATGAGAAGATACACATTTTATTAATACGAGAAGTAGATAGAGAAAATTAATTCTTTTGAGAAAAATTATTTTAAAAATATCTAATTAGTTTTAATTACTATAACAATTATAAATCTATATAGAACATAGTTTTTTTTCATAATTTATAATCAATATAATCTTTACAAATAACAGAAATCATAGTTAAAATATATCTTAATATATATCTCATATTTAATTTTAATATAAAGAAGTATACTTTTTTTTTCGTAAACTAATTATAGAAATATAAATTGTTAAGATTGAACTATGGTTAATATTCCCTTAAATTTGGTAAAAAAGGTTAATACGTTTATCATTTATCACTTTCTAGTTTAACAAACAATTATTTATCAATCCGTTTCATACTATTTTATCTGACAAGCAGAGATGTATGATATGATCTATGGTTATCATTATTAGCATATGCTCAAAATCTTCATGTAACTGTTTCCACCATATCTTCGTGTAAATTTAGAAATTTTTGTAAAATTCACTTTTCATATCTGCCTAAATGACTTATATTTAATTAATTTATTATATTATTTTTATTTATTTAATTAGAATTAATAATATATAAGAAAAATACAGTTAAGAATTTTTTTTTTATATAAATAATAAAAAAAAATTTCTCAAATAATTCATGGGCCCCCCAAAATGTGGGGCCCTGGCAATTTCCCGGTTTGCCCCCCCCCTTAAGCCGGCCCTGATCATATAATGTATAACTTTAAAATAAATACATCGAAGTCTGATTTTTATAATATATATATATATATATATATATAAATATTAAGTAATATTACTTTTAATAAATAAGATATTTATTTCACAAATAATCTGTTTTCCTGGTCCTTCCCATAAGTCAATTTATAAATGATAAAGTATTCACATATATATATATATATATAATTATTATAAATATTAAAGTAGCTACATTTCGAAACCAATAACCATATAAAAAAAATCACAACAACCTACAACTTCGTACATTTTAGAAAAAACCATTACCGGTTTTTATGCGTTAAAATATGACTCGGATTCACCTCAGAATATGAGTTTTGTTGTTGTGCCGTATGCATACTGAGTGATGATAATATTCATGTAGTAGCTGCTTGTATACATACATATAGTATGCCTACAAATATACCAACCAATACAACATTATATTCTTATAGTTAAATATAAAAGAGTAAAATATTTATATTGGTTTGTGGCACCGTGTGGCAAGGACATTTTTTATAATTATGTATGCTATTATTTATATAATTACATGTTGATATAATAATAAATTATAAAATAATAAACTATATAATAATCTTAATCTGAATAACATTATTGTAGAGTAGATATAATTCATGCTATTCAAATAAAAATATATATATATAAATAGATCTATATATTTAAATAATATTATTAATTAATTTAATTAACAAATTAAGCTACGTATGTTTCATAAATGCCGTTATATATATATATATATATATATATATATATATATATATATATATATATATATATATATATATATATATATATATAAATATATGTATTTAATATTATATTCCATATAGAAACTCATATAAATTATATAACTCATCTTTAGATTTTACTAAAGTGGCGTTTATTAAATAAAAATAAGTATTATTATTATAATTATTGAATTAAGCTATACATACTACAGAGAATACAAATATACCACTAAATAAGTATTATAAGTGTACATATTAAAAATAACCTTGAAGTGTTAAGGAACAACATAATTATATATTTGAATATTTTGTTCTATTATTTTAATTTATTATTTCTAAAGTTCATGATAATGAGATAGAAGTAAAAAATAACTACTTTTAATCTAGTCCGTAAAATCTCATATTCCATCTATTGTCTATTTATATATAACCTATATATTCTATACTTACAATGTAATGTCACCTCCCATATGTATTCATAATGTAGTACCCCAGGGGCTGGTTCTTGTATCGTTGTTATTTTCTATTTTCTTACGCGATGAATTATAATTCTGAACTTATATATAAATCTATAGATTTCATAACTGAGATAATTTATTGGCTACTAAGCAATGATCTTCTTGTTAACATCTCAAAACTCAATTACTTATTATTTGTAGGATACCTACATGTAATCTTCCTATGTTCTTCTATGTAACAATTAACTATACTATTATTATGCCGTCTGAATCATTCCTTAACCTCGGCGTAGTAACAGACAATATATTATCATTTAGTACGAATATGTGATTTCTAAGTCGGCCAATATCTTTTAACGAAACATTCGCCATATTAGAAACTATTTCTCTAATGTTATTACCAAATGCCTTTTAAATGAACTAGTGCTATCTAGAATTGACTATTGTTGTTCACTTTTATCGAATTCCAAATTCGAAAGCTAAAAAAGTAGACACATCTACCTATATGATCATTCTATCTTCCATATATATAAACGTATACGTTTACTTTTAAGCGATTTCATCACAATATTACTGATAAGCACCAATTGACGTTAACATAATATGTTATGTTAACGTAATATTAAATGTACACTATTTAGAAAACGTTGCGTATATAGACTGTTAAGTTTAACGCGTACATGCTACATGTATACAATTGCTACTTCCCTATAGGGGAACCCTGATATATGCATGAGCCGTTTACCCGGCTTCGAGTACCAGAACATCTACGACTAACTATTAGGTAGTTACTGCATACGTTCATCCTCAAGTGGCATTGTTCTCCTGCTGCCAAGAGGATTCAACACGTGGCTGTCGCGTGCGTTTTCTTTTATTGTACCGGAAAGATGCAATCATTTACCATATTATTTACGTAATATCACATATCCGTTGTGCTTTGCGAATAAGCTGAAAGTATACTTAAATCCTAACTAACTGTTTCGCTATCATTGATGTTTACTTATTTATATTGTGATATTATATTAACTTTTCTTCGATTTTTTTTGTTTTTATATATTGTATTTCACCGTTTTACATCAGTGAGGGTATTCTTTTACTGTAATGGTGTTTTTTAAATTATCAATAATATCCTATATTATCCTATATATATATATATAGATTATGATTATTATAATTTTACAATAAGCTCTTTAATAATCCTATACGATGTCTTCAACATAAACCTAGCATGGTTCTTATAAGTATATATCATGTGTATACACATTCAAATTGTACCTACTATATATAGTATAGACACTATAGTGTCATCGTAAACGGTATACTATAGTATGTATAGTACCTACTCTAGTAGACGGTATATAGTATGGTCGCACGATAAGAAGCACGATATGCTTACATTGGTGCGCGTCACAAGTGTGCCTATAACCTATTAACACCTTCACCTTATGTGTGCACTGTGTAATGGTGATAAATGGAGTGGGCGATGTGCTTAAAAACACATGAACGTTTTTATAGAACGTATCAATAATAAATTCATTAACATCATGGGTGTTATTATATATATATTATATGGTATTATAATATTATTGTACTATACACACACACATATATATATATATATATATATATATATATATATATTACAACTTCCTGTGTGGATCAGTTATCTAAGGCGTCAAGCACACAAGCATTAGGAAGCGGGACCCGCGTCGCGGTTTCGAGCCTCGTCCGGACCATTAAAATATGTCTTAAAATAATATTAAGAAGTGATCTTATATAATTGTATATAAATAAATGATCGGATCTCGTTAAAACCATGGATGCCTTAACCAAAGAGCGGCCTCGAAGGGACATTAGAGCAATATATGGTTATAAGTGAAAACTTCATCTATATATCCTATATATCTTATAGAACTTATAAGTTCCTGGATAGGTTGAAAGGATATACAAATAACAACCAAATAAAAATAACAATAAAAAATAACAATATATACTAGTACTATAATACTATAGTACGATGTTGTCTTGGATATGTTATTATCATCGTTATCTATGTATAGATCACACGTATGTCATGTGTGTATGTTTAATGTGTGTAGAAGTATTGACACCTAGCGGCAGCTATTAGCGACAATAATTATATACAATCTGAATAAGCGGGGTCGCCTTCTAACGCGCTACAGTTAATAAATAGTGCTGAGCTTGCATTATTTAGTGCCTTTTAGTCGGAACTATGACGTCACGGTGTCCACGCGCACACCTACATGTAGGTATAACCGCACACTCATAATAACCGCACACAAAACGCATACATAATATATATATATATATATATATATAATATATATATATATATATATATAATATATATTATATATATATATATTATATAATAATATATTATATATATATATATGTATATTATTTATAATGGATTATATGTCTCAGTGTAACATTCAAAAGCTAGTAAGCGAGATGTCCCGGATTCGACTCCTGGTGGTTCTTATTTTTAATTTGTGTTTATCAAGAACTTCATCAAATATAGATAAAAACATAAGATATTTTGTATACTACTATTTGTTTAGTCATGGGCCCCTTATAGTTATTTATAACATGTATAAGTATATGACTTCTTGAGGTGTCCATTTGTATCCGATATTATTATACGTGATTCAATAAATACATATTATGTATATATATATATTCGTATGTAATATACATACGTACATGTAATATGCACATTGTGATCATACATACACTCACATACATATACACATATTCACACAAGCACACACATACACACATACACACACCCACACACACACCCACACGGATTCATTACCGCACACAATGCGTAGCACTATCAATATCGTTATGATAAATAAACATAATTTTATTATCGTTATATAATAATATTGTAATATGTATTCAAAGTCATGTCCTTGCATACGCATATTTATTATAATGTAACATTCTATTATCGTCATATAACACGTTGTCTACATCCGGTACAGTATCCGCATATTCGTAGTAATAATACCTATAGGTTACGTGGTCACGTGGTTATAACTTAAGGTTATCCTCGTATCACTAAACTTAACCACTTCACCGAGTACGTCCATCACGTGTTAACTATACTGTAATCAAGGACATCTCCTTTCTGTAATGTATGTAATGAGTCACTGAGTGGCTAACGTTAATTTCAAATATACCGCACACAAAAATACAAATACACACACTAATATATATATTGTTAATTTATTTAGTTATTGTTATTTTATTTTGTGAGTCCTTTCATCCAATCCAGAAACTTATATGAAGTTTTCACTTAAAAACCATACGGCTCTAATGTCCCGTCGAAGCCGCTCTCATGTTTAGGCATCAAGGTTTTTAACGAGAGCCGATCATTTATGTATACACGATATATACGATCACACACACATATATATATATATATATATATATATATATATATATATATATATATATATATATATGTGTGTGTGTACGTACTGTATGCACACCATATGGTGTATACATGCATATATGGAGATGTGCCCATAGTAATACATGGCATATGTAGTGAATAATACATGAACTTATATATACATAAGTTTATATATATATAGAATATATGCTATTTCATACCATGCAGAATAAATACTTATTTGAAAATTCTATGAATATTTTATACATTTTTCTGCGTGACAAAAACTTGAATTAATCAGTAGGACTTCTTTCTATAAGAAGCAATGAATGATAAACACATGAATGATATACGATGACATATGGGACAATGTCATTATGTAATATAAATGTATATGTATATATATAACCAATTAAGAAAATATTCATTTTTATTCCTTCGCTTTAACGTTAACATAGAGTTATGTTTACATTTATATATATGTATATATATATATATATTTATATATAAATATTATATATATATATATATATATATATATATTTATATAGTATATATTGTAACATATACCCCCTATATATCCAGGTAAATATACATGTAACACGATAATATATTTATATTAAAACTAATTTAATATTATTTGTAAAGTGTAGTATTACAACAAATTAAAAATATAATAATGTAATAACCGGGCGTTACTATAGTGATGTTCGATAGAACGTTCACCTTTGTGTATATGTATATAATATATACACAGGTACATTTATGTATATATAACATTTAAAACTTATATTAATTATTTATATTTACATTTTTATACTCATGAGAATCTTATCATATACACTTATCTAGAATATGATGATTGGGGAAGTTCTCGTAAAAAAAACAAATTTGTTTATTAACTTCTCCATTATTTCATGTTTTACAACATGAAATAATAAATCTGATTTATTTATATATTTGTATATTTGTATATTTATTTATATATATATATATATATATATATTTATTATATAAGTTATTCAGATGATTGGTACGTTAATTAAGTTATGATGTAATAATGATGTATTTTAATCTCATATATAGATTGAATATATTATATTGTGTACAATACAAATAAACCCATATAATACAAATTTGGAACAATTTTAATTTATAAAAATAAATATATTATATATATATATAATATATACATTAATAACTAAATGAAATGTTCAATTACATAGTCACCGGTAGATCGATTCCCCCCCCTTTACACAATACCCCTGACGCAATTAGTCTCATTATCGTCGGTATGCCGGGAACAATGGCTTCCCTCGGACAATCGAAGTTAATGTAATCGTTAATAAAGCGTAATCGTTAATACACTATATATATAGTATATATATATAATTTTAAAATTGTATTAAAAAAATGTTAATAAAATTTACCAAAATGTAAAATTTTATAATATGATAAATTTTATTAACATTTTTGAAATACAATTTTAAAATTATATATAGTACTATATATATATATATATATAGAGTTTACGCTTTATTAACTTTATTAACTTATATTGTCCAAGGCTGACATTGTTATCGGCATACCTCGATAATAAGACGTAGTATACTCACAATTTTGAAATAACCATCATGTTATGGTTAATCCCGCGCGTTTCATTAAAATGTGTATTCATATTTCTATGTAATAAACGACCGGTAAATACACTGCAGTTATAACTGCGGACGTCCACACCTTATATACAATATAACAATTTAACAATCGACGTTAGACTAGGTTGCCTAATCATGTATGTAGAGGTCGGCGTTAACATAGACTATTATGTAATTACGTCACACGTGATATGGATGTCACGTGTTTAGGATCGCGTGATGTCACGTGATATGAACATATGGTAGTAGTAGTAGTGGGTGTGGTAGTAGTAGTAGTAGTAGTAGTAGTAGTAGTAGTAGTAGTAGTAGTAGTAGTAGTAGTAGTAGTAGTAGTAGTAGTAGTAGTAGTAGTAGTAGTAGTAGTAGTAGTAGTAGTAGTAGTAGTAGTAGTAGTAGTAGTAGTAGTAGTAGTAGTAGTAGTAGTAGTAGTAGTAGTAGTAGTAGTAGTAGTAGTAGTAGTAGTAGTAGTAGTAGTAGTAGTAGTAGTAGTAGTAGTAGTAGTAGTAGTAGTAGTAGTAGTAGTAGTAGTAGTAGTAGTAGTAGTAGTAGTAGTAGTAGTAGTAGTAGTAGTAGTAGTAGTAGTAGTAGTAGTAGTAGTAGTAGTAGTAGTAGTAGTCAAAATCTTCTGCTCCACACGACCCAATACCGCTACTTCTATTGAAAAAAATGTCATGTATGTTAACCATTCCAATTACATTAATCATAAATCGATCAATGTCTACAGGCATAGTACCTCCCGAACTTAAACATGCAATTATCTCACCAATATTAAAAAAAAATAAAACTAATCACAATTTACTTAATAACTATAGACCTATATCACAATTACCTACAATAGCTAAGATTCTTGAAAAAATTGTCTCCAACCAACTAAATAATTACCTCCTTACGAATAAACTAATTGACGACTATCAAAGTGCTTACCGCGTTAACCATAGTACCGAAACTACTGTAATACACGTAATTGATAATAT